>CM019909.1:1116085-1484805 GCA_009764595.1 Geothlypis trichas | reverse complement strand
TCTAAATGTTGCCTGGAGTCTGTCTTCACTGCATTCCTTGTCTGTAAAAGCAAAGGTGCTAGTGGCAGGATTTGAAATGATCAGCAAAGAAAAAAGAGAGAGACACATTTCTCTCAGTCCTCAGCTAAAAAGGATAGGAGTGCAGCCAAAATGCTCCTTGCTTCTGAGCACATCCACTGCAGCAGGAGTCATCCTGGCTGGTTTGCAGGGGACAGCCTACAAAAGCAGGTGTTGTTCCTCTTTCAAAAGCTGACGTGCCTTTCCTCACAAAGGTCCTGCTCTGCAGGTGTTGGAACAGCAAGCTCTTCCTCTCAGTGGCACTGTGTTCTGCCATTACTCCCCATTCCCCTGGAGAGGGAATCTTTTCGATTCTTTGTTTCCTTTCTTGTGTTATGAAGTCACATCACTTATTTTTGCCCACCACTTTCTGTTTTCTCTCTCAGTGCCTGCAAGGACTGGATTTTCTTCACTCAAACGATGTGATCCATCGAGATGTGAAGAGCAGCAACATCCTTCTCAAAACCGACGGCTCTGTCAAGCTGGGTCAGTATATTCTTGGTCAGGTGCAGCGTTCCAGGGATGTGGGTGTGGGGCTGCTTGGAGCGACTGCCAGCTCCCCAAAAATGGTGCTGGTGGCAGCGCAGGGACACCCGCTGTGAGCTGGTGACACAGTTGCCATGTGCACAGAGGTATGACGAGGAACAAGCAGTCAAGAGTGGTGTTGCTCTGTGCATGTCCCTTCCAGAGGGAGGGAGTTACAAGTCTAAAGTTTCCAAAGAACAAAAGCCACTGCTGGAGGCAGTGTAAAAAATGGGGGGATTTTTTAAGTCGCCAATGCCAGGAGATTCAACAGCACATTTTCAAACTTCTACTGGGGAATTCTTTTGCTTGCTTTCCTCATTGCACAGAATTCAAATCAAACCAGTATTTTGCTTTCTCCTCAGCTGATTTTGGCCTCTCTACTCAGCTCAACTCTGAGCAGAGCAGACCGTGCTCGCTAGCCGGGACTCCTTGGTGGATGGCACCTGAAGTGGTGACAGGTCACCCATATGGCCCCAAAGTGGACATATGGTCTTTGGGGATAGTGGGAATTGAAATGATAGAACAGGAACCGCCTTACTGGAGCGAGAGTTCTGGCACGGTAAGGAGCAAATACTCACTGATCCCACTGTCTTTCTCACCTGCCCCCTGTCCTGCATGCCATTGGACAAAACCCCATTGCCATCTGCTGGAACTGCTTCCACCAAGGCCCCTCCTGCAATTGTCCTGCAACACATCAGCATCTGCTCTAGTTTTGGTTGCCTTGGTGGGGAACTCAAGCCTTACCACATGCAAACAAACTCCATTCTCAGGCAACACTTTCCTTTGGGTTAGAAGTGGTTCCAGTTCTTTTGTCTGTGGAGATGGCCCCAGGAACAGGAAACAAGCATCGTAGAACTTCTGTTATCTTTCCATAAATGAAGGAAGGAAACCCAAACCCAACAAAGTTTCTAAAACTGTGGTCTTTAGAGAGGAACCTAAGCCACTGTGCAGTTTCTTCCACTGGGAAACATGCTTGAAACCTGGGCATGAGGGTGTAAAGGCCACAGAGTCTCTTCTGCTTCTTGTGCACTGCTGCTGCACTGCATTTAGTGACCGTGTTTCTCTCCTAGCCCAAGGCACGTTCTCTGTGTCACCAAGCCCAAGCCTGGTGATGTGGAGAGCCTGCCAAAACCTCCTGTTTGTTTCCTGGCACTTTCTGGGATGGGCCTACCACTAATGCATTGACTTGAGTAACCAAATGAGCAGAGGGTGACCATAGGGATGGCACCTCTCTTTCTTCTGACCATGAACATTTCTCTTTTGCTGAAAAATGGAAAGCTGAAATTTTCAGACTGCTGAGAGACAGAGCTGCAGGTGGTTCCTGTGTGCCCAAGCAGGCATTTTCATCCCAATACAATTGTGCAGGCATCTTAATGTGTCTGTGTTGAAGATGAGATTGTAAATCTTTATTTCCTTCCCTGGGCATTAAGTGATGGATTTCCTTTCTTTCCTTCCAATTCTCATTGTTTTCAAGAAGAGCACAAAAAGCTTGATGAGCCTTGTTCTATGGCAGCTGTGCTTAAAGGACCAACAAGCACTGCAGAGATGCCTTTCATGTACTAATCCTTGAAATTAGTTCATATAGCAAAGTCCCTCTTCCAAAAAGCCTCTCAAGCTGGTGTGAATCCTCAGGGAAGGAAATGTGCTTGTGGTGATGCAGTTCCCACTAACTAGGTCAGTCAATGAAATCAGCTGCCAAGGCAAGATCTGCAGGATGGTGCAAAAGCTGTGGCTGCATTGGGGTTGGGGTTTTTGTTGGTAAAGTCATCTCTGGGTCTCTGGCAGGGCAGAAACTGCCACTGCAGAACAGAGGTTAAACAAAGGGATCTGGGAGAGCACTTAGAGATGTGAAAGCAGCGGGTGAAGCCTCGTGGTTTTTTCTTCTCCAGGCTCAACGCCTGATAGCCACAGTAGGGACCCCAAAGCTGCAGCAGCCCAAGCTCCTCTCGGCTTTGCTGCGTGACTTCCTGAGCTGCTGCCTGCAGAGAGACGAGGAGCAGCGCTGGTCTGCCAAGGAGCTCCTGCAGGTAAAATGGGAAGGGGCTGCAGGTGAAACAGGCTCTGAGGGATGGGCTCCTCCTCCACTCAAGTCCAAGGCATCAGATGAGCCCCCTTCCTCCTCACCTCCACTCTTGCTGCTCTTCAAATGAAAGCAGTGAGGAATCCTAGACTGGGCTGGGCTGGCAGGGCCCTGTAAAGGTCCTGTGGTGCAAGTGTCCTGCAATGAGCAGGGACATCTTTACAGAGATCAGGTTGCTCAGAGCCCTTTGCCACTAGAGCCAGAATGGTTGCAGGGATAGGGCACCTACAAGCTCTTGGGGCAAGCTGTGCCAGGGTTGCACCATGCTCCGAGTAAACAAGTTCTGCCTTACATGTACTCTGACTTGATCCCCTTTGCGTTTAAAAATATTTGTCCATATCTTATTGTAACTGGCCCTGTCAAAAAAGATGTCCCCCACTTTCTTCAAAGCCACTCTGAAGTCTTGGAAAGTGGCAATAAAGTCTCCCTGGGGCCTGTTCTTCACAAAACTGAATAACTCCAGCTCTCTCCGCATTTCCTGAGAGGAGAGGTGCTCTGTACTCTGACTGTTTCTGTTGCCCTCTTTTGTAATTTGGTGGAGTGTTCAATTTATCTAATGGCAAAAGAATTGAAGTAGAGCAATGCAGGGTACAGAGCCATGAAATGGTGGTAGAGGAAGCCAAGGAAGCCAGTCCCAGCTGAGCAGACAGAGATTTGGCTGTGGGCACGAGGGGCTGTGGGGGGCTCACTGTGAGCCTCGGAGGGGCCCTGGTTTGTTCCCCCCAGCCCACCCTCAGAGGTTTCTGCCACGCAAACAGGGACAGCTGGGAGGGACTCGTCCCAGCCCCATCTGCTGCCTGGCACGCCCAAGCAGACGGGAACTGTGCCAGGGTTACTGCCAGGCTGTGTGGCACAGAGGGAACTGCAGGGCCCAGTGCCACTGGGCTGGCCCTGCTGGGACGGAAGGTGCCATCCAGCACACGAGGGGCAGGCATGGAAAGGTAGACACTGCTCTGTCTCCCTGTGGGAATCGGCACAGTGCCTGTCTTTCAAAGACAGGGACCTATGTGAGGCTTTGGAGTTTCCTGAAAGGAAGAAACCCCAGGGAGAAAAAGCACCATTTCTAGAGCACTGGCAGGGCAAAAATCTCAGCAAGATGAAGACACCTGGATAAATGGATGAGTGGGATTCTGGGCCAGGTTTGCCTGTGATGGCAAAGTCCTACACAAAAAGATGGAGGTGTAGATGGTCCCATTGGTCCTCTTCCTGCATCCTTCTAGGAGCCAGAGGGATTCTGTGAAGCACTGAGCTTGGAAAGTCATGGTTCATTGTTTTTTGTTGATTTGGTTTTTTTCCCTTTGGGCAGCATCCATTTGTAACATCCGCTGAGCCTGCGTCCAGCCTGGTGCCACTGATTGCTTCAGTGAAGAACAGGAAGGAGACAAGAACATCAGGACCATTTATTCCTCCACCAGTTTAGAGTAGGATTGTTAACTAGGACTAGGATTAGGATAAGGATTAGGATTAGGATAAGGATAAGGATTAGGATTAGGATAAGTGACAAGGTAGACGGGAGACTTGCTCATCCAATGATGATCGACAAAATCTCAGATTTATTGATTAACAGAAACACTTTTATAATCAGTAATAAGGCTCATACATATTGCAAAACTAAAGCTCACTATTGGTCAGCTATAAAAGTTAGTTACACCTTTCTCAAGATGTTTGTGGCTTCTTTTTTACCTCCTGTTATCATATAATTTATTAAACAACCTCTGGCTCAAAGAAACCATGTCCTTGAATTAGGCAGCTGTTGCTTTCTCAGATGTACTTTCTCACGTTAGTTTTTTCCCATTGACTATGTCTCAGTAAAAAACTGTCCACAGATAAGGATTAGGATTAGGATTAGGGTTAAGGTTAGGGTTAGGGTTAGAGTAGGATTGTCTAATAGGACTGCAGAGTAGGATTGGAAATGAATAAAGTTTCTGAAACCACAACTCACCTTGAAGATTCCCTTCCTTCTCACTCTGCAAATAAGCTCGAGAATTCCTTCTGAATAGTCTGTTGTTTCTTAAAGGTGGAAAGTGACACGGTGTCTTTGGCATGGTGTGAAAGTGGGGAAGGATCTTCTTCATTCATTCTCTCCAGACCACACTGCCTTTGGAATATGGCCCACTGGTCTGTTTTTGGCCAGCTTTGGTACTTCTATTTGAGGCAGAAAGGGCAATGACATTTGAAGGCAAAAGCAAAGGAAGAATGAGGCAGCCCAAACATCCTGTGCAGATGCAGGCCTTCAGCTGTGACTGGAGAGCATTGGGGTTCCTGCCACTGGGATTTGTATCCCTAGGTGCAATGTGTTTGGCTGGAGGAGAGCCTTGCTCAAGTGAGCAAGCAGAAAGATCAGAGAGGGTGCTGGGGAAGGTGTCCTGTGGTGCAGAGCTGTCAGCGCCTGTGAGGTGAGAGCGGGCCCGGCCTTGGCCGGGCTGGAGCCCCCAGCAGGCCCCGGCAGAGGCCGGAGCAGGCTGAGCCCCGGCAGAGGCAGGCTGGGAGGAGGCCCTTGGAGCTGCAAGAGGCAGCAGCCGGGCCCTGGGTGCCTGTTCCTGGCAGCGGGCCAATCCTCCGCTCTCAGAGCCCAGGGGGCAGCTGGCTGCTCCCGAGGGGAAGCGCAGCCGTGCTGGGCACAGCCCAGCCTGGAGGCATTGGCCGTCTGGAGCGCGCCCAGGGGCAGAGAAAGGCCAAGGGCAGCCCAGGGCCGCTGGGCTGGCTGAGGATTCATCCTCTTCTGCCGCTGCCCTGGCACTCCTGGCAAAGGCCAGCAGTGTGTGCAGCACCCTGGGCACCGGGGCAGGGAGCCGGGCTGCTGGGCAGGCTGGAGCACAGGGCAGCCTCCTTCAGGCCCGGCATTGTGCCAGGGGAAGCGCGGCCAGCGTGAGGCAGGGACAGCTCGGCAGGGCACATCTGCAGGAGCCAGCGCCTCACGCAGCTCTGGGAGGAAGCGCCTGCAATCCTGCACTTCTGCACTGAGCCACAGCAAAGGTGTGAGGTGCAGAGTGGTTGGCAGAAATATTCAGGCCCACCAGGCCAGCCTGCTTTGTGCTCTCTGGCGCACAGCAAGCGCTGTGCAATGCAGCTCTGAGCTGCCGGGAGAGACGCAGTCGGGGATGTGCCTGAGGTGAGTCAAGGGGTTAGCTGAAAATGTAATTAGGATAATTGAAAAGTGCAGATGAGTCGAGGGGCCAGCTGGGAATAGAATTGGGATAGTAGAAGATTGCATATTTTAGTTAAGATTTTAAAAAGAAGTAAGAAGCTAAGTTAGTAATACAGCTAGCAGAAATCATGTCCCTTAGTTAAAGAGTAGCAAATATATTAGGAACATAAAGCTAGGAGTGACAGGGATAGAGGAAGCAATTGTGAAGGAGCAGAGACCATAGAAATACCTTGCCTTAAGAATAATTGAACAGTTAGGAGAGGCTTGGACCATGACCAGCAGGTCAAAAGGTCTTGCCAACTGGACATGGCAGAAGAGTTCACCATGAGGAAAACGGCTTTCCTCCTCCCATACAACCACTCCCTCATTTCAAAATCCCACCCACTTAAGGCAGTACAATTGCACAGCTGTATATAGATATTCAGCTGATAAAAATACGAAGCGGGCAGGTAATAATTATGTATTCTGGGTCCTTAGGAACCTAATGTAAAACCTTTCTGTAGAAATAGAGGCCAGGAGTCTGCAACTCCTTGCACGTGTCTTTGGAAACTAGTTCACATGTGTCCAGCACTGCAATAAAGATGCTTCTTTTCTACTATAATTAGTTAAAGAGTCAGCTGTCCATGCTTCAAGGGTTATGCTGGAGTAGTGAACTGATTTGGAAGGCAGCAGAAGAGTTTCAGCAGGCAATTTTTGGAAGAGATGGAAGGCTCTTGTGACTGAAGGGAAAGCCATTTGGAATGGAGTAATGATCCCAAAATCCATACAATTGTATCTTTGTGTCTGAATTTAAATCAGAATTTTTATAGATAGCTTCATGCAATTTGTCTACAAATGTATCAAAGTCTTCATTCTTCTTTGGTGACTTTGTGTAAAAGACATGGTGTGAAACTTACCTGGAAGTGCAAGGATAGCATTATATGCTAGTTGTTGCCTCATCTGTAAGACTTGATCAATGCTCTTAGCCTGGGCAGTGGCAGTAGCCCAGGGCCCCTTGCCAAGTAACTGTTGTGCTGTTAAACTATATAGAGGATCACCCTGCACTCTAGGTCTTGCTGCTTCTTGAGCACACTTTTCCTCCCAGCTTTTATGAAACATCTCCTGCTGATGGGGTGGCATTATAAGTCTTATTAGGGTATGCACATCAGCTGGAATTAATGTGTTAGATGGAAAAATACACTGCAGAAGTGAATGTGCAAGCTGGGATTTTCAACCAAATTGTGAAATTGCAGCTCTCAATTTTTCTAAAATCTTCCAATTGAAAGGTTCTCAAACTCTACTTGCAGCATTAGTTACTACAGGAAAAGCTTCTACATCATTGGAGAGAAAGGTCCCTTCTACAATAGCTTCTGGAATAACTTTTTTTTACTTTACTTTCTGAGCTGCTTCAATTTCAGGGTCACATTCCAACTCCAATTCCACGTTCTTTACAGCGTGAGAGGGAGGATTTTGTTTAACTGACTCGAATGCTGGCTCAGAGACAGAATGGAGGAGTTTTTGCAGGACAAGGGGCATATCCAGCCAATGCACAATCCAGCATGCTTGTAATAATGGACAGTGAACACGTTCACAAAGAATGAATTATGGACATACTCAGAATTGGGGTCGGTATATCCTCAAAAAAGATACAAGAAGAAGAGTCATCAGGACTCAGCAAGTTTGTCAGCAAGCTTGGGAGAGTGAGCCATGGGTAGGCCAGACAACCACAGCAAGATGCGTAAAAAATTAGATGATCCAATCAGCATTCTATTTTAGATGCGTGAACAGCTAGGATTAAGCAATCATGTATTAGCTAGAGACACGTGGACAGTAGAGATTTATTTTAAATATAGTCTTTTAAAGGATAATAAATTAGGCTTCACTAGATCATATTGGTGATGGTGCCATGTCCCAGAAGCTCCGCGCCCCACAGCCTGTTCCCGCAGGAGGCTCTGGTGAGCCCCTTGCAGGACGCTCCGCCGTGCACGCAGCCCTTCTCCTGCCCGCCCAGAACGCTCCTGGCACAGCAGGACACAAGCTGGCCGGCTCTGGGCTCAGCACACCCCAAACACAGGGGCAGGAAGACGCAGCGGCTGTTTTGCAGCCCTGCCCAAGAGAGGTGGGAAGGGTCTCCTCCCTCTGGTCTCACTTGCTTGGGTTTCTGACTGGGCCTGAGGCAGGGGCTGCCATTCCTCACTTTTGGGGAGACCACAGCTGCCAGAACCACACCGAGCCTGCAGGCACTGCCTGACAGCGCTGCAGCCACTGGGACGGTCGTGCCTCTGAGGCTCAGCCACTCCCTGCTGCTGCTGCTGCTTTTAGGCACACCCAGAGCTCACTGCTAGGCCATGATGGTCTCTGCTTCTGCCCTCTTCCTGTCCCTGTGTAGGGATGGAGCATTGCTGTGCTTTCAGGAAGCTCTCTGTGAAAAACTTCCAGCATTGCAAGCTCCTCTGCTCTCCATAGATGCATGCTGTGGAATCCCTCACAGCTGCCTTCAGAGCATCCTCAAGCTGGCTCTTCTAAAACCCAGGCTCCTTGTTCCCTTCAGCATGCTCAGCATGACCTTCAACTCCATGGTGCTGTGCAACTGGAGCAGCAGGACAGGGACCTCTGCAGCCTGAGCTGCCCTTGTTCCTCTCTGCCCGTGCACAGAGCACAGCGTGGAAGAGAATGGCAGCAGGGCCCTGTGTGTCCCCGGGCTCAGGGTTTGTGCCGCTTCAGCTCCACGGACACGTGGGTAAAGTGACAAAGCTAAAACTGTTTATTAAGGGAAGGCAAAGCAAAGGGGTGAACTGGGAGGCAAAAAAGGGGCTGGGCAGGGCCTGGGGGTGGAGAGAGGGAGGGAGCTGCCAACAAGGAGGGAGATGACAGGAGCTCCTGGAGCTTCCCACAGGCTCAGCTGTGACCAACAAGAGCTGTGCCTGGAGTTCCAGCTGGTCCCCTGTGCTCTGCAGGTGGTCTCATCTTCATTGGCAACTGGGGGTTGCCCAAGGACACAGGTTCTCCTGATCCTGCAGACGAAGTTCGGCAGATCTTGCCTCGAACTTCATCAGCTGGATAAATTGGTTGCTGAAGAAAGGGCACTCGTACTCCTTCAGGGCTTGAAGGGCTGGAAAAAAGAAGCCCAGAGCCACAGTTAGAGGCCGGATTGCGGGAATCCAGGGAAACACTCCTGCCAGGCAATCCCAGCCGGCTCCTACTACGGCCAGAAGGGAGCCGGAGACACGGGCTTGGGCCGGAAGGTGCTGGCCTCGGCTGCCCCACGTGTCCCTGAGAGCGCTCCGGGCTCCGTCTCCGCCGCCCCTCGTCCGCACAGGGAGCAGAGCCCTCGGCAGCCCAGGCAGGGATTGTAGCTCCGGAGCCGGGATTTGCAGCTGCCCCCGGCGGCCCCCGCTGGCACCCCCGCGGCTGCCCCCACTCACCCTCAGTGAGGACCTGGAGCTCCTCCTTCTGCCCCACCATGAGCGCTCCAGCCAGCCCTGGCAGGACAGAGCCCGTGGCGGCGCCAGGCGGCACAGCTGCCCGACACGGGCGCTGCCACCCTGCGGCCGCACGCCCTCCTGCCCGGGCAGGGCTCCTGCCGGCCCTGCCGCACGCTGCCGCCCAAGGGCTCGGCTGCGGGAGGGCGGCGGCAGCGCCGAGGGCGGGCGGGGCTGCGGCGGCCCGGGCGCGGCTCCCGCTGGAGCCGGGGCAGCGGCCGGGCCGGGGGCAGGGAGGGGCGCCGGGCTCGGGGCTCAGCGATCAGCCTGCCGGCCGCCTGTGGCAGGGGCCTCTGTGGGCTCTGCAGGTGCGGCAGGGCCCAGCGCAGGTGCTCGGCCGCTCGGCTCTCGTCCTGCAGCAGCTGCGGGCAGCGCCAGCAGGGAAGGCTCGGCGCGGGCTCTGCCCCTCGGCCGGGCGCTCCCTGCGCCCAGCAGCGGCCGAGCCGGCCCGCACGGCCCGGGACAGGGAGCGGCGTGCGGGGCGCAGGCTGGCGGGCCCGGCTGCGGGGCCGGGCAGGGCCACAGCTGCCAGCCCCAGCACGGGGGGCAGGGGGCTTCTCCAGCCTGTGCCTGGGGCTCTCGGGCTGCCCTCACATGAGCTGTGCGTTCAGGGTTCTCCGTCTGATTCGGCTTGGGCACAGCGGTGAGAAGCACTGCGCTTCCCTTTCCAAAACAGAGAAGCAAAAGAGACCTGAGTAGTGCGCGGGATGACTTCAAGGCATGCTGCAATTTCTTCTGCCACACTACAGGGAAACGCTGGGAAGAGAGAAATGGAGAATAGGGAAACACAGCAGTGGCTCACAGAGCAGTCTGGAAAATAAGAGAAGTCTTGACTAACCTGAGAACACACAGTCTCACAGGTTCTCAGGCAGGAATCCTGCAAAGGTGTACCTGGATTCATTTGTTGTCTTGTTTGCTTTTTAAATTTTCCTGATCTCTTGATAACTAGGAGTTTCAATTTATCTTCTTTTTTTACATTTGTTTGTTAGGGTTTTTTGTTTTACTGATCTATGGAAATCTAGAATCTCTTCTTAGATTGTTTTGGGGTTTTTCTTGGTTGGTTGTTCTTTTTTTTTTTTTTTTTTTTTGGTGTGTGTGTGTTTGTGTATGTGTGTGTGTGTGTAATCCACATCATGACTGCCATGGTATGGTAATTTACTTAGCAGACAAAAAAAGTCCCTATGCACTTTCTGTTTGCACTGCTGGAACCTGTGCCAGCCGTGTCACACTAGTGTGCCCATAAGATGTGACGAGGAATAGTTGTAGTCGATTTCAAAGGACTGCAAGGAGGGTTGGAGGATTCAATTTTCATTCCTTAGGAAGAAGGGAAACAGAAGTACTGAGATGGGTTTACACTACTTTTGCAGTGGGTTTATGGCACATTGTAATACAATTATCTACAAGCAGGATATCAGCAGGCTGCTAAAAATGACAGCAGAGGGCTGAATACCCCTAGTGCTGAAGGGCAATGGGTTTAATTTGTCCCTGAGTTGGTAGGGATCTCATTCTGTGATAAGGTAAAGAAAGAAATTGCGGGTAAAATAAATCTACACACATCCGTGTTGAGACAGTCTGACTGGCGAGGTGTCTAGATGTTGTGTGCATGAGAATCTCTAACCAAATACTGAATTCTAATTGACTTTCACAAGTCACTTCATACTGGATTTGACAAAGGCTGTTGTCAAGGCTCTGTGGTTGCACAGCTTAGTAGAAAGTCACTCACCATTCTGAGCAGACTGCATTCTGAAAGTACAGGTGGAAGGAGACCTAAAAAATCCCATCAAATAAGACTTAGCAGAGAAAGGATTGATAAAAATTCCATTGTAAATAGAAGCATACTGTTCCGATTTTACTTTCATTGTTCTGTAAAATTAGGATGACTTTTCTGAATAATGAACAAATGAATTTCTGTTTCTTGGGCATAAGAAATTATTTTCTTCTTTACAAATGGCTGCACAGATTAAATACTATTTATATATTTGAGAGAGCTGTGGGAGAGCTGTGGAGAGTTCTGTTGAAATCACCCCAAGGGGTTTATAAATCACTTCTAAATTGTTTAAGTCATCTCCGGCTCATAAGATAGGAAACTCTTTTTGTTAGAGAAGCAGCTAATTATATATTTTCATACTTGAAATATCTCATGCTTTGAATAATACATGACATTTGAAGGCTTATTTTGCACTTGGGACTCAGATCGTTTACTAATCTGCTGTGATTAGAGCTAAGCAGTAGCCATAAGATTTGTCAGCAGAAAAGTTATATAAGAAGTAGAAAAGAAAGGACAAAGAGAACAATGGTCGGTGTATTAACACTTGGCTAGAATAACTCCCTAAGCTACAGAAAAGTATATCTAGCAAGATATGAGGAAGTTGTAAGCTTTATAAGGGAGCTCTGTGCATTGTGTTTTAAGGCTTACAAGCAGGTATTGTGTTTGAAATAAGCCAGCAGTGTATAACCAAAGGTACGTGTGCTTACAGTGGTTGGATAGAGCTACTGTCAATATGCTTTTACTTTGTGTGATTGGTGAAAAAACTTTTCAAGTGGTACCATTGCTGAAGATTGCAATGCAAGATGTTTTCAATTACCATCTGTATGGCAGATTATCTTTTGTCAAGTGGGCAGTTTGCTTTATCTCTCTCTTTGAGTGACCACACTCACACCTCCCTCGGGAGGGGACATCTGCTGATAACAGACTATTGAATGTCAGTGCATGACTGATAAGAACTATAACATCCCATTGTGAGATGCTCTGCCCAGAGGGAGGAGCCAAGCATTGCTACCCAGATAGAATCCAGAGGTTTTTGAAACACGGCACGGCTTTCTCCACTGGCTTCCCCGGAGGAACAGCAGCTGCCTCTTCTTCCACTGGATCTTCGGAGGAAGAATAAATCCTTCTCTACACGACCCCCTTGCTCTAACAGAACCACACCTGACGCTCCAGGACTGCAGCCACATTTCCAATGGGACTGCTACCAACACCCCACAGGGTGTCAGGTTGGGTTCTGACTCTGTCAGTGTTGTTCTAGTGTACTGCATTGTTGATTTTATCCTTTTATTTTTTTCCTTCCCTATTAAAGAACTGTTTTTTCCTGCTCCCATATTTTTGCCTGAGAACCCCCTTAATTTAAAATTTACAGCAATTCGGGGAGGTGGGGTGGGTTTACATTCTCCATTTCAGGGGAGGCTCCTGCCTTCCTTAGCAGACTCCTGTCTTTCCAAACCAAGGCAGATTTTGGCGCCCAATGTGGGCCTCGAGGGCACAGAAACCAAAAGGGAATAACAGTTCTTGAGTAATCTAATTTTTTGTGTGTGTGCCACTTTAGAAACCTCATTAAGTGACACCATGTGGCCCAGCTTGCCCTGGTTTGGGTGGCACGTGATCGTGGCTGTATTTCTCCCATTTGTAGGCCCTTATCTAAACATGGCTCCTATAACCAAGGCTACTGTGTCTGTTATCTGGCTTGTTTTATGGGTGAATAAGGTGAGGGATTCATGGATTTTTAACTTCCTCTGGAAAGCAGGCACATGGATTCACAGCTATCACACACTAACTGTATGTTTTTGGGGTTACTTAAATAATGACACCTGCTGTAATGAAATGACACCGGGCGAAATCTTCTCCCAACCCTTTAACCATCTTTTTGGGTTTGCCCCACCAGTTTTGGAAGGGTTCAGATCCACTCTAAATATCAATGATATCATACAGTGGCTGGTGTTGCTGATAGGCCTGTTCTATTTAGCATTTAACACCTGGACTAGACAATTCTTTTGAAGATGACACATAAGAAGCTTCTACTCACATTCCTCAGCCTGTTTGCAACCATGCTCCTCTCGAGTGGATGGACAGCCCTAAAAACACAAAGCACAACGTATGGATCACTCTAGCAAAAGCCATGAAACAAGACACCCTGTGCCTGTCTGTGGATAGCCCTGACGACCCCTTCTCCACCTGCCCAGTGGGGCTGCCTACAGATGTCTGGCCAATAGCTGAGGATGCCATCTGCAGTATGAGAGGTGACAATCCTGACAGCAAACAGAAGTGCAACCCTGTCGATGCTTGGGACTGCTGGACCCAGAAGCTCCTGCATGCACCACTCGAACTCAGGGGGTAGAAATTCTCAGCTCTATAAAAATGGACTTTTGTGTAACATTTTATTACCGTGTGAGATGGGAAGAGGGTGAAAGACACAAAATTACAAGAGAAAAAGAAAGACACAAAATTACAAGAGAAAAAGAAACTATCAGGAGAGACATCTCCCTATACCATCCCACTTACAAAAACCAGACCTGATGGTGTAATTACACCTCTTCTGTTATGAACTGAATTTTGTTAAATTTTATATCAGTAGAAAAAAACTGAGTTACAACATCTAAAAACCAGAGCTGCGAGGCAGAGCTGCTGGGCAAGGTTACTTGTTATGTTAACTAAGTCGTTGGAGTTAATAGTTCTCTTTGTATCACTTAACGACCCTAGCCAGGGCAGGGTAATAGCCCTGCCTTTGTGTTGATCAGGAGAATTTGGGGAGGGGGAAAGAATTACAATATGCAGATTTTGAGAAACCAGTGTATCATGGGACGTATTGAACTTGTAAAAAACCCCAAAACCAACGAGCCAAATATAAAATTGAAGAATTGGAGTGATTCGTGGATGTGGGGAGCTGGACCTGCGGAGATGTTGGGAGACCTTAGTGCCCCTCGCCCTGACTGGAGGAGCTGCCTGGGACTGGGACCTGGAGCTGGGAAGCAGGGAAAAGTGAAGAGAAACAGCGGGCCCTGCCCAGACGGTCCTGTGAGGATCGGACCCCTGGACAAAGCTGCATATCCTCCTCCTCTGAGCCACGCTGGGAAGCAGACGGAGACGGCCGCTTCGTCGGGCTTCCTAATTCCTGAGCTGATCACTTTAATAAAGGCGTTAAAAGGAGAAAAGTCTCCTTGCCCTGTTGTGTTTTATTTCAGCTGGGGGCTCGTCCGGGATACCACGCCTCCAGAGGATACCAGGACCGGCCATCTTGGACCTCGAGGATAGCTGGTAACCAGGACCAGAGAAGATCGGCTCAGGACCAGAGGAGCAACGGATTGGTAAGAAATATCCGGTGGCGGGCGAGGGAGACGAGTGAGTGTGTATGAGTGAGACGGAGGCCGGCAGCTCGGACTTCCGAAGCGAGAGTGGACCCCTCAGTACCGCGTTTCTGGACTCCTGCGAAGGTGCCAGCCGGGAACAGGGGGAAGCGTGTGGAATTGGCGTGAGTGAGTCGTCTCCTAAGGGGGAAAGAGGGCACCCCCCCTCCGGGCGTGCGGAGGTAACAGTGTGTGAGTGGCACGCACCCTCCGGGCGTGCGGAGGAAACACTGTAAATATTGTTAGAGTGGCACGCATCCTCCGGGCGTGCGGAGGAAACACTGTAAATATTGTTAGAGTGGCACGCACCCTCCGGGCGTGCGGAGGAAAACCTGTAAATATTGTATGAATGGCACGGCACCCCAAAGGTTCTGACGAAGGATGTCAGACCGATTGTGAGTCCCGAGAAGGATTCGGGCAACCTCACAAGCCCTGCAGGCACATTAAGTCCTGGCGAAGGAGGCCAGGCACAAATCCCAGCGAAGGAGGCTGGGGATTTGTTTTCAAGTCCTGATACGGTGTTAGAAGGCTGGGAACACTATACATCAGGCAGTGTTTATCCTGACTGAGGAGGTCAGGCACGAACCGGCTTTTTACGCCGGGTTTCGTGTGTTCAAGTCCTGATAGATATAAGACCTGACGCGGAAAGTTAGGCTATCGACGAGATCAGGCAGTTGTTACAGTATAAAGTCCTGAGCTTCAGGCAACTAAATTTTTTGAGATTACCTGTCGGTAGAGACACCTTTGAGATCTGAAGAGATGGGAGGGTGTAATAGTAAAAAAACAGGCAAGAGACTAAGGAATATACCTCCCGGTAGCCCCTTAGGGGAACTGTTAGAAAAATGGGATTTGATAGAGGACACAAAGGGATTAGATAAGATAAAGATGATCCACTACTGTGTAGAAGTCTGGCCAGAATTAGAAATGCAAGGAGGATGGCCTTGGTGTGGGACAAGAGACAAGTGGATATGCCAGCAACTGAGTAATTATCTGACAGCTCGAGGAGATACTGATCCTGAGCAATTACTGTATGTAGATTGCTGGTTAAAGAGTGCTATTGAAGACAAAGAAGTACGAATTTGTAAAGTGCAGAAGAAAGATGGGAATGAAGGAGGGGAGGCTGGAAGTGGTAAAAGATGGGACCCCCTAGATTATTTGCCTCCTGCTGCCCCTCCACCTTACAATCCTCTTGCTCAGGCACCTCCAATGGCAGGTCCGGTTCTTCCCCCGGCTGCCATCCCATTACCGCCCCCTCAAATTCCTCCTTCTACTTCTTCGCCTTCCCCTATGATAGACTCAGTATCTCCCCTAGTAACCACTCCCTCACCTTCCCCTTTGGCTCCTCCAGTTCCTTCCGCACCACCACAAGTGACTACTCCACCTGCTGCATTCTCCACCCCTTCTCTAGCTCCGCTTAATAACTCTTTTCCCCCTGCTATCACTGTCCCTTTACCTCCTCCTAGTTGGGATACAAATGCCTCCTTGTCCGGTAAACTACTATCACCAAATACACCTGCTGATCTGCAGAAAGTTCAGGGTAACCCGGATATCCCTCAAACTAGTTTGGCATCTGAAGATGGGCCTTACTGTGGTACCAGATCCAAGACCTCCAAGGCAGAGAGACTTTTTCCCCTCAGAGAAGTTCCTATGGGAGGAGCAGTGGGAGGTGTTGGCTTTGTGAATGCTCCTCTAACAGCTTCTGAAGTGAGGGGATTTAAGAAAGAGTTGGGGCATTTAGTTGAGGACCCAGTGGGCATAGCCAAACAAGTGGATCAATTCTTAGGTCCAAATATCTACACTTGGGGGGAGATGAATTCTATTTTAAATATATTATTCTCCTCAGAAGAGATACAGATGATTAGGGCGGCTGGCATAAGACTTTGGGAGAGAGATAACCGTCCAGGACCCCAGGTGCAATCCGGTGAACAAAAATTGCCCCTAACAGATCCCAACTGGAACCCTCATCAGGAGGAGGGGAGGAAGGCCATGATGGAATATAGATCTTTAATGATTCGAGGGATCAGAGAGTCAGTTCCCAAAGGAACTAATACCAAATTGGCATTTGAGGGTACACAAGAAAAGGATGAAACTCCTGCTGCTTGGCTTAATCGCCTAAAGCGGAACTTCCAGTTATACTCTAGAATAGACCCAGACACCACAGAAGGTCAAATGCTACTGAAAGTCCAATTTGTTACCAAATCTTGGCCAGATATACGGAGGAAACTGGAAAAGATTGAAGAATGGCAAAACAAGGACATTAATGAGTTATTAAGGGAGGCATTGAAGGTGTATTTAAGGAGGGACGAAGAAAAGGCAAAGGCCAAAGCTAGAATCATGGTCGCTGTGGCTAGAGAAAGCGGGGGAGCAAGCAATTCTATACCACGATCCAAGGTAGTAAAAGAAAGTGTGGGGTGGGTGGGTCCACCGCCAGGAGGAGGCAAAGATAGGCCTCTTGGGCAGACAAGAGAAATGGAGAGAGCTCAAACCTCGATGAGTGAAAAGCGCTGCTATTATTGTGGAGAGGCAGGACACAGCAGGCGGTTTTGTAAAAAGCTCAGTCTCGATGTGGCAATAGCCAGGGAACAAGATTACTTAGGAAGAGTTCTTAGAGGTGATGATTAGAAGTGTCAGGGGCTTTACACCTTAGGGGACCCAATGCAACATCTAGAAGAGCCCTTGGTAAACTTTGAAGTGGGACCCCTAAATGAAGAATTTGAATTTTTAGTTGATACAGGAGCAGATAAGTCCTGTCTCAACAAAATACCGAAAGGTATGGAAATTGGGAAAAAAATTCTGTGAAGTTTTAGGTGCTGAAGGGAAACCATTTGGAGCATCAGTGATTAATGATGTAAAAATAATTGGAAACGCAAGGAAAAACTAGCATTAAGCTTTTGAATTTTCTGGGGGAAAAAGGACTAAAGGTTTCCCAGGAAAAATTACAATTTGTGCAATCAGAAGTAACATACCTGGGGCACATAATAGGGGGAGAGTAAGTTGAGCCCTGACAGAATTTCAGGTATTTTAGCTCTCCCAGCCCCAAAAACAAAAAAAAAAGTGAGAAAACTCCTGGGCCTGTTCGGATATTGCAAGTTATGGTTAGATCAATATTCGCAAAGTGTAAAATTTTTTACAGTAAACTAGTAGCTCCAGATCCCCTAATTTGGACAGCTGAAGATGATCAACAATTGGAGAACCTAAAAGATAAATTGTCTTCTGCCCCAGTCCTAAGTCTAACAGCTCAAGTCGTAGCAAAAATAATCCTAGAGAACATTATCCCCAGATATGGAATGGTGAACACTATAGACTCAGACCGAGGCCCACATTTTGTGTCCCGAACATTGCAAAATATAATTGGAGCATTAGGAATAAAATGGAAATTACATACTCCGTGGCACCCCCAGAGTTCTGGGAGAGTAGAGCGGATGAACAAAACTCTCAGAAATGTATTAACTAAATTGATAGAAGAAACAAAAATGAATTGGCTAAAATGCTTACCCCTAGCGCTTTTGCGCATCAGAACAAGACCTCGGTCTGACATAAGAATTTCACCCTATGAAATGATGTTTGGGCTGCCATTTCTGTTAACACCATATAGCACGGGAGACTATCTAGAAGGGGAAGAAGCTACAAGAAAGTATTTAGAGGTAATTGGAAGAACTCTGGAAGGACTTAGAAAAAAGGGATACCTCCCCCAAACTTCCCCTCTGGACACAAAGGTTCATAACATTAGCCCAGGAGATTGGGTTTTGATAAAATCATGGAATGCAGGATCATTAATGCCTAAATTTGAAGGCCCCTTTCAGGTACTCCTCATCACTAATTCGGCTGTACGGACCAGGGAAAAAGGTTGGACTCACATTACGAGAATAAAAGGGCCAGTTTCACCCCCAGGTACGGGACCAGATACGACATCAGCTTCTCCTTCTGGCATTGGGCCAGACACCACACCACTCTCACCTCCGGGCACTGGACAAGAGTCAACCACATCACAAGTGAATTCACCTCAGTATACTGTGATAAAAGGACCAAAAGATTTAAAGTTGACTCTCAGGAGGAAGAGTCAAAAAGACTGAACGGTATGGGAAAATAATTGGTATTGGAGTTATAACATAGCTTAAGATGTTAAAAATGTTTCAAGACAGTTCTGTATGTAAAATAAGTTTGTAGAAAGTTTAAAATGGTAAATAAGCAATTCTGGTTTCCCCAATTTAAAAACTCCTAGTTAATCCTCTGCAGAGCACTCCCCTAGGAGAAATCAAAATTAGCAGGGAACAGACCAAGAGGGACTTAGCCAGAGAAGCGGGTAAAAGGGACTCTAAAGAGCTCGGAAGCTTCTTCTCAGTAAGATTCCCCAAGAGGCAAGGCTGGGTGGGCAGGCTGTGCAAGATGACCCATACCGGACTCTTGGGAAGGGTAGTAATGATGGCTCTAATTGCTGGTGGTGCTCTGGGGAGCCCAGGAGAGCCGTGCAGTGAGTGCTACCAACCCCTCCATGAAGAGAAAGAAGTGAGCTGCTTGCATAGAGTCCACATCAGTCCTAACCCTAATTGTGCTGACCTCTCTCAATTGGTCTTTTATCAGAAAAATAGAATAAATTGGATAACACAGAATACTGCCACTTTTAGGCAGTCACTCCTGGGAGAGGGCCCTGTAAGAGAATCTTGGTTGTGCTTTGAATATGATGCTGCTGAAGCAAGCTCAGTAGATCTAGTAAAAAGAAAAGAAATAGTAAAAATAGTAAGAAAAATAGTTTGTAACAGATATTTAGCAGTAAAAAATTTGAGTACTCGGTGGATTCCAGGAAGTCTAAATAAATTAGAATCTGTTGAGAAAAGAGACAAGGGTACCCACCATGAAGCACATGAAGCTTATAAGTGTACTGAAAAAAAGGTAAACCCCGTTCAGAAAATGAAAGAACTGTGTAAATGCCAAACAGAAATTGATGACACATTTCAGGACAACTCTAAATACCTGGTTTTGATCTCTGATCTTACAGCATACACTGAATTGTCAATAGACTGGTCCAGTAGCTATGCCGCTAGAGTGGTAAAACCAGCTTTCTTCCTATTACCTAAAGAAACTAGATCAAGTTTAGGAGTTCCTATATACAACAATTTTAAAGAAACCAAACCGAAGAGGCAAAGTTCAATAGAAATTGAAAAGATCCAAAATTGTAAAAGCCAAGTTCAAACCCCAGTACCTATGTTAAACAGAATTATCAGGCTCCAAGCAATATTGGAGATAAAGAATGCAATTATTAGAAACATTTCAAAAGAGGTGAGAAGATTAACATGTGTAAACACTCAAAAACGAACTCCTACACCTGATTCCAGTTGGTGGGATAACCTAGAAATTTTCAAAAAAGAGGTATGGGAAAAAGACCTTTTCACTGTGGGTATACTTGTAAAATTGCTCTCTTTACTATGTTTATTTTTGTGTTTTATTAAGATAGTAGTATTAGCTGTACAAAGCAACCTGAAGAAACAAAGAAAAGTAACAAGGTTAAATAACCATGATTACCAGAGTGCTCAGGAAATTTTCAATCAATACAAATTGCAAGTTGATGCGAGCTTAACCTCGATCAAAGTAAAAGAGGGGGTCTGTTATGAACTGAATTTTGTTAAATTTTATATCAGTAGAAAAAAACTGAGTTACAACATCTAAAAACCAGAGCTGCGAGGCAGAGCTGCTGGGCAAGGTTACTTGTTATGTTAACTAAGTCGTTGGAGTTAATAGTTCTCTTTGTATCACTTAACGACCCTAGCCAGGGCAGGGTAATAGCCCTGCCTTTGTGTTGATCAGGAGAATTTGGGGAGGGGGAAAGAATTACAATATGCAGATTTTGAGAAACCAGTGTATCATGGGACGTATTGAACTTGTAAAAAACCCCAAAACCAACGAGCCAAATATAAAATTGAAGAATTGGAGTGATTCGTGGATGTGGGGAGCTGGACCTGCGGAGATGTTGGGAGACCTTAGTGCCCCTCGCCCTGACTGGAGGAGCTGCCTGGGACTGGGACCTGGAGCTGGGAAGCAGGGAAAAGTGAAGAGAAACAGCGGGCCCTGCCCAGACGGTCCTGTGAGGATCGGACCCCTGGACAAAGCTGCATATCCTCCTCCTCTGAGCCACGCTGGGAAGCAGACGGAGACGGCCGCTTCGTCGGGCTTCCTAATCCTGAGCTGATCACTTTAATAAAGGCGTTAAAAGGAGAAAAGTCTCCTTGCCCTGTTGTGTTTTATTTCACTTCCATAATTTCTTGGTCCAGCAGCTACCCACTGCAGTTGCTGCAGGGTGTGTTTCATATTTGCAGGGATAGAGCATGGCCTGGTGTCCCTTCACACATTGAAGGCGGACATTGTAGCTTGGGGAGGCTTACCTTGCTGGCACCCAACACAAAAATGATTAATGGCCAGAGAAACAGTGCAAAAAATCTGCATACTACTTTGAATATGATTGCAAAAATAATGTCATCTGTTGGAGTAAAAACAAGAGAATAGCAGCCCCCATGTTACTACCTTGGGTGGCTGCAGCTAAAGCTTTAGGACAATGAGACCATCTGGGGTGCCTGTTAAGTAAGCAAACCAATGCTGCCTCCCTCACATTGGGTGGCCTGCTCTCAGACACAGAGACCATCAGACATGCCACCTTGCAGAACAGCGATAGAGTTTTCACTCTGGGCACATGGGCATGGCTGTGTAGACTCTGAGGGCATGTGTTGCATGAACATCTCCAGCCACAGCGAGTCAACCAACAAGAGCATTCAGGTACTGAAGGAAGGGTTCAAGAAGCTTCAAGTGGAAAACAAAGACTGGTTCAATAAACTCTTCCAATCCAAGGGACTAAAGAGTTGGATGATATCCAGCTAAAACAGGACTATTAATTCTCTTAGTGGTTGTTGTTGTATTGTTAATTGTCCCATGTGTGTTTGGATGCTTTTGGAAGGTCTTTTAAAATTCTTTCAGTTCCATCTTTGTTGTAAAAGAGAAAAGAGGAAGATACCCAACACAGGCTTCTCATGGACTCCTTGGAGGAGAGAACTGGAAGCCAGGATGGCACAAAAACCTCTCAGCAACTCCATGTGGGAAGGAAAATCCTTAAAAGTACCTAACAGTATTCTTAAATCCATGAAGTACCTTAAAAACTTTGAGTATCTCAAGGCATTAATGATCCCCATTGAGTGTCAGTACAAAACTCTCAAGGAACTCATTAAAGCAGATAATTGGGGCCATGATTGCACAAACCTCTCACAGAGTCTGTATCAAAAGGGAAACACAAAACGCCTTAAAATACCTAAAGTACCCTGAAGCATTAATGAGCCCCAGTGAGTGTTGTTACTGACAAGGCCTCTCCAGGGACTGATTACAGCAGATAATTGGAGGCCATGATTGCACAAACCTCTCAGAGACTCCAAGGCAAAAGCCAAACCCAAAGTCCTTTGAAAAACCTGCACAGAGGCTCCTGGCCCAGAGGCAGCTCCTGGCAAGGGCAGCGCTGCAGAGAGACAGCTCTGGGCAGGAGCAGCTCCTGTGCACAGCCCAGCAGGGCTGGGGCACTGCCTGCAGCCACCCCGGGCACAGCACAGAGGCACAGAGGGGTTAAACTCAGCCTGGGCTGGGAGCACAGGGCAGAGCTCACTCAGGGCTCACTAGAGCAGAAATCATCCCAGGTTTGAAACTGTCATTCCCTGGCTGTGGGAAGAGAAGCTGCAGTTCCTGCAGGGATCTCCTGCAGCTGGCACATCCCACAGCTTTTAGGACCTTTCAGGAGGACTCTCAGAGCTGCTCCAGGGCAGGGCTGTGGCCCTAGGGCAGGGCTGGCTTTCCCTGCTGCCCCAGCCCAGGCACAGCCCAAGGCAGCTCCTGTTGCCCGGCTCTGCTGCAGGGCTGAGCAGCCGGGGCTGCAGCCAGGGGTGCCCAGGACTGTCCTGCAGAGCAGGGTCCTGCAGCCCAGGGCGCTGTGCTGGGGCAGGGACTCTGCTGCCTGCCAGGGACAGCTCTCAGCCGGTCCGGGGAGCTGCTCCCAGCGCTGGGGAGAAGCTCTGGGGGGAAGGAGCCGCCCTGAGCAGGGCAGGGGCTGCTGCTGAGAGGGGCTGGATGGGGCAGGGCTGCTCCCAGCTCCAGACAGCCTGGGCACAGCTCCGGAGGGCACTTCCCAAAAGAAGGTAAGGCTGTGTCACCCTGGTTTTTAAAGATTTTCTAAGCCTTCTGATGTTGACATTCTTGTAGTGAACATTCTCACGGATTTTTTTGTAAATAACTTATTGTTTTGCATTCCTTTGGTGGAGGAGAGAGTTGATGAGCTGTTGGTTTAACCAGCGTCATTGGAGAGGTGTCACTGTCACCCACCAATCCGCTGTCACTATCAATATTGGAGTCAGAAAAATAAACGCCCTTTTTTCTTTCACCTTGAGAGCGGCGGTGTGCTTGTGTTCTTTCGTGTCCTATAGCGACACCTGGTGACCGCCGCAGTGTATTGCAGCCTAGGCTGGGCATGCGCAGTCGGCGAAGGCAGCCGGGGGCGGGCGTCGGTCGCTGCTCCGTCCGGCCCCGCTCCGGTCGGCGCGCAGCCCGCCCCTCTCCGCTCGGTGGGGGCGGTGCCCGCTGTGGAGTCCAGCGGCTTGGGACGGGCTCTCATAGGGGGCTTGCCCGGCTCCCTTGTGCCGCCCCGCAGTGATGCGGCTCTGCTGACCGCGCCTCTCTCGGCATCCCGCTCCTCTCCCGTGTCAGGGGCTGGGCCCCCGCGCCGGTCGCGTCCCGGCCCGTGCCGGATTTGCGGGCTGTGCCGGCACCTGCGTCCGCCGAGGTGCCTCCGTCCAGAGCTGCGGCACGGCAGGGCGCTGAGGTATTTACCTTTAGCGCAGCTGCTGACACGGCCAGCGGGAGGCCGGTGGGTGCCCGGGGCCATGGCGCTTTCTCGTCAAATCATTGGACGCTTCCTGCGTGCCAGGTGACTGTGCGCCCGAAGCACCCCGAGCGTTTCTGGCGAGAGGCCAAAAGCAAGACCGACGAGATGAATGAGCCTGTCTCCTCGCGGCATCTGCAGGGTCGCGGAGTGAGCTCCTCTGGCTCTGCCGGTGCTGCAGGGGTCACAGGGACGAGTGGTGTTGTCCTGGCTGCCAGTCAATCATCCCTTCTTGTCCCCGTGGGGCCCAAGGGCCGGGACACAGCAGGTGCGGTGGCTTTGCCAGGTGGTCCCCAGGCTTTCCCTGTGATCACGGGCGTTGCTCATAACACCCATGAACCTCTTTCATATAAGCTGGAGAAGGAACTCTGCGAAGCAGTTTCTCAGCATGGTTTGGTGTCTGCTGAGGTTATGCAGACTCTCCGGAGGATTGCTACGGATGTGCTGACACCTCACGATCTCCATTGTGTGGCACATTCTCTTTTTGACCCTGTGCAGTTTGGTGTTTTTGAGACCAAGTGGGCTCATTTGGCGGCCCAAGTGGTGGTGCAGAATGCTGCACTGGCGCAGCAGGACCCCAGGCGTGGGGTTGTTGCTGACATGCTGATGGGGACAGGGCGTTCTGAGAATGTTCAGGGGCAGGTTGGATTTGATCCCCTTGTGCTTGACCAGTGCCACACACTGGGCATGGCAGCGATTGTCCATCCCTGGAGATGGCTGCTCTGAAGCAGCCATTTTTGACCATTGTCCAGGGGGATGATGAGCCTTTCATGGCATTTGCGGCAAGGCTGATTGCGTCCGTGGAGAGGCAGGTGCCTGATCCTCTGGCTAGGAGCGTTACAATTGCAAACCTTGTCAGGTGTAATTGCAATGCTGCTTGTAGGAAGGTCAGAGTGGCTCTGCCTGGTGTTCCTACTATCTCCGAGATGGCGGAGGCCTGTGCAGACATTGTTCCCCCGGGTCGGAAGTTGGCTGCTGTGGCTGCCACAGTGCAGCCGGTTTGGGCGGTGCTGCAGGGCAAACGGCCACAGCAGGGGACTGCTCAGGCTGGCAAGAAGCGGGGGAAGAAAGCGCAGAAGGTCAAATTCCCCATGTTCTTGTGCAGTCGGTGTGGTAGGCCGAATCACATGTCCAATGTTTTCAAGGCGACTGTTCATGTTAACGGCCAGGCTTTGCCAGGCTCGGGAAACGTCAAGCGGAGCGCGCAGGAGGGGCGCGTGCAGACACAAGCTTCTCTCCAGACCCCGGAGCCGATGGAGGTCTCCTTTGCCGGCTTGCAGCCAGCACCCGCGGATCAGCAGGTGTGGATGTCTGCACCACAGCAACAGTCGTCTTATAATCTTCTGAGATACACAAGGTTCCTCCGGATGCCCTTGGCCCTTGGGCGGGGGCATGAGTGCTCCCCTTATGGGGAGGTCCAGTGCCACCCTTCAGGGCATCATTGTTCACTGGGGCTCATTGATGCGAATTTCACAAGGCAGATTTGTGCCATGGTCTCCACACCCACCCCCCCGTCACGATCCCGAAAGGGATGCGGCTCGCTCAATTTGTGCCTTTTAAGTCCTCTGTTCACAGGGCAGCTGACCAGTTGCGTGGAGCTGGTGGCTTTGGATCCACTGGGCCGCCTCAAGTTCACTGGACTGCCATCCTGACCAAGGACCGTCCCGAGATGCTGTGTACCCTGTCTGTTCCTGGGGTGGCGCCATCAGAAATCCACTTCCGGGGGCTTCTCGACAGCGGTGCTGACGTCACGGTTCTCTCCCTAGCTGCCTGGCCCCCGGAGTGGCCCTTGGATCCGGTGGGGACGTCTGTCGCAGGCCTGGGAGGGACGGCACAATGCTACATGAGCCAGCGGCCTGTGCTGGTCACGAACCCGGAGGGACAGACGGCCTGGGTTAGGCCTCATGTTACTTCTACTCCTGCCAACCTCTGGGGGAGGGATGTTCTGTCTGTCTGGGGGGTGCGCATCGGGACGGATTTTTGATGGGGGCCACTGCAGTGAAGGGTGCAGAGTGTCCTACACCTCCCATACGGTGGCTGGTGGACAAACCTGTCTGGGAGAAGCAGTGGCCCCTCCCTCAAGATAAATAGGATGCTCTTTGGAATCTGGTGCAGGAGCAGCTGGATCAGGGCCATCTGGAGACTTCTTCCAGTCCCTGGAACACTCCTGTCTTCTGCATCAAAAAGAAATCTGGGAAATGGAGGTTGTTGCAGGACCTCCGAAAGGTTAATGCCGTGATGGAAAGCATGGGAACATTGCAGGCGGGCATGCCATTGCCTACCATGCTTCCCGCGGACTGGCCGGTCCTCACTGTGGATCTGAAGGATTGTTTCTTTACGATTCCTTTGCATCCCGATGACAGACCGGAGTTTGCCTTCTCGGTGCCAGTGATTAACGAGGCTGAGCCCGCACAGAGATATCAATGGAGGACATTGCCTCAGGGAATGTGCAATTCTCCTGCCATATGCCAGTGGTATGTGGCCCATGCCTTGTCTGGAGTTCACAAGCAGTTTCCTGATGCACGTTTGTATCATTATATGGACGACATTTGGGTGGCCGCGTCCACCTAGGATGAGCTGCTGAGGATTCAGCCTCGGTTGCTCGATGTTTTGCATGCTCATGGACTGCAGGTGGCTCCAGAAAAGATTCAACAACAACCACCTTGGAAGTACTTGGGGGTCAAAATTCTGGAACGGATGATTCATCACCAGGAGGTGCAATTTGTGCATTCTGTGAAGACACTGAATGATGTTCAGAAATTGGTAGGTGTCATCACTTGGTTACGTCCGTAGTTGGGACTAAGCGACGCACAGCTGTCTCCTCTATATGATTTGTTGAAAGGAGACTCTGATTTAAAGTCACCTCGCACACTGACCCCTGAGGCGCGTGAGGCGTTGGAGGTGGGTCAGCAAGCTGTTTCAGCTTGCCAAGGTTATCGCATTGATCCCTCCGTTGATGTCACTGCGTTCATCACCACTCTGGATTCGCATCCCACGGGCATCATTGGCCAATGGAGTGACAAATGGTCTGGTTCCTTGCACGTTCTGGAATGGGTTTTCCTGCCCCATCAGCCGCAGAAGACGGCAACTGCATTGTTTGAGCTGATTGCTCGCTTGATAATCAAATGCAACGGTGTTTGCAATTGATGGGTGTGGATCCTGCAAAGATCATACTCCCGGTGCAACGGGAGGATTTTGACTGGAGCTTTGCAAACAGTGTGTCCCTGCAGAGTGCTCTGGAAAATTTTTCAGGGCAGATAACTTATCATCTGCCTAGCCATAGGCTACTGCATATGGCGAAATCCACACAAATTTCTTTGTGGCCCAAAAGTAGTCAGGAACCTGTGCAAGGACCCACTGTCTTCACTGACGGTTCAGGGAAAACAGGAAAGGCCATTGTTACCTGGAGGGACGGATCTGAGTGGCAGGTTCTGGAAGGCCATCAGGATGGGTCAGCCCAATTGGTTGAATTGAGGGTTGCTGTCACGGCATTTGAGAAATTTTCCCAGGAACCTTTCAACTTGGTCACGGATTCCCCCTATGTGGCCGATATTGCACAGCAGTTGGGTCATTTGGTTTTGAATGAGGTCAGTAATCCTGCCTTGTTTCATTTACTGAAGACCTTGTGGTGTGCCATTCAGGCCCGGGTTCATCCCTTTTATGTTCTGCATGTCAGGAGTCACACCCATTTGCCAGGCTTTATCGTGGAAGGTAACGCGAGGGCTGACAAGTTGGCTAACCCAGCGTGGGTGGTGCCTCAGCCTGATAGACTCGCGCAGGCCGAGGCAACGCATGGGCTTTTCCACCAAAACGCACATACCCTGCAGAAGCAGTTTCAGCTGACGACAACTGAGGCTCGTGACATTGTTGAGTCATGTGATGACTGCCATGCACTTGCTCCACCTTTGCCAGCAGGGGTAAACCCCAGGGGCCTTAGGGCCTTGGAGCTTTGGCAGACCGATGTCACCCAGATTGCCGAGTTTGGCCGGTTCAAGTATGTGCATGTCACAGTGGACACTTTCTCCTCTGCAATGTGGGCTTCGGCTCACACTGGGGAGAAGGCCCGTGATGTCCTCGCCCACTGGAGGCAGGCCTTTGCCGTTCTGGGCACACCTTCTGCTGTGAAAACCGACAATGGTCCTGCTTACGCATCGCAAAAGGTGCGGCAGTTCCTGCAGTTGTGGGGTGTCTCACACAAGTTTGGTATCCCTCATTCTCCCACTGGTCAGGCTATTGTGGAACGCGCTCATGGTACTCTGAAGTGGGTTCTTCAAAAACAAAAACGGGGAATGCAGGGTGAAACCCCGCTCAGTCAGTTGGCAAAAGCTTTGTGCACAATCAATCATCTCACTGTGTCGCAGAACTCAAATAACCCTGCCATTTTGAATCACCATCTCTCGTTGCAGGCTGCGGACGAGGCACATCAGCCTCGGGCGAAGGTTCGGGTGTGGAATTCAGTCACCAAACAGTGGGAAGGTCCCTATGACCTTATCGCTTCGGGGCGCGGGTATGCTTGTGTATCCACAGATACTGGGGTACGCTGGGTACCTTCGAAATGTGTTCGCCCTGACCTGCGACCACAGAGGCAGAATCCAGCCGACGAGCAGGATGGAAACCGTGACCAACCTGAAAGGCATCAGGCGGGTGAATCATTGAGTGATGACTCGGATGCAGATGATGAGAGTGATCACTCCGATGATTCCTCTGCAAATGGACACTGAACATTATTTATGTTTTCTTTTTTGCATTGTTCATTTTCTTTTCTTTTTTTCTTTTTTTTAAACAGAAAAGGGTGAGATGTCACCCTGGTTTTTTAAGATTTTCTAAGCCTTCTGATGTTGACATTCTTGTAGTGAACTTTCTCACACACTTTCTGTAAATAACTCATTGTTTTGCATTCCTTGATGGAGGAGGAGAGAGTTGATAAACTGTTGGTTTAACCAGTGTCATCGGAGAGGTGTCGCTGTCACCCTCCAACCTGCTGTCACTTTTGTAAAACCATAAATATTGGAGTCAGAAAATAAACTTCCCTTTTTTCCCTTCACCTTGAGAGCGCTGGTGTGCTTGTGTTCTTTCATGTCCTATAGCGACAGTGTTAACCCTAGGGGTACTCAACCCTCGCAATATGGCAAATGGATGTAACTCATGTAGCAGAATTTGGTCAGAAAAAATTTGTACATGTTTGCATTGATACCTATTCTTTTGTTATATGGGGTACTCCCTTAACAGGTGAGACAGCACATCATGTTGAGAAACATTTGTACAATTGCTTTGTCATATTAGGTAGCCCCTTAGCAATTAAGATTGACAATGGTCCTGCTTACTGTTCCTTAAGATTCAACGTTTCTGTAATATATGGGGTATTCGACATGACACTGGTATTCCTCACAATCCTACTGGTCAGGCAATTATTGAGCGTGCCCATCAGACGTTCAAGGGCATGCTGCAAAAACAAAAAGGGGGAACTAGAGGGTTATCCCCTGAGGAAAAAACAGCTAAAGCCATTTTTGTGCTTAATTACCTTAGAACAACAGGAGATAGGGAAGATCCACCTGTTCTTGTGCATCATGCCTTCACACATAATCCAAGTGAGGAATTGCCTGACGGCATTCAGGTCATGTTGAAAAGTCCAGAAACAGGGGTGTGGGAAGGATCAGTTACAGTACAATTTATAGGCAGAGGTTATATGTGCTTACTTACAGATAAAGGCATTCGTTGGATTCCAGACAAGTGAGTGAAGCCCTATCTGAAACCACCGTCCTCAACCCATGCTGTGTCCAGAGGCGGAGAATCGGCGAAAGCAGCGATTCCAGACAGCCCTGAGTCCAATTCTTCGACACCTGACAGCTGAACAATGGTCGGAATATCTACCAAGTTTGCTGGAGTATGCTGAGGAAGTACTAGCAAGTCCACATAGGATTAACACACACGAGTTAGATATAGACAGACTTCTTTTACCTTCACTTTCATCACAAGCTGTAAATCAGATAGAAAATGCTTGATATCTGCATGGTTGTGCATGTAAGCCAAGATTTAAGGTTCATTGTATAAAGTGCGACTTAAAAACTTGGTGACAAGTTGGTCAAGAACATAATTTAGCAGTGGTTCAAGGGAAAAAGCAAAAATTTAGGCCTATTAACCTAATACGCAATAACTGCTCTCACACACTTAACACTATTACCCCAAAAGTAGCATTAGCTAAATTTTTAGGGCATAACTCAGGAGGGTTATCAGAGTTTTCTCCAGGACGTATCTTTGATAGAATTATATGAGCAAAGACTGTTACTGTGGGTGCAGTTTAACCTTGCTTTAATTGCTATAGTAAACCAAATTGCACTAGAGAGCAAGATAATAGCTACTGAATGTGAAGTAGGAATAGCAATACCACAAAGACATCACTTTAGAGATTTTGAGTGGGAATGGGTTAAAGCAATTTGGGTGAAGCACAGGCGTGATGGACGACAAGGGCAACAATGGCAGCAGTCTGGCAAACATTGACAATGTTGCTTAGTGTAGTGATTAGGGAAACGAGGAAACGCAGGGAGTATACAATATAGAGCAGTGAGATAACATGTGGTTACATGGGCTAACAGAACAGGGCAAGAATCCTTCTGCTTGTCACTAGCTACACCTTCGGATCCATTTTGCACCTGTCTAATTGGAATTCCCTTAGACTCAATGGAAGAATTCGGAAATTGGACCAGAGGTCAAATTTATGGCAACTTAAGTGAGGACTGGTCCAATTGGTGTACTAATCAAAATGGGATGATCACAGAAAATTGGTATGAAAAACAAAAAATCTCTAAAAATCCTTTAGGAGCTCAGGCATTTACAATTGCTCAAGGTTTAAATACTACAAGTCAGGAACCCCAAGAATTGGATATTTTGGAATCAGTTCCAGGAAATTATTGTTTGTTCTTTGAGTACTACAAGGGTAAAGAGCTGATTAGGGAGAAGTCAGGAAAACCCGGAGATGATAGCATTTGGATGTTTCCTGTTTTTTCATGGTATTACAATACCATGGCATACTGTGTCAATTGGACATGGTCTGTATCCCTAAAAGAAGAATCAGTAAGGATGTTACCTCCTGGAGATTTTCTCATTTGTGGAGATAGAGCTTGGCCTGCAATTCCTCAGAAAGCATTAGGAGGACCGTGCTATTTCAGGAATTTGCCCCTAGCATTCAACAGATGCTTGATATCAGGCACAAATTCCAGTGTCCAAAACATGGTGTGCATCTATTAGGCTCAGACTGTAAGGATAATGTAGAATTGTGGAAAAGGCCTTCGGTTATACTGGCATCACTTTTTTACACCAGGAGTAGCTTCATCACAGGCCCTTACACAATTAATTGTGATTGGGTTGCTGGACAGGAAAACAAATTAACATTACATCTGCAATACTGAATGAGCTTACCCACTGATGTAGGCAGCATACGCCACGCTGTGTTACAGGATAGGGCTGCTGTAGATTTTTTGTTGCCAGCACAAGGACATGGGTGTGAGGATTTTGAAGGCATGTGTTGCATGAATCTCTCTGATCACTCTGAATCTATTCACAAGAAACTGTCATTGCTTAAGGAGAATACAAAAAAGCACACAGTTGTTGAGAATTCTTGTGATGAGCGGCTAAAATCCTGGGGAGTAACAGGCTGGCTCAAGGACTTAGTACACTTTGGCATTATGATACTTTGTATTCTTTTCTCCATTCTGCTTATAGTGCCTTGCTTACTACGCTGTGTGCAGAAAATAATTGACCATGCTTTTAAATCAGTCTGGCTTGGGCAAAGACAAAACCGGGGAACTGTTGAGAGTTTTTTGCAGATTGCAGAGTTTTTGTTAGACAATGGCCATATTCAGGGAAGCACAATCCAGTCTGCTTGTAACAATAGACAATGGACACCTTCACAAAAAATGAATAATGGACATATTCAGAAATGGGGTCAGTATATCCTTGAAAAAGATACAATTAGAGTCATTGGACTCAGCAGGTTTGTCAGCAAGCTTGGGAAAATAAGAATAAAGTGAGCCATGGATGGGCCAGACAACCACAGCAAGACGCGTGAAAAATTAGATGATCCAATCAGCATTCTATTTTAGATGCGTGAACAGCTAGGATTAAGCAATCATGTATTAGCTAGAGACACGTGGACAGTAGAGATTTATAATAAATATAGTCTTTTAAAGGATAATAAATTTGGCTTCACTGGATCATATTGGATATGGTGTGATGTCCCTGAACCTCCACACCCCGCACTGGCCGACAGTGCAGTGCCAAGCTAGAAATTTGCAAATTTTGCTGGATTTCTCCAAAACTAAAGCTGCCAGCAACTAAGACCCTGCAAGTGCTTACAGCCCCAGAAGCTACCTTTAATCTGATACCCAGACCCTGGGGAAATTACTTCTCTTTCCCATGGAAAATGGCCTTCCTTTGTTGCCAGTCACCCTGGCAGACATTGGGGTGCCAAGCTAGAAATTTGTAAACATTACTAGATTTCTCCAAAACTAAAGTTTCCAGAAACTAGAACCCTGCAAGTCCTTAGGGCCCCAATGCCACCTCAGAGCTGATACACAAAGCCCTGGGGAAATGGCCAATTTTTCAAATGAAAATGTTATTCCTTTGCGGCCACTTGCCCTGGTAGGCAGTGGGGTGCCAAGCTAGAAATTTGAAAACTTTGCTGGAATTCTCCAAAACTAAAGCTGCCAGCAACTAGGACCCTGCAACTCCTTAGAGTCCCAAAAGCCACCTTTAATGCCCAGTCTGATACCCAGACCCTGGGGAAATTACTTCTTTTTCCCATGGAAAATGACCTCCATTTGCAGCCTCTCCCTCTGGAAATAATGGGGTACCAACCATAAAATTTGCAAATTGTGCTGGATTTCTACAAACATAAAGCTGCCAGTGTGACTAGGACCATGCAAGTCCTTAGAGCCCCCAGCACTATCTCTGTGCTGATACCCAGACCCTGGTGGAATGACTTCTTTTTCCCAAATCCCAAAATCCCAGATTGGTACAGGGCCTCTGTTTGTGGCCACTCACACTGCCAGACATTGTGGTGCCAAGCTAGAAATCCGCAAACTTTTCTGCATTCTGCCAAAACTAAAGCTGCCACAAACCGGGACCCTGCAAGTCATTAGAGCCCCAAATGCCACCTCAGACCTGAAACACAAAGCCCTGGGGAAATGACTTATTTTTCAAATGAAAATGATATCCCTTTGTGGCCACTGGCACTGGCAGACAGTGTGGTACCAGCTTGAAGGTATATGTAAGACCTTTAAGCTTAAAAATTACCAAAGTACCAAATACAAATTAAAAGGCCCATGTCCAATCCACTTAATAAAACCTATAAACCCTATTCCAAAAAAAACCTTAAAGCTAAAAAAGCCCTGCCTCTAACCAAATAAAAACAAAATATTGCATGTCTTGTAAACTATATAAATTCATTAACCTAACACATCAGAACCACAAAAATATAAAACCTTAGTGAACACCAGTACGCAGTACATGCTACCCTTATCACAACATATAAACCAAAATCTATTTCTATTACTAACCTAACACAAATATCACAAAATTTATCAGTAATAAAATCTAAAAACACCTCACTAAAAATAAAATTTTTAGATTATTTTTTTCACCCCAAAAATTCATACAGTCTAAACATGAACTTCCTCCAAAACAAATATTTCAAAATCCCAAAAAACTCAAATAAACATTTAAAATAACTACGATAAAGCCGAAAAAACATAAAACAACTAAACACCTGACCTCAACTATCTAGGACCATCCACAATAAAACTTCTTTAAAAACAACCCCACAAATACCATTACCATCTCAACAACACACCACCAGCAACACCAAACAAGTTGAAATACTGTAACTCCCATCCAAAAAATGCTCCATAAACTAAAACAGCAAAAAGTAATCAACAAAACCTACTCACTCTTCAATAATCCCATTTAAATCATACACAAATCCAACACAAATAAAAATTAACTTTAAACTACCATACCTTAACCAACTCCACCATTACTACACCACTGTACCAAACTTATTAAAACTCCAATACAAACTAAAATCCAAACCAACAAAATAACATGCCACTATTAACTATACCAATACATTTTTGCCATTCTTCTAACAACCAAATACAAACCTCGATTTGTCTTCACTTAAAAAACATACACCTATAACCAACTACCCCAAAAATAAAAACACAGTCCTACCATCTACCATAAATTCATTCAAATTCAACTGAAAAAAACCACTGCAAAACATCTACAATAAACCAACAACATTAGATAAAAAGTATAGCAAAACTATTTTAAAACAATTTGATGAAACAAAACAAACCTTCGCTCTTCAGAGCCAGTCTTGAAGACACAGAACACGATATCCAGCATAAACAGAACACATGACTGGGGAAACAAGCACCACCCTAGGACACTACTGAAAAGATCCAATTTCTAAAAATAAAATATCAAAAGAAACAGCGTCACATTTCCACCAATATAATAAAAAATAGCTCCACCAGCCAACAAAAAACCCCAACCTATAAGAAAACTCCAAACTACCTCAAAAACAAACACTAAAACACAACTCTTCCCACCATCCCAACTACCGTGATAAAATACATATTCTATACAAAAATCCCCTCTACCCGGCCATCAGTACCACATAAAACAAATTACTCTCATCATACAGCATACCCATATCAAAAATCTAAATCGCCCTAAAACCTTAAAGACAATTACAAATTAACCCCAAAATAAAAACTTTAATTTCTAACTAACAAAAACCCCAAAACCAAATCACACAAACTAAAAAAACTCCACGATACAACCAACTACCAATAAAAAGAAACCACACTACACTCTTTTTGCTAACAATTCTTATCACATCACAAAAATGAAACAAAATTTAAAAACAACCCTATAGATACCCACACAGCAAATCTCAAAAACCACTTAAAAAAAAAAAATCCAACCAACTTACTAAACTTCAAACCGTACAACAGACCCTGAATGTAACAAAAAAAATAACCAAAACTCTACCTCTATACTAACTCAAAGAGTAAACAATACTCTATAAAATTAACTTAAAAATCAAAAAATTAACGATATAAAATAATCAATACCACTAATAAATAAAAAATAACTACCCAAATAATATAACTACCTAAAAATTTCCACCATATAAATACCTATGTCCTCAAAAAAAAACCTAATTAAAAACCAAATCTATCTAACTACAAAAAACCTCCCAACAAATAAATTAACAACAAAAATATTGTTCCTAACTCAATAAACCCAAAATGCCTCAATCCATCAAAACAAAAATACCACCTAGAAATAAACACGAAACCAAAACAATAAACAATATCTCCCAAATTATCCGTAACCATACAATCAAACAAACCAAATAAATAAAAGCCCGATAATATACTAAACAATAATGCAATTATAAACATTTTAAAAACCTCACCAATTAACTACAGGACACTACCTCAAACCCACCGAAACGAACCCCAAAATAAAAACTTTAATCCCCTATAATAGCAGAAAAAGGGATTGTCCTCAAATTATTGTGAAAGAGGGATTTTTACCTCAATTCAAACCCTTTAAAAGGAGGGACAACAGAGCTGTCCCCTAAATTTAAACCTTAGGATGACGAAAATGGGGGGGCTACCCTCAAATCAAACACATAATACAACGACAATATTTTTCCCCTTCCATTTAAAATGGAACAAAAGGATTCCTTGACACCCCTGTGATACCCCTAACACCCTGGGAAAAGCGCGTTTTCCTTCAAGCAATACCTGTAAAACCACAACTGGAGGGGGATTGCCCCCCCAGTTCAAACACAGACAATAATGGAAGAGAAGTTGCTTCCTTCTTTTTCAATTTCTTTCGTTCTCATAACGCCTTTTTTTTTTTTTTTTTTTTTTTGGCACCAGGGAGGGACTGGCAAGATGAAATTGAAAAGGAAAAGGAGAAAAGTCCTCGCTGCAAATCCACACGGGCTCACCCGTTTGGCTGCTGCTTCCCAGCACAAAGGTTTGTTCCTCGGCACTTCTTTAAGCGATGCTCCGCGTATCCCGTTGTCCCCCCAGACGCTGTGAGAAGCTCTCACCGTCCTACCATGGGACAGCCCCAGGAACCCCCATAAATCCCTCTGCTCAGCAACTCCATGCAAAAGGGAGCAGAAGCAAACCCTCCCCCTAAAATAGCCTTCCCCCGGCAGGAGCCGGCCCTTCATCATCCTCACACTCGCACCTGGCGCTGCTCCGAGCCCCCATCATCCTCACACCACACCTGGCGCTGCTCCGAGCCCTCATCATCCTCACACTCACACCTGGGGCTGCTCCGAGCCCCCATCATCCTCACACTCACACCTGGGGCTGCTCCGAGCCCCCATCATCCTCACACTCGCACCTGGCACTGCTCCGAGCCCTCATCATCCTCACACTCACACCTGGCGCTGCTCCGAGCCCCCATCATCCTCACACTCACACCTGGGGCTGCTCCGAGCCCCCATCATCCTCATCCTCACACCTGGGGCTGCTCCGAGCCCTCATCATCCTCATCCTCACACCTGGCGCTGCTCCGAGCCCCCATCATCCTCACACTCACACCTGGGGCTGCTCCGAGCCCTCATCATCCTCATCCTCACACCTGGGGCTGCTCCGAGCCCTCATCATCCTCACACTCACACCTGGGGCTGCCCCGAGCCCTCATCATCCTCATCCTCACACCTGGCGCTGCTCCAAGCCCTCATCATCCTCACACTCGCACCTGGCGCTGTTGCCACTCTCCAGCAGCGCCTCTCTCTCTCCAGCACACAGCCCGCTTCTCACAGACACAAACCAAACAGAAATCTACTACGGGTGTTGGTTACTCTTTGTCTGGTTACACGATTAAAACACAAACGTGCATTGATGGTCATTGAGGGAAAGCTTTCCAGAGGAGAAAACAGTCATTTTGGTAGCACACCTTTAGAAAAAGCAGAATCAGCGCCAACTCCGAAGACCCCTGCTGAGGAACCCAGCCCTCCTTGGGACACCCAATGCAGCAGACCTTGAAAAAGGAGGGGAAAAGTCAAGCTTGGAGTGGAAAAAGAGAACATAAATACACCAGCCTTTAAAAAAAGCCTTCACACAGCAACAATGGGAACCAGTCACATTTCTTCTTTCCTTGTTTTCTGTAATGACATATCTATGAAGTAAGAACACATTAAACACAAGGCAGAGCTGAGATTTTACAGGTCTTTATTTTGGCAGTCTCAATGACAAACGTCTCTTCCGACACGATTTGGGGACTGGTGGAGAACGGAGGCAGAAGGTGCCAGAGAATCATTTCTATTCCCTTCAGCCCCTGCAGCTGTTCTGATGGTTTCAGGGCACTTGCTTGGTTCATTCCTAGATAAAAACGTTACAGCAATATTTTCAAAACTACTACCCATCTCTAGTCAAATTTGCCTACATTCCTGTATACAAATAAGTAGATAGAGGGGTTCTTTGCAAATGAATTTAGAGATAAATTCCTATTCTTTACCAATACCTATGAAACCGAAAAACTTGAGAGTGTTCTACAAAACGGCTGCGGGGCAAAGAAGGAAAGGGGGCACAGGAAGAGAGGAGCGAGAGCCGGGCATGAGAAAGGGAGGTCGGGCTGTGGAGGAAAGTGGAAGGGGAAAGGGAAAGGCCGGGAGGGGGGAACAGGGACGGTGGGCAGAGGAGAGAGAGAGGAGGAACAGAAGGGAATAGCGGGGTAGGGACAGGACAGGAAGAAGCCGGGTTTGGGGGGGGAGGGAAATGGGGGGAAAAGAGAGAAGGAAGGCGAATACGGGGAGGAGGAAGGAGGGGTAGAGAGAGGGACAGGCGGGGAAACCTCACAGAGCCCCGGCTCCACCCCGAGCCCGGCCCGGCGCCCCACCCTGCCCGGGATGCTGCGCCCGGCAGAGCTTGCCTCGGTTCGGACCCACTCGTCTAGACTCGACTTCTCGGTTAAATTCAGCAATTACCAGCTAAACTTGGCCAGACTCGGTTGCATTCAGCTGGATTCTCCTCTTCGGCGCAGCTCGGCTCCGTTCGGCTCCCTGAGGGCGGGGTGGGCAGGGCCGAGGCGCCGCCTCACGTTAAACACGCACAGCTCGGGCTCTCCTGCTGCCGTGTCCTGCGGGCGGCCCGGCCATCGCACGGAGAACACCGGGAGCGCGGGGTGGGGCAGGAGCTCATTAGGCAGTGACTGCACTCGCGCTAATTAATGGTAATGAGAGCAGGAGGCTGGCTTCCGCGGAGCTCGGTTCGGTTCGGCCTGGCTCGTAAAATTCTGTTTGTTTCGCTTCGGTTCTGCCGACCTCGTGAAGTTCGGCTGATCTCCGACTGGGGCCGCTGACCTCAGCTGTGTTCGGCTGAACGCGGCTACGTTCGGTTCTGTTCAGCTGAACTCGCCTCGGTTCGGAAAATTTCGGCCAGATTCGGCTCTTCGACTACACTCGCCATTGTCGGCTACACTCGGCTCTTCGGCTGTTAACGGCTGTTATCGGCTACACTCGTCCAGGTTCGGCCGTTCGGCAGAGCTCGGCTCGGCTCGGGCGAGCCCAGCCAGATTCGGCTCACAGATTACCTGACGGCAGCCCCTAGGAATTCCATGGACACAAACTGCACCCTCTAAAAGGTTTGCGGGTTTTTAAAGAAATATAATTTTAACTCAGCTTTCAGGACAGAGCTGATGGCTCCTTTTAGAACAAGAATATTTACATGTAGAAGCAATTCCCTCATTTGCATCTCGTTTTTATTTAACCCTCCCAAAATTCCAAACAACGTGCAGTTCTGGTTTTTCCCCATACACGATTTGTACAAAGGACCTGGGCACAGCACACAGTCGTGATTCAATTGAATAAATTCTGGTTTACATTCCAAAGGTTCTTGCTCTGGCACTGCATGTTTGCAGATCTGGACTGCCATGCTCAACTACCCTCATGGCCACATTGAGGAACAATGTACGTGATTTTGCAGAGTTCCCAATAAAACTCACTCATAATCACTGAGCAGAAAATCCTTTGGGGTTTAGTTCCATCTCTCACCTGGTCCCAGCAGAGGGAAGATGGGTTTTTGTCACATATGGCAGCAGCAGCAATGGATCAGGGTTTTTTTTTTTTAATTTAAAAAAAGGGTAATAAAAATAAACTAGGTCTGATATAATGTCTTGAAGTGCCATTCAAGCTTTTAAAACCCAAGATCGTCATGATTCCTAAGTCCAGTCTTCTATTCATGCTTGTTTTGATATCATGAAATCAACCAGGTTCTCCAAGAAACAGTAAATCATCATGACTAAACCTCTGTCTCCTCATTCTTTGCACTTATACCTCATTGTATGAAGCTCTGCAGCTTTTTTTTCCCCCGTCCTGTATTAGAGAGAGGACAGAACCAGAGGACACAGTCTTAAGTTGCACCAAGGGAAATACAGGTTGGATATTAGGAAAAAGTTTTCTACAGAAAGGGTGATAAAGTTCTGGAATGGTCTGCCCAGGCAGGTGGTGGAGTCACCATCCCTGGATGTGCTTAAAAAATGACTGGCGGAGGCACTCAGTGCCATAGTTTAGTTGAGGTGTTAGGGCATGGGTTGGACTCGAAGATCTTTAAGGTCTCTTCCAACCTAGTCCTAGTGTGTGTGAGAACTGCTCAGGAGGCTTTCACCACTCATGGTGATGAGGGCAGAACACAGAAGAACGTTAAAGATGAAGTGTTAGTCCCTGAATTAATGCCCTGATGTAGTCAATATTTTTCCTAAGAGACATAACAGTTTCTTCCCTCTGTTTCCAATTTTCCAAGTCACCCTGTAATTTGTCACCTACACCAACCTGACACAGGTAAGTGACATATCCAGCTCCTGTGCTCCAAGCCACGTGTCCCGGATGTTAAGGAAAGTCAGGAATACAGAAACAGCTGTGGAAGAAAGATGAGAGAAAAATCAGAACAGATATTCTTCTATTTCCCCACAGTATTACCAAGACAAGTTGCTCGGTGCCTCCAGGACTAGTTTTAAAGGAGTTCCCTAACTCTTTTCTTAGCTGGAAAATCTGGAGTGGCTTTGCCCATGCAAAGCCAATGATACTACTCACAAGAAGGAGCAAACCAGTTTCCTGTTAAATAAAGCAGCTCAAAATCTGACCTGTCAGATGCTCTCGCTGACCAGCAATAGGGATCAGCATCCAGGCCCATGTGGACTTTTTTTTTGCAAACTGTTTTCCCTCTTGGAATTTTATTTCTTTCATAGCTTTTGTTCCATTATAGTCCTTGAAAGGGAAGTTTCTTAGAGGGAGTGGGAGTGTTGTAGTGTCAGAAAACCTCATAGTGTGGCCATGCTCTGTACTGCCTACCCTGGCAACTTTCCCAATCCACAACCACAGAGCGAGTGTGCAGTGTTCCAAGCTGGGAGAACAGCCCAGCAACTGCAGAAGGCCTTTGCTCTGAGGCTCCCTCGATTGCTGCCCAGCCTCCCCTTCTCTTCCCCAGAACTTAAAGCTCAGTCAAGAGTGCACAAGCACCAAGCAGGTGAGGAGATCAACACTCCCCAAGGCTCTGTTGTTCACCCCAGCAGTGACACACGCAGCAAGTTCCAGTCTCTGGCTTCAGCATCTGCGGTGCCACAAGAGCAACGTGGGAGGGTCAGGGAGAAGGTGGACCTAAGGTTTGGCTGCCTGATTCTGTCCTGCACAGCATCCAAGAGACACAGCAACTGCAAGAGCCTGGGAGAGAAGCCTGAAGTACAGCCCAAACAAACACAACAGGAGCACCAAGACACCAACCAGCTCCCAGGACATTTCATGGGCCATACAGGAAAGAGCTCTAATTCAGCAAACCTGAGGGTTCGGCAATGTCAAGATCAAAACACCCAGAAACCTAAAGCTGGCTAAAAGTGGACCCTGGTGATGACTCCTTAAAATAACTTGTTCACAAGGAGGCAGGGATTGATTCAATACTCACCAGCCCATCTGGCCAAGGTCAGAGCTCTCTGCCCACCAAGAACACGGCAACCAGCAGGGCCCTTTCTCCCACTCTCCAGCATGGACTTTGAAGCCAGAGAGAAGTTTACAGAGCAGAAATAGCCAGAAGCTGCTCTCTGCTTCCATACACTCTCTGATCAATCATTCCAAAGGAATAGGAAGCAATCACCTCTCATTTTTCTTCTGGAATCATCACTCGCCTTTCTGTGCAAGTGTTTCCTCCCATGCCCATCCATCCCCAGGGCACATTTAATCCATCTTTTCTTCCCACCTGCAGCTCTCCAGCACAAATGCCACTTCTCACAGACACAAAGCAGTCATCTGCTACAGGTTTTGGTTCAGAAAGTAAAACCTTCTGACTACATGATTAAAACACATAGATGCATGGGTGGTCGTAGATGGAAAGCTTTTCAGGAGAGAAAGGAGCTGTTTCAATAGCACACTTCTATTCACCTTCAGAAAAACCAGAATTAAAGCAACTCCCAAGACCCCTGCTGAGGAACCCAGTCCTCCTGGGTACACCCAATGTAGCACACATGGAAAAAGGATGGGAAAAGCCAAGCTTGGAGTGAAAAAAAGATAACAAATACAGTAGCCTGTAAAAAGCCTCCATGCAGCAATAGTGGGAACCAGTCCCATTTACTCGGTCCTCGCTTTTTGTGATAACATAAATATGAAATAAGAACACATGAAACACAAGGAAGACCTAGGATGTACCAGGTGTTCGTTTTGGCGCCGTGGATGACAAATGTCTCTCCGTCCACTACCGGCCAGCCCAGTTTCAACTCCTACTTAGCCTAAGCCTTCCTCGGGTACCATTTCCCTGCTCTCTGCTCAGGGCTCTGGACCTCTCGCTCTCTCCTCCCGCAGCAGCACGGCACCAGCACCCAGCGAGGCAAAGCGCGCCCGTCCTGCGCACCCGCCAGCTCCCGGCATGGGCAGCCTTGGCCCTGCGGGCAGGGAGACGGCTCGGGCACCTCCAGTGGCTGTTCTGCCCCGATGCTTTTGTGTTTTCCTCCATTTCCCCGGACCAGAGGGGGATGGCGGGGGGGTGCAGACTGTTCGGACGCCGCTTGCCTGCTCCCGCCCACCGGCCCCGGCCCGTGCAGCGCTGCGATCGCACCTCCGCCGCCCGCCGACGACGGCCCCGCCAGGCGGTCCCTGCCACTCATCTCAGCCGTCGAGCTCCCTTTGCGCTTCTGAATCTCCTTCCCCCCTCCTCTCCATTTACAGACACCGCCCCGCTCGCCGCTCGCTCCCGCCCCTCGCCCTTCCCTCGCTCAGGGGCAGGCGCTGGCTCGGGGCGCTGCAGTACCGCGCTCTGTCCACAAGGCGGCAGCACCGCCGCGGGCACAGCCGGGGCCGCCGCTCGCCTTGGGGGGAGGGAGGCAGAAAGGAGCGCGCGCGCTCCCTTCGAAAAACCCTCAAAATAAATGCCCCAAAAGCCCTGCACGAACATTTAAAAAACCCTGCCCCTAACCAAATAACACCCCCCCAAAAAACTCCTTTCTTTTAAACTTTAACTATTTTTTATATTTATATTTTTTATATTCACATTTACATTTATAACATATATTCATGTTAATATTATTTCTATTCTATACTACATCTCTTCCTATTATTATATTTATTTATATTCTATACTTTTATATATATCTATTATATATTTTTATACGTTTCTATATTTAGATTTATAGTCCCAAAATACTTATGTTCTTTAAAAGAAAAACCCTGCCTCTAACCAAATAAGAACAAAAAACCACTTTCTTTAAAACTACAATTAAATATTTCATATTTATATTTTTCATCATTATATTCACCTTGACATTTTTATTTTATATTGACATATTTTATTTATATACATATATATAATAATGTAATATTATAAATACATTATTATTTGTATTATATATTTTGTCAATTTCTAAGTCACATACTTATTTCTATTTTATATTTATTTATATTTATATATTTATGATATAGTTCTATATTTAGATTTATATATTTAATCATTATTTCTATTTTTATTATTTATAGGAAAATCCCCGCCTATACCCAAATTTTTTAAAAACCAGTTATTTAAATAATATTTAAATATTTTTATATTTATATTTTTCATATTAATATTCGCATTTACATTTACAGTTTATATTGATGTACTATAGTTACAGATGTATATAAAATAAATCACACTTAAATAATATATGTGCTTTATTATTTCTATTTTATATTATATCTATTTCTAATACTTATATTTACTTACATTCTATAATTATATATGTATTTATAATACATTTCTATATTTAGATTTCTAGTTTTATAATAATTATATTTTTTATAAAAACACTGCCTATAACACAATAAAATAAAATAAATTTTTAAAAAATTAAACCATATTTAAATATTTTTATATTTTTATATTTTATATTTTATATTTATAATTTTCATATTTCTATTCACATTAAAATTTATAACCTATGATATGTATGGCTAATACCTATATTTATTTAAATTTTTATTTATATACATATATATATATCTTTAAGTGTTTATAATATATTTCTATACTTAGATTTCTACCTTTATTTTATTTATATTTATAAGTTTTATAATAAACCTATATTTCCCTTGACACTGCAAGAGACTGTGTCCTCTGGTTCTGTCACTTGCTGCCTGGGGAGAGAGACCAACCCTCACCTGACTACAGCCAGCTTTCAGCAAGTTGTGGAGAGTGATAAGGTCACCTCTGAATCTCCCTTTCTCCAGGCCTGGTACATGTGGGAAAGATCTTGAAAATGTAGGATGGATTCTTGGAAAGATGGAGCGGGTTCTGGGACACAAGAAGCAGCTGGAGCACCAGAAGAACTTCCAAGGATCACCTGAGGGATTTGAAGGCTTCAGCCCAGGATGCATCCCACTCCATTCCCCTCCTTCCCTTCTCAGAGAAAGCCCCAGCCCTTACGGCATCCTGATGGCGTCCTCCAGTCATGGAGCACGGCCCCGTGCTTCTGACACGTCGCCGCGTAGGTCTCCAGCACCTGGCAGAGGATTGACCTCGCCCCATTGCTCAGACACAGGTCGGCCAGGCAGTTGCGATAGAAGTCACGAGGCTTCACTATGTCGTGACATGCTCTGAAGGGCCCCTGGAAGGATTTTTTGATGATCCCACAATAGTGGTTCCCGCCATAAAGCTCCTTCTTTTTCTCATCACACACTGGGCATACTCCATCACAATAATCCCAACAAATTGGGTCATCAGCCTCAAAGTCAGCACTTTTCCAGTTTTTGGCCCATGTGACAATTGCAGTGATGTTGTCACCAGCCTCGGGGATGTCATCAAGGGGCTTGAGGTTGAAATTCCTGCAGAGGCTGCAGACGTGGCAGAAGTAGCTGCTGGAGAGGTTGATCTGGAGGAGCCAGTTCCAGTCATAGGAGACCTGGAGACCAAAATCTGTCTCCAGAGCAACACAGAGTCCACTGGTACACACTTTTCCATCTGCCAGGAGCACAGGGAGCAGTGTCACCTCCCCGTTCACCTGCCAATGGCCCAAAATTCCCAGTTATCTCAATGTTTTATTCTCAACATACACCAATATTTTATTCCAAATGTATTCTATTCCTCACATATCCCAACTCTTTATTCCAAGCATATTCCAACACTAAATTTCATAATATCCCAACATTCTACACTTCAGATATCCCAATTTATTCTTGCCATATTTTATTACTGATATGGCCCAATATTCTATTCCCACTATGACGCAATATTTTATTCCTAGAATATCCAAACACTCCATAGTCTTTTGCTCCTGCTGCATTCCAACATTTTATTCCTGAAATATCCTAATATTTTATTCCCTAGACACACCAACATTTTATCCCAGTTTATCCCAACATCTTATTCCTGGTTTTTTGCTGACATATCCCAATATTTTACTCCAAACAAATCCCAACATCTTATTCCAATCTTATCACAACATTCTGTTCCTGACATATCCAAATATTCCACTTCTCATATTTTGTTCCCATCATTTCTCAAATTTTCATTCCTGACATATCCCAACATTTTATTCCCAAAATATGTCAATATTTCAACAATCAGACTCCCAATCTGACTGATTTATCCCAAAACAACATTGGCACTGCTGGATGAAGAAGGATGTAGGGAAGAGCTGGATGAAGCAAAAAGTTGGGAAAAAGCCCAAATTCTCACATTTCCACCCAACTCACCCAAACTCTTCCATCTTCATTCTGGCAGGAGGAGATGCATTGTCCATAGACATCATCAGTGACCAAGGAGACGTAGTGTCACTGTTGAGACAGAAACAGGAATGAAGGCAACACAACTTCATGCATTTTCAGAAGGCATAAAAGTTCACTTTATTACAAAACTTCACATTTTTATAACTGGTATCATTCACCTAGAACCTGATTGGTTCTTAATAACACCTGTCACCCCACTGGTTAATTAGGAACAACACCATCTTTCCATAACATCACATATAGGATGTTCCACGTGTTCACAAACACCAGCTGCAGAGACCAAGATAAGAATTGTTTTAATTCTTTTCTCTGAGCTTCTCACAATTTCCCCAGGACAATGCCTGGGAAACTATCTGTTTCTCTCTGAGAACGTCCACAACATAAGATACAGATTGGATCCCACCACGGATGTCATTCTTGGCCTGGACCCTGAAGGGCACCAGCCCAGGGTCATTCCCATGGGATTCAGCCATGGTGTAGGTGCAGGTTCCTTGGAAGTCAAAGTCAAGGCCGTCAAAGGTTCGGAAGTGTGGGTCACCCCATGCCCAGCATGGGATGGGGAGGTGGTGGGAGATGGAATCCACCTGGGATAGAGAAGGAAGAGTCCTCCAGTGAGGAGATGAAGGAGATGGGACCAAACATTTGCGGGAAACACCTTCCAAACACCTTCCGGGACACAGCGGGATTGGGCACCGCGCGGCCGGCAGCGCTCCTTGGGGCGGCACTGCAGGGACTTGCAGGGGTCTGGGAGGGGAGGAGAGCAGCATGAGCCATGGGCTGGGTGAAATAGCAGATAAACATTGGGGGAAGCCATGGGGTAGGCAAAAGGATGGAGGAGAAAGTGGGGGGAAGTCATAGAATAGAGAAAACGACGAGATTATAAAGACCACAGAATAGGAAAAATCACGGGATGGAAGAAACTATGGGAGCAACCACGGAATGAACCATGGGAGAAATCATGAGATGGAAAACCATGGGAAAGACTATGGTAAAAAAACATGGAAAGAACAATGAGAAAAATGGGATACGAAAACATAGAAAAGGCCATAGCAGAAGCCATGGAATGGGAGAAACCACGGCAAGAATCATGGAATTGGAAAAATCATGAGATGGAAGAACCATGGGAGAAATCATAGGATGGGGAAAAAAACATGGAAGAAACCATAGGAGAAGCCACATATTGGGAGAAACCATGGGAAGAATTACCCAATCCCTGACCATTAGTGCCAGAGATAGCACTCTGTTCCATCTCCCCTTCAATTGTCCCCACTAAATCAACCCCCCAGTCATCCCTGGATCCGATGTCCCTCTAAAACACCCTTTCCCCCCATTTTCCCTCACTTTTATCGATATATCCCAAGATCGTTTCACAGGATTTATCCTCATTGCAAGCGTGGTCATGGCAGGTAAGGCGCTGGCCAAGGACACAGGTGCAATGGCACTGGCAGCAATCCCAGGAAAGCATCCTATGGAGCTGTGGGGAGGGATAAGGGAGAAAGGGAAATCCATGGAAAGAGGAGATAAAAAGAAATATTCAGGAAAAAAGACATAAGTGCAGAAAATAGGGGTAATAATGAATGAAATACAAGGAAAAAGGATGTAAATGCACAAAAATAGGGGGAAAGGGGGAAATAAAGGAAGAAAAAACATAAAGGCATAAAAGTAGGGGAAAATGAAGGGGAAAAGCATAAATACAGGAAAAAATAGGGAAAATGCAGGAAAATAAATTGAAATGCACAAATTAGGGAGAAATATAGGTAAAAAAAAGGATGTAACTGCCTAAAGATGGAGGGAAAAGAAATAAAATGCAAGGAATAGACAACATGAAAATAGTGGGGGGAAGGGGGGAAAATGCAAGAAATAAATATGTAAATGTGCACAAAAATAAGGGAGAAAGGTGGAAACATAATTTAAAATAGTAAATCCATTAACCAGGAAAAAAAGCAAATGCCATGAAAACAGAGATAAATGCAGAACAATATGAGAGAAATTTAAAAATGACATTAAAAATAGAGGTGAGGACATAAAAGAGAGAAAAGAAGGAAAACAATGCAGAGAGAAAAGACATAAATGCCTAAAAATACCAGAAAGAAAAGAAAGCCAGAAAAACTGCCTTATATTATTCTCTATCCCTAAAGAACCTGCACTTCTACTTGGGAATGTATCCCTGTCCTTCAAAGACAGAACCCTGGTGGCACTGGCAGCCCTCAGCGCAGGTTTGGGGACAGGTGGTGGTATTTCCAGTGCAGATGTTGGCACAGGTGTTGGTGCAAAGGGAGTAGGTGCTGTTGGCTGGGCAGGTGGGGGCTGGAATTTTCATGGAATCATGCAGTGAGTTGGGTTGGAAGGGACCTTAAAGCTCATCCCATCACCATCATCCCATGTCCTGTGTGTCACCACTGTCACCCAGACCCAAACAAGGAACATTCCCCATCTGTGACCCCGCCCCAAACTCCAGTATCACCTGGAGATCTTCCCAACTCCAAAGAGGGGATATTGGCCCCTGTGCCCTCCCAAACTCACGGCAGAAGGATGATGTCCTCCAAGCCCCCACGGTGACACCAGCACCTTGGCATGCAGTGACATAGCTCTGGATACTCTGGCACAGGACATGTGTGTCCCCTCCCGTCACACAGAGGTCATGGATGCAGGATTGGGAATATGGGACGGGGTCAATGATGCGATGGCAGGAGCCAAAGGGACCTTCAGGGGCCGTGAGTAGGCCGCAATAGTTGGGTTTTTGGAGGACTGCCACTTTCTCCTCTGTGCAGGTGGGACACTCAGTCCTTGGCACAGGTGCCATTGCAAGGTGTATCTGTTGTTTTCCATGCAGATCCAAAGGCTGTTGCATCTGGAGCCAGCTGGCCACTGGAGAGCTGGAACTCATCATTGCCTTGGCCATTGTAGTTGCCGCAGAGGCCACACAAGCGCCCCGTGTAGGTCTGGGGGACCGTGACCATCACGAGCTGGACGAGGTCATAGTGGACAACGAGGCCGAAGTCAGTGCGGAGCAGGACACCTGTTCCATGTGGGTAGACCTGGACCTGCCCCTCACTCAGGATGGTGGGGAGGTGGTGGGAGATGGAATCCACCTGGGATAGAGAAGGAAGAGTCCTCCAGTGAGGAGATGAAGGAGATGGGACCAAACATTTGGGGGAAACACCTTCCAAACAATATTCTGACAGATTTGTGGATCCCACTTAGAAGAAAAATTTTGGATGAGAATGGATTTAGTCTTGGAGATGGGGTGAGGGCTCACCAAGGAAACAGAGTTTTGGGGTTGATTGAGGTAGAATGAAAAATTTAGGGAAAACAACTTCCAACCAAGGTTTTAATGCATTTACAGATCTTGCTTAGAAAGAAAAGTTTGGAGGAGTATGGATTGGGATGGGAGATGGGCTGAAATGTCCCTTCCATCAAGGAAACCAAATCTGGGAGGGATCCCATGAGATTTGGAACATAAAGTGCCACCATTCCATGACACCTGTCCCCTTTCCTTGTTTCCAGGTCAAGGTGAAACAAGGTGAAACAAGGACTCCCATAGACTTCCACAGACAATGCTTGGATCCAGGAGACCTTCCCCTTCTGCTGTGACTCCTTCTAGACTGTGACAATAAATGATGTCATGTTGTCACCTGTGCAGATCTGGGCGAGGACATCGGAGCAAGCACCAGTGATGTTGAAGGCCATCCCATCAAAGGTGACAGGTGCTGGCCACCTGCAAAGGACACTGATGACCTTGCCACGGCCATCATCAGGACAGGAAGTATTTTGGGACTCCGAAGCATCACAGTCGTGGGCTCACTGTCACCCCTTGTGCAGCTTGGCCAGAGGGAGCTGCTAAAATAAGGGACAGGAACAATGGTCTTGCCCAGAAAATAAATGTAGTAATAAAAAAAAACCAAACATGGAAACTGCAGAGTAGGGGGCAAGATTAAAAAGACTCAGGGGCATGGCGAACACAACCACGTTTGGGGTCTTTTGATTGAAGGGTCCAATTAGTTGGGGAAAGCCTGCAAAAATGTGAAACAATTGATTAAAACTCAACTTGCATACATACAAATGTAAAAAAGTGGGTGATCAGGATTTTTTAAATTTAGGAAATAGGCAGCTGGGGGGGTTAGGTAAAAAAGGATAATTCTGGCTTTTTTTTCTAAGAGAAATGGAATTTGGGTGTTCGGAGGAAAAATAGGAATAATAAGATTTGGGAATAAAATATGGGAATAAAGGAGTGTTTCTTAAATAAAATATAAATCAGCATTGTTTTGTTTTTTGGGTTTTTTTTAAACTGTGGTTTTGAAGAAAAATAAACTGGGAAATAAGGAATTAGGATTTTAAAAATTAAAATACAATGAATAAAAGGGATTTTTTCCTTAAAAACCCCAATTTAAAAGATAGTTTATGTAGTCTTTAAAAAGGGAAGAAAAATAAGAAATAAATTAGGGGAAAAAGAGGAAAAAAAGGTTTTTCCTTAAAAAACCACATAAGAAGTAGGGTTGATACAGGTTTTGCATGAAAAGTTAAAGAAAATGTAAAGAAAATAAGGAATAAGAGGGTTTTTTCCCATAAAATGAATTGTTTTTATTAAAATAGAACAAATAAAAGGCCTTTTTTCACTAAAAAACCTTCCAAAAATAGACTTTTTTTTTCTCCCCCAAAAATACAGTGTATCAGTGTATCAATGGTGAGTTTTGTTCCTGGAAAAACACCATAATAGCTAATTAGAACTTTACCTCAAAAAAAACCAAACCAAAACAAAACAAAAAAAACCAACCAACCAACCAAACAAACAAAAAAAAACCAAAAAACACCCCAAAAATAAAATGTAAAACCCAAATAATGAGGACAAAGTGCATTTTCATTTTTTCTTTAAAAAGTGAGCAAAAAGGGGATGCTTTCATGAAAAATAAGAAGATCCTAAAGGCTATTGGTTTAAAACAAATTCTTTTAAAAGGACACTTTTTGGTTAAAACCAATAAACATGAGGCTGAGAGATTGTTGGGGAAGGCACAAAATGAGGGGAAAAGGGAATTTTCAGGAAAAAAAAAAAAAACACCCCAGGCATTCAGAATTTCCTTTTCTTATTTCAAGCAAATAAGTCCACACTCAAGAAATTGGGGAATTTTGTGTGCAAAATGGAGATGTTGCTTACCATAGAAGGGAAGGAGGAGCCACCAGGACCAACCTGTGCTACTCCTGTGAAAAACATCCAAAATCATAAAAATTGCTGTTTTATGAGAAAAATCCCTGCGAGCCCAGAGATGTCTCCAGAACCCTCAAATAACCCCCAAAATGCCTTTTTACCACCCATGGAATCCCTTGGGGCTTCTTTTGGCCCATGTTGCCACCAAATCCACCCCAAAACTTCTCAAGACTATGAATTTCGCCTCAAATCCCACAAATTTGGGTGAAAATGCTTGTTTTTCCCTCTAAATTTCCTGCAGTTTGGGTCAAAATGGAGTTCAACAAATGAGCCAATCCTCCCTCCCCCTGATATCCCCCCTCCAAGGCCACTTCAAATACCTCATTCCTATCAGATTTGCCCAAAACATTCCAAAAAAGATAAATTTTAACCAAAATCACCTAGATTTGTGTCAAATTCATGTTAAAATCCTGGTGCAGCCCTCGCCCACCAATCCCTTACCTTGATGCCACCTCAATACTCCATTTCCACAAAACTCACACTAAAACCTCATGGAAACAATTAATTTTGCCCCAAATTTGCCCAGTTTGGGTCAAAATGGTGTTCAAAATCCAGGAAAACCTACCCTCCACCTTATCCCACTCAAGTTCCCCCAAATTCTAAATTCAGCCTCAAAAAAGGAGAAAAAAAATTCCAAATTTTGGGCATGAAGAGGGCAAAAAAATCTGAAATATGGGGGGAAAGTGCACAATCTCCCCCTGAGATTTGGGGGGAAATGGGCAAAAAATAAAAAATCTGGGCACAAAAAGTGTTTCAATCCAACATTTGTGAAGAAAAAGGAATAAAATTGAGAAACTTGTGAGGATAAGGGGCAAAAGCCATAAAATTGGGGAGAAGAAAGGGTAAAAAATCTTAAATTTGGACAGAAAAAATCCTCAATTTCTGTCCATCTCCAAAGAATAAGGAGAACAAATTAAAAGGAGGGAATGAAGCCTCCCCACTCACCAGCCTGTCAACTCCAGAATTCCAGGGACTCTGCAGACATAGACAAAGCACTTGGCCCCAGATTGCCCTTTTTATCCCCAAATAGAGCTCAACCACAGCCAAACCATGCAGATTTGGGCAGATTCAGCAAAACTTCAGGATGCCAAGTGGGGAGGACAGGCCAGGGGGGCATGATCCACAGTTCCAGAGGATTTGGGAACTGGCAGCTGGGTCCTGTCACTGATAGGATGTGACAGAGGGGAAATCAAAAGAATTGCTGTTCCCATGGTGCTCTCTGACTCCATTGAAAAGAATGAGGGATTTGTCTTTACAAACAAACTCTGGGTCTGCTGATGAACAGAAATGGATACTAAGAGATAAAAGAAACAATGGGAAGAACCACATATTCCATAGGAATTTCATTGACTGACATAAGGAAAAGAAAAAGGGGGGTACACATTGGGAGGGGGCTTTATTAGGTGGTTCAGGAATTCTGTGCCTCTCAAGCACCCCAGCCAATGGGGAAACAGAGAGGGAAATGCAGCAGGGAAATCAGGATAAAAAGAAGGCTGTGTCCTCCAAAAATCTGGCAGAACCCAGGGGAAATGCCCATGACCTCTCTCTTTAAATGAATAAAGTTACAGGACTCCTCTGTCTCCTTTTTGGAAATAAACCTCTGGCATTTGTGGGTTAATTTTTCTGACACTGTGACCCCGGGGAAAGGACAAATCAAGTCCAGATGTTTTTCACCCAAAATTAATGATCCAAGTCCCAGCGGGGAATTCCAGGGAATGGGAAATTCTGGCCCAAATGACTGAAAAAGCTGAAGAAAACCAGCCGGAGCCAGGAGAGACAATGGCAAACAGGGGAATTAAAGGGCTTTTGACTTAAAATGAAGACACAAAAATGGGGAAACCCTGGACACCACAGAGATCCTCAAAACTGTCCAGAGAAGGAGACCCCATCCCCAAAGCCATCCAGGGACCCCCAAAACTACATAGGGATCCCCTAAAACTACCCAAGGATCCCCACAGCCCTCTGAACCTCCCAAACCACAAGGTCCCTCTGGGGACATGGGGGTCCCTGGAAGGGTTTTGGGGCTCCTGATAAATGACACGAAGGAAGAGACATTTTCAGTTGCCCAGAAGGTGCTGGATGGAGCTTAAAGACAACTGGCAGAAAAGCTGAAAGGATTTAAAGGCATGCACAGAGGATCACAAGCACAGCTGGAGCCAGTGCACAAATAGGCAATGAAGAATATAGTGGGGTTTTGTCAAGTTATGTAACAAGAAGTAACAGTGCATGCTCAAGGGAAACGTTCAAGGGAAGGTGACGGGTAATATGGAAGCATTCTGTGAATATGACCACCAGAGACCCGTTTGTGCCCCAACAGGACCACACCCTGTGGCAGTTTCATCACACACATCAGATTAAAGGAGAAATCCTTCAGTGTGTTATAAATGATCAAATCAGTAGCCAAATTTATAAAAAAATTAACAAAGATTTATTAGATCAATAACAAAAACAGAATTTTGAAAAACCACCAGAGCCAAGCCAGCGTCGGCCCCGGGAGCAGGCGCTGGGTGAACCAGGGTCCGACTGACAAAGGGGCAGCGTTTCCCCAGAGGTGCACCCCGAGTGCTTCCAGCAGCCAGCTGATACACAGTTCATTCTGCCTGAGGCACGGATGACCCAACGTTTCCTTGTGTCTCTTCACATGTAGAACTGGATCCATACCTGTGCAGAAACAGACAAAGGTGAGTCCAGAGGTCCAGAGCAATGTCTGAGCATCGAGGCAGAGTCTGCATTCACATGGAGCAGAGTGACGCCAGTTCTTGAGCACGGCAGATGCAATCATCTCAGGTGCAGGTCTTGTGAGCAGCTTTGACATTCCAGCAATCCTGGTCCAGGAAGGGTTAGATGCAATCTTCCCAGGTGCAGATGCCAGGGAAATCAGCAACCATGGCCCAGGATGGTTCCATTCATACAATAACAGACCTGATACTATATTAACGTTGTCTGGGAACTAGCTGAATGGAAATAAGACTCTGCTCCCAGCCAGAGTGGTCAGAGACATAACTTTGGGCTTTCACAATATTTTATACATATATAGCATGAATTATCTCTACCATATACTACAAGTGAGTCACTGGTGGGGCCAGAGGTGCCCTTGTGGCCTAAGGTGGTCATTTGTGGGCCAGGGGCGGTCACTTGTGGGGCAGGTGGGGCAGTTGTGGGTCAGGGGTCACTTGAGGGGCTGAGGGGACACTTGTGGGTTGGGGAGACACTTCTGGCTCAGGCAGTCCCTTGTGGGGCTGGGGGAACACTTGTGGGACTGCCACCCCCCGTGACATGCAGCCCCCCAGGCCCTCTTGGGGACCTCCTCCTCCTCCTCTGGACGCTGCGGTGCCACCGCGGGGCTGTAAGGGGACGCCTTCGCAGGAACATCCCTGCCCCCAAATCTCAGGGCTCTGCCCCTGCGCCTCCCCCAGGTCCCCCTAACTCCCCATTTGCTCTCCCTTCCCTTCCCCAGCGCCATCGAGATCCTCTTGCAATGCCCACCTGGCACCCCCAACCCATGGCGGGGCCAACAAAGCAGTGGCACCCCCAAATTGCACCCGGGAGGCGGGAGACCCCCAAAACTCCCTCCCTTACCACCCTCGCCTTTGGGATTGCCCCCAATCCCCTCTCCCCCCAAATGTCCCCAGGAGCTTTCGGGGCTTCTGGGGGCTCAAAAGCGGCTGGTGGTGGGCGCTGGGCGTCTCTAGGGGGTCCGTGAGGGTCTTTGGGGTGTCTGGAGAGGCTCCGATGAGGCTGAGGAAGGGATGTCGGGGGTTGTATGGGGAGTGCTGGAAATCAGGAGTGGTTGGGAGGGCACTGGGTGGCCATAGGGCATCTGGAAGAGGCCTGTGGGATTTTTGGGGGAGACTCTAGGAGTGCTGAGAAAAATCTGTAAAAGATTTGTGTTGGGGGTCCAACTAGGGGTTTGGGGGGACCCTTGTGCTTTAGGGCGTCTTTAACGGTCCGGGGGTCTGTGGGTTGTTTTGGGGGGGCCCAGGACAGCGTTGGAGGGTCTGTGGGGACTGGGAAATCTATAGGGGCGCCTGAGGGTTTATCGGGAGCATCAGGGTGGGGAACCCCCAAACCCGTGGGAGTGGGGCGCACCTGTCTTCTTCACCTGCACACGGCCGACACGGCGGCAGGGGGTTCTGGTGTCCCTCTGCCCCTGAGGGCGCTCTGGGGGGTCAAAGGGGCGTCAGAAGCTCCCCCTGAGCCCCCAAAAATCCCTCACGCTCCCGGCCTCCATTGGCCGCCGGTCCCGCGCCGGTTTACTCACTTCTGGGACTACAACTCCCGAAAGACCGCGGGGCCCGGCGGACGCCGAGAGCGCCGGGACTGCGGTTCCCGTCATGCCCCGCGGCCCCTGAGGAGTCGCGCGAGAGCCGGGACTGTCCCCTCAGCACCGTCCTGAGCCGGGACTGTCCCCTAAGCACCGTCCTGAGCCGGGACTGTCCCCTCAGCACCGTCCTGAGCCGGGACTGTCCCCTCAGCACCGTCCTGAGCTGAGACTGTCCCCTAAGCGCCGTCCTGAGCTGAGACTGTCCCCTCAGCGCCGTCCTGAGCTGAGACTGTCCCCTAAGCGCCGTCCTGAGCTGAGACTGTCCCCTCAGCGCCGTCCTGAGCCGGGACTGTCCCCTCAGCGCCGTCCTGAGCCGGGACTGTCCCCTCAGCACCGTCATGAGCCGGGACTGTCCCCTAAGCGCCGTCCTGAGCCAGGACTGTCCCCTCAGCACCGTCCTGGCTGCTCCCCAAGTGTTTCCCTGAACCGTCGGTGCGCCCCGGGGCCCCGTAAGTACCCCCAGTTTCCCTCTCCTGACCCTCAAGTGCCCCTCAGGGTCCCGCTGTCCGCCCGCCCCCCGTCCCCTGCTTGCCCCCAAAATGCCCCCTGTGTGTCCCCTCGGACCCCCAGGTGCTCTCCCACTGCCTCCCCTAAGCGCCCCTCCGGACCCTTGAATGGTCCCGCAAGCACCCCCAGCTGGCCTCCAAGCGCCCCTCGAGTGTCTCCTGGGAATTGGCGTGATGACAGCAATGACGAGAAAGAGCCTGACTCGATCGCAGTATGAGCAACCGTTCAGCCTTTAATTACAATTGGAATCTAAACTGCAACGGCCGATGTGGGGATGGACAAGCCTTCCCACTTTTTCATGCCGCTCCCGTAATCCCTCTTGGAGCCAGGGAAGTTGCAGCAAAAATATTCCTGTGCATCAAGATTTCATAGAAATTTGGAACAGAGTCTGTGTGGTTAACTTCCCTGACAGGTGGAGATAAATCCCTCCATCCCCTACAGACTCCCCAGCAGATCCCAAATCCCCTCAGAATCCCCTCAAAATGCTCCATAGCTCTCCCCCATGAACACCCCATAAATCCTCAGGACCCTCCCAAACCTCCCTCGACAACCTCCTGAGACTCTCTAAAACAACCCATAGATCTGCCCAAACCCTCGGCACTCCCCTGCACCCTCCAAAAGGGGCTACCCCGGGTGGACTGCCTGAGTCACCTTTTGGGCTGATATGTATGTAGGTATAAATCTTATAGAGAGATAAAATATAGAAAGAGGGCTCCAGGAGGGATAGGGAGCGTCTTTGTCAGGGGACAGGATGGAGGATGAGGGTTTTCACCTGCCAGAGGACAGGGTTAGATGGGATTTTGGGAAGAAATTCCTCCCTGTGAGGGTGGTGAGAACCTGGCACCAGTTGTCCAGAAAAGCTGCAGCTGCTCCATGCCTGGAAGTGTCCAAGGCCAGGTTGGACAGGGCTTGGAGCAACCTGGGATAGTGGGAGATGTCCCTGCCCATGGCAGGGGTGGATGGAGATGACCTTTGAAGTCCCTTCCAACCCAAACCAGCCTGGGATTCTAAGAGTGGGGGAGGTTTGGGGTAGGCGACCTTGGCTGACCCCAGGTGCCCTCCCAGGCTGCTCCATCACTCACGCCTCAGGAAGAGACAGCAAGAGAAAACCTGATGAGAAAGCTCCTGGGGGAGATGGGCTGGGGGCTGTGAGTCTCTCAGGAACTGCTCCAGCCCTTTCCAGCCCCTCAGCTGGAGGCACCTGGGGCATGATTCCTACCCAACAGGCATCCCAGTGGGGGAGAAGACAGGTTCAGCCTCTTGATCCAGCCTGTCCTGATCCCTCTGCAGACCCTTTCTGCCCTCCAGCAGATCCACACTCCCACACAAGTTGGTGTCATCTGTGAACTTAGTTTGACTTCCACTGGATCTCTCATCCAGATCATCAATAAAGATGCTGAACGGGACTGGACCCAGCACTGACTCCTGGGGTCACCCACAAGTAATTGGGCATTATGGATAGAGTGGGAGCTTCAGACAAGCCCTGTCTTAGGCTAAGATTTTTTGGGTACAGCTTAAATTAGGTGGCCTGCACCTAAACCACTCTGGCTCGCAAGTTCTAAGAGTGGCAGATCAGATCTATTATGAAATTAGTTATGTTTTGAATAGACAGGAGATAATAGACAAAAGGTCTTGAACAGAGTTACTACATGGTATAAAACAGAAGAATTACAAGAAGATTATGTGAAACAGTGCACAACATTAAGGTACCTATATGAAAGCTAGGAAATAAATAGTACAGATTAGGAGTCAATGTAACTTACCTCCAAACTGGCAAGAGTGTGCCCAGAGTTCTCTCACTCAACTCTCAAGAGAGGAACCAGAAAACCAGCATCCCAACTTTGGGGGAAAAGCCCCACATATTTCCAGGGAATGTGCACAAACTTCTACTTTGGGTAAGTTTGGTGTAGCTTTCATAGATTGTGAAGCAAAGTGTCTGTCAGAAATTCCAGCTTATCTTTCCACAATCTTGCTTCCACAGCAAGATGTGTATTGTCAGCTACAAGTGCTGCTTCCATGGCACCCAAATAACCATGAGACAAGCAGTCTTTAGTGATTTATTTCACCAATTAGCAAGCTCTTGTGCCAGGGAACACGTCCTGCTCTCAGCCATCCCTGCCTTTGGTGACCTGGCACAGCTGCAGGGATGCAGCCTGAATAGCTGCTAGGAAAGCCCAGGGTAAAGAAGCAAAAAAGGGCCTGAGGATGGTATCCACAGATGTTTAATTCAGCCACGCAGTGACATGTTTGGGTCCCAGGCACACACACATGGAGGGTCCTGGTTTCTCTCTCCCCAGGGCCCGGGGTCACCCTGCTCTCGGGGCAGTACAAAGGTAAGGGCCAGTCAGGGAATAGGGAGGGAGCGCCTCAGGGACACAGGAACAGACATAAGAACAGGGGAAGGAGCCAATGGGCTCTTGTCAAGATCATTTGTTTGTCAGAGTGACCCCGAGAAAAATTCCAAAGTCTCTTTTCCCAGCCCGGCGCTTAAAGAAGGAGTCAGAGCTCTTCATTTCTCAGTCTCAAGGTTGTTTATTTTATCTTATCTATAAAAATTTTCTCCTGCCCTGCCGAGGTCAGCTCAGCAGGGCAGCCACAGGCACTCTGCCTGCCCCCGGGGAGGTGTTGTGTCTTTATACTACAAACTATGTGTGCAATGTTTACAATAACTTCCCAATGCCCATCACCTATGCTAGACAGTGAACTTCTACTCTAAACCAATCTGTGAGTGCCACCATCACCACAGAACATGGAGGCTAAGAAGAAGAAGGAGAAAGGCTGGACACACCCAGTTCCCTCCATCTTGTCTCCATAACCCCCCTGTACCAAAATTCCAAAATGCATAATTCACCCTGTGATAAATCCACTAATATTCTACTTAAACTGTTGTGGCTTGCTGGTGTTCATAGAAGGTTGGTAATTTGCTCCATGGGCCATAATCAAACCCACAGAGGCACCTTGGGCTCTGTGCCAGGATCTCTGAGACCCCTGGCAGGGGTCCTGGCTGCTCAGGACAGCCAGAGGGATGTCCTGAGTCCCGACAGGCTCTTATTGGCTTTTTGAGGGAAGCTTCTTGTGTCCCCAACCATCAGGATGCCCCCAGGGTCTCCACACTGCAGTGGCTGGCAGCAGCAGTGGGATGGGCCACCTGCCTGCTGGCATCTTCAAGAACCTGAGCCACAGCCTGAACCTGGAGAGTGCAGGGCTGCCCAGCCTTGGCCCTGAGCTCCTCCACAACCTGACACGACTGAAGGAGCTGCGCCTGGCCAAGAACCAGCTGCCTGCATTGGATGTGACTCTGACCATGGATTTGCTGCTTTAAAATGATTTACTTTCCATCAGTTGTCTGGGCTGTGTTACACAAGAGGTCATTGTTTCACCTTTTATAATTCAGAGTTCATGATGATGCTACTTATTAATCTGCAAGGCAGATACTTCACTCTCCAGACTTTAACTTATGCATAATTTACCCTTCCCTTGCTCATCATTTTCCTTTGCTGGGCTACTCCCAGTGAACATCACCAAATCCTACAAGATCAATCCTGACTGCACCAAAATAAAATTAAACTGTGAATGTTATTTTTCTCAAGGATTTTAAGGTTCATAAATCCTCTGTTCTGAAGTGATATGACGTGTGGCAAGACCTAAAGGGTTTAGAGATAAAAGTAGCATTTTTCATATGTTTTTTAACGAAAAATAAAATATTTTCACTCAGACATGACAGGCTCTCCCTGCTGCTGCAGGGTTTGGGGAGGAAATGTGGGGACGTCCAGCAGGTCCCGACACCTCATTTTTCCTTTAGTGAAGATTCTGAAATGGCAAAGGAAAAGTATCCAGAAACTTTAGAAGCTGAGGAAAACTACCCAAAAAGTGGTTGCTTAGGCTCTTGCCTGTGTTTTGGACAGTGAAAGAATAGCTGGGGTTGGAAGGGCTTCTGGATATCAACCAAAAAAATATCCTGGTCTGGCACAATCACCTCACCTCAGAATATTTGGGGTTTGGGAGGTGAAACCTAATTTGTGTCCCTGAAGGGATGGATGGAGTTTTCTCCAAGTTTGAGTTTAAAGGAAACAGAACTATGAGTGTTTGTGAAAAACACGTTCACTCTCCTGTGAAAATTTTAAAAGTTTAATAAAGGACAATCGGAGACAAGGACCATAAATCAAACGTTATTACAGCCAGGTGCATCTTGGCACTCAGCCAAGACCACACTGTCACATTCAGGGAAACCCCTAAATACCTTTTCCTTTACATCAGCCTGTTGCATATTCATAGACTCTTGAGTATATCTATAAACTAGTTTACATTTTCCAATAACTATTTTACATGGCCCCTCCTTTGGTCCACCTTTTTAGAGCATGCGTGTTTCTTGGCTGTGGTTTTGGCTCCTTCTCCTAATCACTTCCAGTTTGGGCCTTGGTCCATGCTTTCTTCAGATGGTGAGTGCTGATACTTGTCATATCTGTAGCAAGTGTCCTCATCCTGTGTTTATTGGATGTTATTCCATCCAAGCAGGCATTTTAACACAAGCATAGCTATTTCACTAGTGTTTCTAAGCTTAATTGACACTAGAAATACAAACGATGTCTTTATAACAAAGTTACTTTAACATCACACATATAAAATCCATTTTAATATTTGCCAAACGCTAATATTATATGTATCAATAACAGTGTTGCTCTGCTCTCAGCTGGTTTTTGTTCTCTCAGCCCTCTGGGATGTGGCAGAACAGGTGAGGTTCCTCCCTGCCCACCTCTCCCTCAGCTCACCTGCTGAGTCCTTCCACTCCCCTCATCCATCCAGGAGCTCTTCTGCCATGGAAGGCAATTAGATCCGTTCTGTGATGTAATTTTATGGAGTCCAGTGGGGAGCCTTCTTCCTGCTTTATCTCATGTGCCTCTTCCTGCTTTATTCTCTGTTGCTCTGTCCTGCTCCCCGTGCTGTGAGTGTCAGGTGCGGGGCTGGGGAAGTTGGCAGGAGACAAAGACCACTCACCCCTGAAGTGGCTGCCAGAACTCGGGCTGGCTGTTAGAGCTCCAGTGCCATGCCAGGAGTGGGGAACTGCCTCGGTATGGGCATTTACCAGAGGCAGAACCTTCAGAGCCACTTGCTCTAAGGTGCCAGACACAAGCCATGCCAGTGAGCAGGCAGAACAGCAAGGAGGAGGCTTTCCATCTTGAGGTTCCACAAGGAACAGTTTATTCCCTATGAAAGGAGCAGTCAGAAGAGCCCCTAGCTCCATTGTGCAAGGGCTTTTGTACAGATACAAGTCAGGGGGTGGATACGAACAGCTAACCAATAGGGAATCCTCAGGGGATGAGTGAGGGGATTACATGGAGTGTCCCGGGCCAGCTGGGGTAGGAGGGTGGAGAGCATGGCTCACATGGGCCAGTGGGGCTTGGAGGAGCAGGGGAATTCCAAAGGGGTGTTGCAGGACAGGGATTGGCCTGAGGTTTAAGTGGCAGGGGAGGTTCGGGAATCAAGGGCTGGGTTGCCTTGACAGGCAGGGAAAGAGCTGGAGCAAGGGGTGGGGAATGGCATGAGGAACAGCTTTGAGGGAGGATAAAACCCAGGGGTAAACCAACTTGGGGATACAACAGAACAAACCACTTAACAAGGAATCAATAAAATAAATTCAAACTGCAACAACCCCAATGTTCATGTGGCAACAGAGAGCTTTTATTTCCTCAGCCCTTGCTTATATAGGGCATTTGAAAAATCCCATCTGGATGCTTTCAAAGGTCAGAACTCTACTCCCCTTCAGGTCCTGGCCAAGGAAACGCCTGCAGCCTTGGGAGAGATGTGACTGGGCGAGGCCCCTGTCAGTCAAACCAGGGCTGGTTGGTTTGTCTAACACAAACCAGCTAAAATACGGTAACACTGTGCCATCATTCATCCCTGTGCCATATCTCCTCTCTGTATCCCTCTGTCCTGCTCCCTGTGCTATCATTCCTCCCTGTAACTAGCAGATCTTGCTTTCCCCCAATTGTCTGTACCCCATAATCCCCTGCGAGTTGCTCCTGCTTTCACAGAATCACAAAATCAGTTTGGTTGGAATTGGATCATCTGGTCCAACCTTCCTGCTCAGGCAGGATCATCTGGGGCACATGGCACAGGATTGTGTCCAGACCTACAGTCCCCTGTAGATCCAGATGAGGTTCAGTGTACACAAACCATGTGATGGAAGTTCCTACTGAGGTGCCATCACCATATACCAACTCATTGGCAGTGATGTCATGGAAAGGAGAACAAAGAGTCGATAATTTGGTTACCAAATTCTCACAATATGAAGAAAATATCTTTTTCACCCTATGGGCTTGCATCTTGTCTGTGGAAAAGACCTCCAGCAACTGAAAGAAGTGCCCTATGCTCCATTAGCACAGACTGGACTCTTTAGGGGGCAAGTGCCCCCTGCTCAAGAGAGAGGAGCACACCACGAGGTAACCTGTGGTTTTACTTGCCTGACCATGGTGAAGATATACAGAAATGGGATGGAAAACCCACCTCTGCCTTGGCAGCACAGGTATGTGAGTTGAGAGGAAAAATTAACCACCACAAAAACTCTTCAAGGAAAAATGCCACTCAGTTTCCTCTGGGCAAGTCTTCAGGTGGAATTGAAGGGCTGATGTTACTTCTGACCCTCTGGAAGGGACCTCCAGATCGTATTTACAAGAAGTGAGCAACAAGTACCACAATCAGAGCTAGAGGGGCCCTGGCTCCAGCCAGGTTTGGAAAAAGGACAGTGGGGTCAGTTGGACTGTGTGGATCCATAGCCTGGCATAGCAGAGCCACAGGAGCACAAGGCTTTAGTTGACATGGGTGCACAATGTACCCTGATGCCATCATGCAGGGGCAGAATCCACCTCTGTTCCTGGGATGACAGGGAGATCCCAACAGGGACTATACTGGAAGCTGAAGTGCTCCTGACTGGGCATGAGTGGCAGAAAAACGCCATTGGTGCTGGCCTAGAGGCTCTATGTATCCTTGGCACAGATCACCTCAGGAGAGGTATTTCAAGGACCCAAAAGAACACCATTGGGCTTTGGGAGAGCTGCTGTGGAAACAGAAGAAATTAAAGACAGCTGAATCCCTTGCTTGGTATTTCAGAGGACCCTTGACTGCTGAAGTAGTTGAAGAACAGCAGGTACTTATGGCCAGCACAACAGTGTCCCACTGGCAGCATGGCACCGACTGGGACTTCAGCACCCATGGCACGGACAGGAAAACCAGGGCACTGGGAACAGCCAGGGCTTGGGAAAAGCAGGTACTGCCTGACTCACCTGACCTCCTGCTGCGCCCAGGTGACCCCCGTGGGTGTTGGACATGTGTGGGTGTGTCTGCCTGCAGCTCAGCAAAGCCTTTGACACTGCCTCCATCTCCCTGCCTCTCCTGGAGCACGTGCAGCTCACAGCTGGGACAGGTGCCTCTCGCTGGGAATGCCTGGCTGGTGGGCAGGCCAGGGAGGAGTGGGAGTGGGGCCACAGCCAGCTGGGGCTGGGCACTGCTGGGTTCCCCAGGGCTCCGTGTTGGGGCTGGTCCTATTCAACATCTGGCCTGGGTGGAAAACCAGGGGCAACTGGGAGGCTTGTTGGGGTCAAATAAGGAGTGTGGTGGCCCACTGGGAAAACTGGGGGTTAACTGGGAGATCTGTGAGGCAATGCCCTCAAGAGACCCCAAAGCCCACCTGGGCCACCATGGGTTCACTAACGCCCCAATCTGCTTCTCCCAATGGATTTCATGGACAGCTGTAATCCTTGACTGACCCCCACTGGGTACTGGGAGGCACAGGGAGCTACTCGGACCATATTGGGAGCCAACTGAAGACACACTGGGAGCAAAGGGAAGATGCTGGAATCATGTTGGGGGTACTGGGACCATAACTGGGGCAACTAGGATCATACAGGAGGGGACAACTGGAACCACTCTGGGTTTGTACTGGGAGTGTCTGGATCATAGTGGGGGTAACTGGTATCATACTGGGAGTGACTGGGATCATAGTGGGATCATTCTAGTAGTGACAGGAATTGATTGGGGCCGTTGGGAGTGTGACAGGGATGTGATAAATAGGTATGATTCATGCTGATAAAATTGAAACAATAATCAATATTGGTACAGTAATTATATTAATTATTATATTAATTGGGAATAATAAAATAGTTAAAAGTGGTAATGCCAAAGAAGAGAGGGAGAGGAGGGGCTCCACCCCCCCCTCCCGGCAGATGTTCACAAGGACAGGAGGAAAGAAGCTGAAGATACAGTTGCTAAAAATGAGCAGAAAGGAAGCAAAACCTGGTTGGGTCCCAGAAAATGATAATTATAAGGGATTTATTGCTTTGATATGTAGATAGAGTGATATGTTAGTCTTGGCTTACATTGTACTGGCTTGGTGCGCATGTGTAACCCAAAGGTGAATTAAAGGACACAGAGGAAGACTACAAAATCTTCATCAATGATGACCCCCAAAGACTAGTGCGACCACCAAACCGAGTGGTGGAGCATGTGCAGTAAAGGTGGTGATGAGGGCAGAGACAGAAATGTGACGAACCGAAAATAGGAGGAGATGGTATTAACCCATGGCATATAAGGGGTAATTTTTACTTGGCAAGCTTGTCCGTGAGGTGGCAAGGGTCCCACTCCGTACCCCGCGGTTATCTTTTGCTTATGCACTATTATTTGAACCAAATTATCCCTTATTTATATATTTTCTAAACTATTTAAATAAAATTGCTGCTATCTCAAATATTGTTTGGGGTTTTTTTTTAAGGGATAATTAGGCAAACATAACAGGGGTCATACTGGACTCACACTGGGAGTGACTGGAAAGCACTAAAATCATACTGCAGGGTACTGAAATCATACTGGAATCATTCTGGGAGTAAATGGAACCATGCAGATGACCGAGAGCAACGGGAACCACATGGGAGTGACGGGGATCACACCAGGACGATTGCAGAGCCCATACTGGCACCGCACGGGGACGGTAACTGAGACCACCCTGGGGACCAAGGCGCGGGGTGCCCGGGGGCGGGGCCATGCAGAGTTATGCTAATGAGCCCTGGGCGGGCGCGGCGCCGGGCGGTGGCGCGCCCCGATTGGCGCGCGGGGGGAAGTGACGTCACGAGCGGCGCGGCGGGAGATTTGAACGGCGCGGCGCGGCGGATCCCGGCAGCGGCGAGGGGGCCCCACGCACCTGAGCTCAGCCTGACTCTGCCTTCCCCGGCCGCCGGGTCCCCTTCTTGACTCGCCCTGACCCTGCGGTGGACTCGGCCACACCATGCCCCGCCGCAAGCCCACCCCCCGACGGCGCGGGCGGTCCCCATCCCCCCCACCGCCCCCGCCGCGGGCACGCAGTGAGTGAGGGGCGGCGGACTCCCCTTATAGACATCCCTTATGGACCTCCTACATCGAGCCCCCTTTCACGCCCCCCTCCAGGGCACTCCTATGGACTCCCTCTATTGTTGTCCTCCGCCCGCCCCTAGCCTGTGCCCTATATACCCCTATATGCTTCCATCACCTACAGTCACCCCACACTCCCTCTCCCCTACAGCCCCTCTACCCCCATACTCCCTGTCCCCTATAACTCCCCTATATCGGCCCCTATAGCTGCCTATAGATCCTTTATACCCACAATGTCCCCCCAGACCTTACAGATCACTTATAACCCCCACAGCCTCCCCCTGTCCCCCCGGCCCCTATAGCCCCCCCACAGATCCCCTATAGCCCCCTGTGTTCTGACAGGCCCTATAGATCTATACCCCTCATATTCCTTCAGATGCCCCCATCTGTGCCCCCCGGGCTAAACAGATCCCCTAAAGCCCCACAGACCCCTCTCTGATGTCCCACAGGGCGCCGCCCAGGTCAGCGGGCACTGCAGGAGATCCGCAAGTACCAGAGCAGCACCCGCCTGCTGCTGCGCCCCGGCCCCTTTGCCCGCCTGGTGAGAGCCCCCCACATCCCTAAAGTCCCCAGACACCCCGATTTCCCCCCAGAACCTCCCCAGCACCCCCCATGGACTCCCAAACTCCTCTGGGACCACACAGATCATCTCAGATACCCACAAAAGCTACTGTGGGACCCCCAAACCCCTCCAGGATCCCCCCAATTTCACCCCAGAACCTCCAGCATTGTCTGGGATCTTCCAAACCACTCTGGATCCCCTCTCCTGGGATCCCCAAATCCATCCCAGCACACCCCAGATCAATCCTCTCGGACCCTGCAACTTCCCCCAGAGCCTTCAAATCCACCCTGGGACCCTTCAGCTCTCCATTGGACTCTCCCAAATTCTCACTGGAACCCTTCAAACAATCCCTAGGATGTCTTCAATTCCAACCCCAAATCCACCCTGGACTCCTGAAATCCAACCTGGAACCCTCCAACCTCCCCTTGGACCCCATCCCAAAAACCCACTGTGATGTTCCAACCCCCTACAAGACCCACCAAGTTACCCCCAGAACCCCAGATCACCCCCTGTGACTCTTCAAGACCATCCCTTTCCCCCAGGGCCCCCCCTCAACCCTGTTCCAGCCCTCCCCATGTCCTTGTCCTCCCCATCCTCGTGACGTGGTGGGCCTGTCCTCCCCCAACATCCTTGCATATCCTCCAGTGTCATTCTGTGGTTCCAGACATCCTTGTGTCCTGCCACCTTCAGAGGCTGCATGGATTGAGAGTTCCCTGTGCCCCTCCTGCTGTGCTGGCACTGTCCCCCCTGTCCCATCGGGGTGTCCCCATGTTCCCATGGCCGAGGGTGTTCCCAAGATGTTCCCAGAGTGGTGCTTCCCCCCTGCCTCCCACCTGGGAGATCCCAGGGTGTCCCCATCATGATATTCCCACGTCCCCACTCCCCAGTGTATCCCCAGGTGTTCCAGTCCCCAGTGTTCCTCTCCCTGGGGTGTCCCCAAAGTGTCTCCAGGATGACAACAAGGGTGTCCCCAGGTCCCTGGGATGTCCCCAGGGCAGTGTCTCCCGGGTGTCGCCATGGTGGTGGCCCCAGCCCGGGATGTCCCCAATGTCCCCATATCCCCTCCATGTTGTGCCGATGTCCCCGCACTCCCTGTGACCCTGCTGCCCCCATGTGCCCCCCTGGCTGTGCCCTCTCTGCTGCAGGTGCGGGAGATCTGCCTGCTCTTCACCCGCGGGGTCGATTACCGCTGGCAGAGCATGGCCCTGCTGGCGCTGCAGGAGGTGGGGCTCGGGGGGCCAGGCGTGCTGGAGGGAGGTCACAGAGGGGCTGGAGGGGTCCTATGGGTCCTGCAGGGGTATCCAGGGACTTATGGGGGTGGGGAAGGGGCTGAGGGGGATCTCATGGGTACTGAGAAGGTTTCCATGGGGGCTGGGGGTGTCTCTGGGGCTGGGGAGGTTCAGGTAGGTCTCTTTGGATGCTTGCATGAGGCTGAGAGGTTTGTTGGGTGTATGTGATGGGAGCTGAGGGGGAGTCTAGGAGGGTCTCCATTGCCTGTGGGGAGGGTCTATGGGTTCTGGGACAGGGTTCCATGGATGTTGAGAGGGTCTCTGGGTGCTGGGTGGGGAAGTCCCTTATTCCCGTGGTCTGTCGGGGATTGAGGATGGGTCACTGGGTGTTGATCCCCCCCCAACACATTTACAGGCACAAGGTGCTTCGGTCACCCATGGGTGGGTTTGGAGGGACCCTGCCCCCTGGGTGTGTGTTTGGGGGGGAGTCTCTGACCCCGGGGGAAGGTGTGGGGGTTGGGGCATGCTGGGGAGCTTTGGGAACCCTCCCTCAGGTTTTGATACACAGGCAGCAGAGGCCTTCATGGTGAGGCTGTTGGAAGACGCATACCTGTGCTCGCTGCACGCCCGCCGAGTCACCCTGTTCCCCAAGGATCTGCAGCTGGCCCGGCGCCTGCGGGGACCTGAGGCGGGGGGCATCTGAATGAGGACCCCCTGGGGAGGCTCTCTGGATAATCTCACACCCGTAATCTTACTGGGACCTCCTATGGGACCATCATGCTGAGACCCGCCCCCCACCATGGGGTCCCCCAAGCCCCCCCACGTGCACCCATCCCGGGGTGGAGTCCCCTTCCTTAGCCCAGCACCTCTCAGATTATTGAGGACCCCTACCCATGATGCCCCCCGGAACCCCCATCACCAGCATGCCAGTCCCAGGGAAACCTACCCAGGACCTCCACCCTAGTGGAGACCCTCCCAGTTCTGCTGTACCCCAATAAATGTTCGTGACCCCTAGGTGCTGATGCTGAGGAGCTTGGAGGGGATTTGGAGGTGAGGCACCACAGAGGGGAACTCTGGAGGGGACGAGAACCCACAGGGAGAGGGGCTCTGAGAGTATTCTAGGTGAGGGCACCTGGGATGGGAGCCAGGAAGGTTTTGGGGCCCAAGGGGTTCCATGTGTAGTGGTGGCGGGGGTCGTCTAGGAGATGGCGCGCAAGGGATTTGCTTTTTGAGTGGAGGTCCGGGCTTTGGGGGCGGCGCTCACACGCGGCTTGAACGTGGCAGAGTTGTCTGTAGGGGGCGGGGCTTAGTGCCCCGCGGGGGTGGGGCTTTGGAGGACTCCATCCATGGGCGGGGCTCTGGGGGCGGGGCTTCGACGGGGTCCCCTCGCTATGGGGGGGGGCTCGGGGACGGCCACACTTGGGGGCGGGGCTACGGGGGTTCTGGGCGGTCCCCGGGTGCTGTTCCCGCTGCTGCCGCTGGGGGCGCTGCTGAGCGGGGAGGGCGGAGCCTGTGCCGGGCCTGAGGGCACGGGAGGGACCCCGGAACGGAGCCGCGCAACCCCAACCCTGCCCTGGGACCCCAACACCACCTCCTCATGCCTTGGAGACCCCTCCCAGGCCTCAGAACCCAAAACCTACCCTGGGACCCCAAATCTCCTTAAACCTGCCCATCGCTGCCATCCTTGGGGTACCCTCTGAGCTCCCCAAACCTCATGAACCCCAAATATCCCCCCTAAAATCCCAGCCTAGCCCCCACTCACCTGGTTTGGGCATACTTCCAGTTTTGGGGTCTCCTCAATCCTCTTTTCTCCCCAGACAGTCTGGTGCTGAGTTTGGGGGGGAATATTTTTGTTACTGAACTTGCAAAGAAAGTTAAAAATGCAAATTGTGGACAGGACAGAAAATTGCTTTGACATCTCTAAGGTCCCTATACGCAGCAGTACATCTGATAATGAGGAAATCACATTACAACCCCAAATTAAAGATGAAACCTTCTATGATAGTCAGGGTCTGCACACTGTTACTAAAACAGCGTCATACACAGCAGCCAAGATAGCAAAGTTCCAGGAAAAGTATAGCACGCTTACATAGTAATCAGAAACTGGATATGTTAGGAGAGTGCCTCTGGCAGGGGGTGATTAAATAATTTGTCTGAGGTGGAGGCCCAAGGCTTCTGGAGGCCAGAAGTATTTTTAATATGAGTGACCAGAGAAAACTGTGGTTTTTAACTCAGAGTGCTGCCTATTGAGCAGGAGGTTGCATCCCTTAGAGAGGAGTGATTTGCTTAGGATCGACACCCCAACCATAGATCATGGGACAGAGTGTACAGAAGCCAATGTTTTTGCAACTGATGAGTGACAGATGTTCCAGGACAGCCCTCACCTACATCTCTGGTTAACCAAGTATGTGGCTGCCATGGTCAGAGTTTTGCTGGATGTGATAAAACAGAATTTCAGGATCACTTGAAGCAAGTGTTAACCCCACAGAGAGGAAGACAAGGGAAAAGACCCTTATCGTGGGGAAAGAGATCTTCATAGCTAATTAGCTATGGCAGAATGATTGGTTTCACTTAACAATCAGTAAACAGAACAACAATCAGGAGATTGGAATTGCACCAAGGAAGCAGACTGCCCAAAAGGGAGCAGCAGGGTCCCAGTGCATGATGGAATGCAGTTTGAGTGAAAGGCTTGCAGAAAGGAATTTCTTGGGAAGTGATATATTATCCACTGCTGTTCTGGAGAATGTAGTACTTGGGGAAAAGGAAAGTTGCACTCCCTTGCCACAGACAGGGCAAAGATGTTGATGTGGGAGTTGGAACTCCTCGGAGATCTATCATTACTATGGCCTCACAGGCTGATGTTGTTAATTGGAGTCTTAGAAATAACTTTGCCATCCTCAGTGAGCTGGGGGCTGGCAGCTGCAAACATTTAAGGAAGCTCACTAAAAGTAAGATTTACACAGAAAATGAGGTATCAAAGTCACCACTGGCTTCTGAGATGGAGACAGGAGAAAAGCTGAGAATGCAAATGGATAAACTTATGACTGAGAAAGATCATCTTAAGACCCTACTTGGTTCAGCAGAGTGTAGGGAAAGACAATTATTTCAGAATTTGAATAGGGAAAATTATAGAAGAAAGAAACAAGACCTGAGAGAGGAAACCTTATTTATCCCTGTTACTGAGAAATGAACAATTGCAGAAACAATTCCAGGAAGAAAAGGAGAAGAGATGAAAACTGAAAGAAACAGCAAAGCTGATGCTTAAACAAGCTACCAATTCACCTTGTATAGTGCAGAGTCCATTCAGGTGGCTGATTTACAAAAGCATTCCACGCACAAGCCAAGTGAGACTGAAATGCAACAAGTGGAACCCTATCAATACATAGATACTAATGACCCATGCATCCAGATTCCAGTTGGTTCTTGTCAATGATTAATTACATTCCTAATAAATACAGGAGCACAACATTCAGTACTAACGAAGCAGAATGCCAAGAAGCTGGGTGTGTGACCCAGACGCTGAGAGTTAAAATCACTTCAGTAAATGGAGCACATGTTATCTGTCAAGCTGCTATGGTTAATTTATGGGTCCCGGATGAGAAGTGGATATTGGCTACTTGCTTTGCAATCAAAGATCACAATGACAATATTTAGTGTTTTGATGTTCTGAACGTTTAAATCTGTTGTCTGCCTGATGGCAGTGAGTCAATGTTAATGTTTGAACATTAGCCCAAACCCTAAAAGAAGTCCAGAGACTGCTGACTCCACGTGGCACCTGCACTCCCTGATCCAAGGACTGCTAGCGTGTCCCTGTGCTGGATTTTGCTGCAAGGGAGAAGTGGAATTTCTGAAGTTCTGGCCAATTTGGCCCCACTAACAGTTGAAGTACCCAATGCTCCAAACCTAACAGGCACAATATAAGCACCCGTGTGCTTGGGCATTGATGGGGTGGTGACAGGTTAAAAGAAAAAAGGTACTACCACTCAGTCACCCTCCTATCTCCTGTCAGAGAGTGGGCAGTGATCATTTTAACACACTCCAGTCTCATAGAACTTGCCAGTGTTTAGCCAATGTTTGCTGTTGGCATTTCCCTTATGTCACAGATCACAGAATATTCTGAGTTGAAAGGGACCCACAAAGACCATCAAGTCCAGCTGTTAAGTGAACGGGCCATACACAGATTGAACCAACAACTGTGCTGTTATGAGCACCATGCTCAGCCCAGCTGAGTCACTCTTAGGGTCTGGCTCATGAAAGAGCTGAGCAGACAGTTGTGGTTTATGATTTATTACAGGCAGTAGAACACCAGTACCACATCTGCAATCACTGCTGTACTAAACTTTGCAGAACTGATAGCTCAAATTAGGACAGCACACTACCCATGGAGGACAACTCAAATTGCAGGAGACTCCCCTGAAAACATGGGAAGCAGCAAGAGCAGTGGGCAAGCATTCATAAAGTAGAAGTTGAGATTCCTCCTGAAGAATGTCAAGGCCTAACACCATGAAAGACCAAAGAAATATTCACTATTCAACTCAACCACATTTAAAGAGATGGAACAAAGAGATTCTGAGTAGGGAAAAGGAATTTTGTCATTAGTCCTTATTGCAGGAGCAATCACTACCAGCAGGAAGCAAATCTGGTTGACACATTAACAAGTTCAAATCACAAGGTAGAGTCACTTCTTTTATTTAAGCTAATAAGCATGGTAACTTAGTACATGCATTCTACATCACACATGCTTTTCACTTGTAAGTGCAATTATTCGAATATGAACAGGGATTTTACCCATTACCCAGATTAGATAATATTTCCAATATTACATCCAAAGATTGCCCCCACCAAAAATGTGGCATGATAGAGAGGTCTTGGCTGGCCTTTACCTCCCCTGTGCAGCCTCTCATCAGCACTGCAAACACTGGACTACATGCTTTCCTTCCTACAGGAAAGAACTCTCATTCTCATCCAGAAGCCCATCATTCAAACGTGGATACCACCTCTGATATTCTATATGCCCAAATATGACTTTCATACAAAAGCTGCCAGATCAGAAAGCTGTTGCTGATCTTTACCCCCCTAGGGCAGCCTGTAACCTGCACCTAAACCACTGGGGCTACGTGCTTTCCTTCCCATGGTAAAGCACCTTCGTTTTATTTCAGGAGCTCTGTCCACTGGAGGTAAAGGCCAGCAAGACCTGTCTGTCCATATTTAGTGTGAGAGCAATCCTTGGATGTTTTCAGTACTGGAAACAGTGGCATCCAAATTTCAGTGGTGAGCTCCTTAAAGATGACTGAAGCACTTTTACAGGGCAAGGAAAATCCCTCGACTCAGGGTTCAAAGAACAGATTCCATGCTGTCCTGGGGGAGGTAGAATCCAGCAACAATTTTCTGACCTGACACATACTATGTGGATGCAATCCTTGGATATATTTAATATTGGAAAGTTGTATCCGAAGTAAGGTGGTAGACCCCTGAAGAGAAATAAAGTGATTTTCCATGGGAAGAAGAGGACATAACCCACTGTTTCTTGTGCAGATATGCTTCTGAGGGGAGGTAAAGGCCACAAAGACATTTCTGTCCTGGATCATTTTGTTTTAGATAATCATTGGAAGTATTCAATATTGGAGTGTTGCTCCAAATGCTGCAACTGTGCTCCTAAACATGAATGACAGTACCTTCCCTTGGGAAGGCAAACACATAATCCTGCTCGTGGCAGTCAGATGAGGGCAAAGTGAAGGTAAAAAACAGCAATAGCTTTCTGTTGTCATATTTTTTTGTGTGGGAGCAATCCTTAGACATTCAATATTGGAGCTTGAATCCAAATGTCAGAATCCAGGCCCTGAAAGTGAATGACAGTACCTTTCCTAGAAAAGTGAAACTCCCAGTCCTAATGTTGGTGCTAGAGATGATCATCTGCCCAGCAGAGAGACATGCCAGCAAGACCATTCTGTCCTGGAGCCTTTATTTGGGAGCAATCCTTAGACATATTCAATATTGCAGGTGATTTACAAAACTGTGTGTTTGACTCCTGAAATGGAATGACAGTGCTTTTACTGTTGTGTGGGAGTGTGGATCTGCTGGAGAGCAGAAAGGCTCTGCAGAGGGATCAGGACAGGCTGGATCAAGAGGCTGAACCTGTCTTCTCCCCAACTGGGATGCCTGTTGGGTAGGAATCATGCCCCAAGGTGCCTCCAGCTGAGGGGCTGGAAAGGGCTGGAGCAGTTCCTGAGAGACTCACAGCCCCCAGCCCATCTCCCCCAGGAGCTTTCTCATCAGGTTTGCTCTTGCTGTCTCTTCCTGAGGCGTGAGTGATGGAGCAGCCTGGGAGGGCACCTGGGGTCAGCCAAGGTCGCCTACCCCAAACTTGCCCCACTTTTAGAATCCCAGGCTGGTTTGGGTTGGAAGGGACTTGAAAGGTCATCTCCATCCACCCCTGCCATGGGCAGGGACATCTCCCACTATCCCAGGTTGCTCCAAGCCCTGTCCAACCTGGCCTTGGACACTTCCAGGCATGGAGCAGCTGCAGCTTCCCTGGACAACTGGTGCCAGGTTCTCACCACCCTCACAGGGAGGAATTTCTTCCCAAAATCCCATCTAACCCTGTCCTCTGGCAGGTGAAAACCCTCATCCTCCATCCTGTCCCCTGACAAAGACCAGCCCTATCTCTCCTGGAGACCCCTTTCTATATTTTATCTCTCTATAAGATTTATACCTACAACATATCAGCCCAAAAAGTGACTCAGGCAGTCCACCCGGGGTAGCCCCTTTTGGAGGGTGCAGGGGAGTGCCGAGGGTTTGGGCAGATCTATGGGTTGTTTTAGAAAGCCTCAGGAGGTTGTCGAGGGAGGTTTGGGAGGGTCCTGAGGGTTTAGAGGGTGTTCACGGGAGAGAGCTATGGAGCATTTTGAGGGGATTCTGAGGGGATTTGGGATCTGCTGGGGAGTCTGTAGGGGATGGAGGGATTTATCTCCACCTGTCAGGGAAGTTCACCACACAGACTCTGTTCCAAATTTCTATGAAATCTTGATGCACAGGAATGTTTTTCCTGCAACTTCCCGGGCTCCAAGAGGGATCACGGGAGCGGCTCGAAAAAGTGGGAAGGCTTGTCCATCCCCACATCGGCCGTTGCAGTTTTGATTCCAATTGTAATTAAAGGCTGAACGGTTGCTGATACTGCGATAGAGTCAGGCTCTTTCTCGTCATTGCTGTCATCACGCCAATTCCCAGAGACACTCGAGGGGCGCTTGGAGGCCAGCTGGGGGTGCTTGCGGGACCATTCAAGGGTCCGGAGGGGCGCTTAGGGGAGGCAGTGGGAGAGCACCTGGGGGTCCGAGGGGACACACAGGGGGCATTTTGGGGGCAAGCAGGGGACGGGGGGCGGGCGGACAGCGCGACCCTGAGGGGCACTTGAGGGTCAGGAGAGGGAAACTGGGGGTACTTACGGGGCCCCGGGGCGCACCGACGGTTCAGGGAAACACTTGGGGAGCAGCCAGGACGGTGCTTAGGGCACAGTCCCGGCTCATGACGGTGCTGAGGGGACAGTCCTGGCTCAGGACGGCGCTTAGGGGACAGTCCCGGCTCAGGACGGTGCTGAGGGGACAGTCCCGGCTCAGGACGGTGCTGAGGGGACAGTCCCGGCTCAGGACGGTGCTGAGGGGACAGTCCCGGCTCTGGCGGGACTCCTCAGGGGCCGCGGGGCATGACGGGAACCGCAGTCCCGGCGCTCTCGGCGTCCGCCGGGCCCCGCGGTCTTTCGGGAGTTGTAGTCCCGGAAGTGAGTAAACCGGCGCGGGACCGGCGGCCCATGGGAGGCCGGGGGCGCGAGGGATTTTTGGGGCTCAGGGGGAAGCTTCTGATGCTCCCTTGACCCCCCAGAGCGCCCTCAGGGGCAGAGGGACACCAGAACCCCCTGCCGCCGTGTCGGCCGTGTGAAGGTGAAGAAGACAGGTGCGCCCCACTCCCACGGGTTTGGGGGTTCCCCGCTCTGATGCTCCCGATAAACCCTCAGGCGCCCCTATAGACTTCCCAGTCCCCACAGACCCTCCAACGCTGTCCTGGGCCCCCCAAAACAACCAACAGACCCCCGGACTGTTAAAGACGCCTTAAAGCCCACGGGTGCTCCCAAAGCCCTACCTGGACCCTCAACATCTTTCACAGATTTTTCTCAGCACTCCTAGAGTCTCCCCCAAAAATCCCACAGACCTCTTCTGGATGCCCTAGAGACACCCAGTGCCCTCCCAACCACTCCTGATTTCCAGCACTCCCCATACAACCCCCGACATCCCTTCCTCAGGCTTATCGGAGCCTCTCCAGACACCCCACAGACCCTCACGGACCCCCTAGAGACCCCCAGCGCCCACCACCAGCCGCTTTTGAGCCCCCAGAAGCCCCGAAAGCTCCTGGGGACATTTGGGGGGAGAGGGGATTGGGGGCAATCCCAAAGGTGAGGGCGGTGAGGGAGGGAGTTTTGGGGGTCTCCCGCCTCCCGGGTGCAATTTTGGGGTGCCACTGCTTTGTTGGCCCCACCATGGGTTGGGGGTGCCCAGGTGGGCATTGCAAGAGGATCTCGATGGCGCTGGGGAAGGGGAGGGAGAGCAAATGGGGAGTTTGGGGGACCTGGGGGAGGCGCAGGGGCAGAGCCCTGAGATTTGGGGGCAGGGATGTCCCTGCGAAGGCGTCCCCTTACAGCCCCGCGGTGGCACCGCAGCGTCCAGAGGAGGAGGAGGAGGTCCCCAAGAGGGCCTGGGGGGCTGCATGTCACGGGGGGTGGCAGTCCCACAAGTGTTCCCCCAGCCCCACAAGGGACTGCCTGAGCCAGAAGTGTCTCCCCAACCCACAAGTGTCCCCTCAGCCCCTCAAGTGACCCCTGACCCACAACCGCCCCCCCTGCCCCACAAGTGACCGCCCCTGGCCCACAAATGACCACCTTAGCCCACAAGGGCACCTCTGGCCCCGCCAGTGACACACTTGTAGTATATGGTAGAGATAATTCTTGCTATATATGTATAAAATATTGTGAAAGCCCAAAGTTTCGTCTCTGACCACTCTGGCTGGGAGCAGAGTCTTATTTCCATTCAACTCGTTCCCAGACAACGTTAAGATAATATCAGGTCTGTTATTGTATGAATGGAACCATCCTGGGCCATGGTTGCTGATTTCCCTGGCATCTGCACCTGGGAAGATTGCATCTAACCCTTCCTGGACCAGGACTGCTGGAATGTCAAAGCTGCTCACAAGACCTGCACCTGAGATGATTGCATCTGCCGTGCTCAAGAACTGGCATCACTCTGCTCCATGTGAATGCAGACTCTGCCTCGATGCTCAGACATTGCTCTGGACCTCTGGACTCACCTTTGTCTGTTTCTGCACAGGTATGGATCCAGTTCTACATGTGAAGAGACACAAGGAAACGTTGGGTCATCCCTGCCTCAGGCAGAATGAACTGTGTATCAGCTGGCTGCTGGAAGCACTCGGGGTGAACCTCTGGGGAAACGCTGCCCCTTTGTCAGTCGGACCCTGGTTCACCCAGCGCCTGCTCCCGGGGCCGACGCTGGCTTGGCTGTGGTGGTTTTTCAAAATTCTATTTTTGTTATTGATCTAATAAATCTTTGGTAATTTTTTTATAAATTTGACTACCGATTTGATCATTTATGACACACTGAAGGATTTCTCCTTTAATCTGATGTGTGTGATGAAACTGCCACAGGGTGTGGTCCTGTAGGGGCACAAACGGGTCTCTGGTGGTCATATTCACAGAATGCTTCCATATTACCCGTGACCTTCCCTTGAACGTTTCCCTTCAGTGTGCACTGTTACTTCTTGTTACATAACTTGACAAAAACCCCACTATATTCTTCATTGCCTATTTGTGCACTGGCTCCAGCTGTGCTTGTGATCCTCTGTGCATGCCTTTAAATCCTTTCAGCTTTTCTGCCAATTGTCTTTAAGCTCCATCCAGCACCTTCCGGGCAGCTGAAAATGTCTCTTCTTCGTGTCATTTATCAGGAGCCCCAAAACCCTTCCAGGGACCCCCATGTCCCCAGAGGGACCTTGTGGTTTGGGAGGTTCAGAGGGCTGTGGGAATCCTTGGGTAGTTTTAGGGGATCCCCATGTAGTTTTGGGGGTCCCTGGATGGCTTTGGGGATGGGGTCTCCTTCTCTGGACAGTTTTGAGGGTCTCTGTGGGGTCCAGGGTTTCCCCATTTTTGTGTCTTCATTTTAAGGCAAAAGCCCTTTAATTCCCTATTTGCCATTGTCTCTCCTGGCTCCGGCTGGTTTTCTTCAGCTTTTTCAGTCATTTGGGCCAGAATTTCCCATTCCCTGGAATTCCCCGCTGGGACTTGGATCATTAATTTTGGGTGAAAAACATCTGGACTTGATTTGTCCTTTCCCCGGGGTCACAGTGTCAGAAAAATTAACCCACAAACGCCAGAGGTTTATTTCCAAAACGGAGACAGAGGAGTCCTGTAACTTTATTCATATAAAGAGAGAGGTCATGGGCATTTCCCCTGGGGTCTGCCAGATTTTGGAGGACACAGCCTTCTTTTTATCCTGATTTCCCTGCTGCATTTCCCTCTCTCTTTCCCCATTGGCTGGGGTGCTTGAGAGGCACAGAATTCCTGAACCACCTAATAAAGCCCCCTCCGAATGTATACCCCCCTTTTTATTTTCCTTATGTCAGTCAATGAAATTCCTATGGAATGTGTGGTTCTTCCCATAGTTTCTTTTCTCTCCTAGTATCCATTTCTGTTCATCAGCAGACCCAGAGTTTGTTTGTAAAGACAAATCCCTCATTCTTTTCAATGGAGTCAGAGAGCACCATGGGAACAGCAATTCTTTTGATTTCCCCTCTGTCACATCCTATCAGTGACAGGACCCAGCTGCCAGTTCCCAAATCCTCTGGAACTGTGGATCATGCCCCCCTGGCCTGTCCTCCCCACTTTGCATCCTGAAGTTTTGCTGAATCTGCCCAAATCTGCATGGTTTGGCTGTGGTTGAGCCCTATTTGGGGATAAAAAGGGCAATCTGGGGCCAAGTGCTTTATCTATGTCTGCAGAAATCAAGATGTCCTGTGAGTTCCACTCCCATCATTTCCCATCCCTGACAGGATCCAGCTGCCAGTTCCCAAATTCTCTGGAACTGTGGATCATGCCCCCTTGCTTGCCTCCCCCTGCTCCCATCCTGAAATTCTGCTGAATCTGCCCAAATCTGTATGGTTTGGCTGCAGCTTGGTTATTTTTTATTTGGGTATAAAAAGAGTGACTTTGTGACAAACACTCTGTGTCTGAAGGGGCCCAGGAATTGAACTGCCAAGGGGCTGGTGAGTGGGGAGGCTTAATTCCCTGTTTATTCCTGGTTTTCCTTCTTTGGTGATGGGCAGAAATTGAGGACTTTTTCTGCCCAAATTTCAGATTTTTTTACCATTCCCCAATTATATGACTTTGGCCTCCTTTTCCCCATAAGTTTCATAATTTTAACCATTTTTCTTTCAAACTGTTGGGTTTGAAACACTTTTTTTCCCAAATCTCAGGGTTTTACCCTTTTTGTGCATTTTTCTCCCAAATTTCAAGTTTTTTTGTCCATATCATGCCCAAAATTTGGTAGGTTTTTTCTTCACCTTTTTGAGGCCAAATTCAGCATTCGGGAGGGTTTGTGTAGGACAAGGTGAGTGAAGGGTTTTCCTGGATGTTGAGCCCCATTTTGATCTGAATTTGGGGGATGTTGGGAAAAAAAATACCCATTTTGAGTGAAACTGGGGGCATTTGGGGCAAAATTCATCCTTTCCATGAAGTTTTAGTGTGGATTTGGTGGAAATGGGGTATTGAGGTGACATCAAGGGCAGGGGTTGGGGGGAGAGCTGTGTCAGCATTTTAACCCCATTTTGATGTGAATCTGGGTGATTTTAGTTAAAATTCTTTTTTTTTTTAGAGGGAATGTGATATAGATGGAGACTCTGATGTGGCCTCAAGGGGATGTTTAATCCCTGTTTTATGCAATTTTGACATTGGGGGATTGGGGGAAAATATATTTTGACCCTAAATGGGTTAATTTGGGAAGAAAATCCGTTTTGATCCAAATGTGGAGAATTTTGGATAAAAATTTCATAGTTTGAAATGTTTGGAGTAGATTTTGGGGCAGTGGGGGGCAAAATAAGCCCCAAGAGGTTTCCATGTGCTGAAAAAAGGCATTTTTGGGTAATTTGGAGGTTATTTGAGGCTTTTGGAGACATCCCAGGGCTTACATGGATTTTTCCCATAAAATAAGAGTTTTTGGTGATTTTCGGGGTTTTTCATAGGGATGGCACAAGATGGGATGTGGTGGCTCCTCCTTTCATTCTGTGGTAAGTAAAACTGCTCTTTTCCACACAAAATCCCCAAATTTCCTGGATTTTGTACATATTCCCAGGCTTTTTAGCACAGAAAATGAAATCCTGAGTCCCTGGGCTTGTTTTTTCCTGAAAATTCCTCCAACAACCTCTCAGCTGCAGATTTATTATTTTCAACCAAAAACCCCCATTTTGAAATATTTTTTTAATCCAAAAGCCTTTAGAATCTTCTTTTTTTTCATTAATGCCTCTATAATTTCATGGGGAAAATCCCCTTTTTTCATCACTTTCTACAGGGGAAAAAAAAAAAGTGCACTTTGTCCTGGTTATTTTGGTTTACTTTTTGGGTTTTGGGGGGGTTTGTTTGGGTTTTTTGGTTTTTTTGTGTTTGTGTGGTTTTTTGGTTTTTTGTTGTTTTTTTTTTTTTTTTTAGCTAAAATTCTAATGATTAGTTTTAGTGTTTTTCCAGGACAAAGCCCCAAAATTTATATGCTGGAACTGTATTTTCTTCCAGGGAAAAAATATCTACTTTTAAAAGATGTTTTTTATATGAAAAAAAGTCTTTTTGTTTGCTCTTTTTAAATAAAAGAAGTTGGTTCTTAAGGAAAAAAAAAACCTTTTATTCCTTATTTTCCTGGCTTTTTTCTAATTGTCCTTAAAACCTTTTATCAACCCAAAAGAAAAAGATACTTTTTATTCTCTTAATATTTTGTTTAGTTTTTTATGTTTAATTGTATTTTTAAAATTTCTTTCATGAGGAAAAAAAGCCCTCTTGAACACTGTTAGGTTTCAGGTACTTTAAAGAAAAAAGCTCTTTCACTCTCTTCTAATTATTAAAATTCCATTTGCTCATTTCCCTCTTAATGTTTCTTCCTAATCCCCCTTTTTTAAAATACAACTCTTATTCCTGTATTATTTCAGAAAGCCCCCTTTAATCCTGTTTTTTATTCAGAGTTAAACCTCATTATTCCCTAGTTTTCCCCCAAAACACTCAAATTCCATTTTTTTCCAAAAAATCACCAGAATTATTTTTTTAAATCTAACATCCCCAATTCCCTATTTTTTAAATTAAAAAAAAATCCTTATGATGGGCTTTTATATATACACTGAGTTTTAATAAATTTTCATCTCATTTTCCTGTTTTTTTCCCCTGCCAATCTGAAGATTTTTTTTTCCTCCCTTTTAATTAGGAGAAGATACCCACTCTTTCAAATCTGTTTTGGGGCACAAAATGGATATTTTGTTGTTTTGTAGCATTAAAAAAATCTCTGAAAATATTTTTGATCTTTTTAAAGTATCTTTTGTTTAGTTTTCTTTTATATATTTATGTATAATGTATATTTTTATATATGCATTTTATCTTATACAAAATACTTAAAATTTTATTGGCTAATAATAATATTAAATAGTGTAATTGAGTTGCATCATATTGATTAATAGGATAGTAATTGCTTATTATTACTTATCTATATTTTTATGTGTTGTGGATATATTAATAATTTACATACAGTACAGCAGTTCTGTATGAATATATAATATAATCTCTACTGTAATTATAAAAAATACAACGTATGGATCTATAGTGCTGTAAATTATGTTGTTATTATCATTATTCTTGATTTTCATTTTTTAGTAAAAGTTTCTATGAAAATTCAGTATAAGCTTATTTAAAAGTTTATATGGCTATACAAAAGATGTGAACTATGAGAACGTAATATATTTTCTATTCATATAATATATTACTGCATTTATTAATATAGCAGACTATATATTGCTATTATATATAACTATATCTAGTTATTAAGATATAATTATAAACTATAGAATAGATATAAATTACTACAAATATAATTATATAATACAATTCTTATTTTACAGTATAATATGATGTAGAGTTGCATAATATTATATGAATGACATTGTTATTCTATTATATTGTATTATAACAGTATGTAATTTATGCATATAATATATATTAACATAATTATATATTATTATATTCTGCATTAAAATGTAATATCTACTATTGTAATTGTTATATTAATTACAAATAATCATAGATTATATTGCAATACAGTATAATATTATGGTATATTATTTCTATTCTGGTCTCTAATATATTCTCTACCTTTGTAATTTTGCACCTTACTGCTTATTTTTGCTTGATTTTTGCAATTTTTTTTCCCAAACCGTTTCTATGAAAACAAGAAATAAAATTATTTAAAATCATTATCAGTATAATTTTGTAGGGAAAATGTAAATCATCTACTGTTTTATATAATTATAAAAATAATATGTAAATTTATTTTCTACTATAATTATACTGAAATAAATTCAATAGCCACAGTGTATATTATATTACTTTAATTATTTTTAATGTTTATGGAGTTGGATTAAATATTTGCTGATATTTCTATCAAAATTAAGTACAAAGTAATAGAAAAAATACTACTATATATTTAAATATAACTATTGTCTATCACAGTTTTATAGCTAATAGATCTGTATAATAATAACATAGAAAATTATATAATGAAGTTATGTAATGGATAACAAGTATAATAATACAGTAACAGGCTGAAATGTAATTGACATGTTTTCATTGATATATGAGTCCTATATTATTAATATTTTAGCAGTGTGCTAATAAGTAGTAATATACTAAAGTATATTACATAATACGAGTAATATATCATGAACACAAGGTATGATAATATAAATATCTAGTAATATTGTTGTATTATGGAATAGTATTTTATGTAATTAATATTAGTTAATAATACAACATTATTTCACATTTTTAACACACTGATGTATTTTAATAATTTGTTAATAGAATACAACTGTTGTTTATTAGCATAACAAGTTGTAAATAGAATTTATATTATGATTATATATAAAAATGAACTCTATAAATTGGATACCGCAGTCATATCTTTAATGTAATTTCAGTACAATTCCTACTGAAAAATAGGAAAATTGATATGTAAACACATACAGAATTGACATAAAAATAAAAAAGCCCCCTTTATATAACTCCTTGGTTAACATAAAAATTAACCAAGGCCCCCTTTTCCCCCTCTTTTCCCAGTACTCTCCAGTGCCAGCTACCGGGGCCGGGAGTTCCTGGCAGTGTTCCCGCAGAACGATGACGAGTCCCCCAGTGCGCACCTGCAGCTGCTGCTCACCTCCTATGGCCCTGCTGACACCCACGTGTCAGTGACGCTCCGTGGCGGCTCTGTCACCACAAACATCACCCTGAGGCCAGATGTCACTGTGCCCTTGCCTCTCCCTGCTAACTTGGAACTCACTGGAAGCCACATTTCCCATAAAACCTTGGTGGTCCAGGCCAGCGCTGACATCTCCGTGGTGTCTGTCAGCACCAAGGGCTACACTGTGGGTGCCACTGCCCTCCTGCCTATGGAGAGCCTGGGCACCAGGTACTATGTGGTGACACCTGTTGGGAACGACACTTATGGCCTGACTGAGTTCGTGGTGGCCGCCGGCGCCACCACCACCGCTATCAGCATCACCACCACTGCCACTTTCCACTATGCTGGGGCCACTTACGTCCCTGGTGCCGTGCTCCGCCTGTTCCTGCAGCCCTACCACAGTCTGCAGCTCCAGAGCAGCCAGGACTTCACTGGCACAGTTGTGGTGGCTGACACCCCCGTGGCTGTCCTCAGTGGCCACACCTGTGCCAAGGTGTCTGCTGGCTTTGACTTCCTGGTGGAGCAGCTCCTCCCAGTGACAGCATGGGGGAAGAACTATGTGGTGCCACCCAGCCCACTGCAGACAGACGTTGACTTCGTTTATGTGGTGACAGATGAAGACAACAACATCACCTACGACACCGGGAGTGGGAATGCCACTGTGGCCATGGCGGCAGGGGAGGTGCAGACATTCACGCTGAACCGTAACTCCCACCTGTACATCAGTGCAGTGGTGGCAGTGCAGGTGGTGTTTTTCTTCAGTGGGTCATCTTGGCAAGATCCCTTCCTCCTTGTTGTCCCACCCGTCACCGCCCATTGCACTGCATTCCACTTTAGCAGTGTGCCCAGCCAGTATAATCATGCCATCCTCATTGCACCCACCACTGCCACTGCCACCACCACCCTCAACCATCGGCCAGACAGCACCATGGCATGGCAGGCCATTCCTGGCACAGATTTCTCCTGGGCCAGCATCACTGTGACAGCAGAAATGCAAAGCGCTGAGAACTCGCAGGTGCCCATTGGGCTCCTGGTATTTGGGTTCCAGAGTCACACTGGATATGGCTTCCCGGGGCTCTGTGCCACCAGTGAGTACGGTCAGTCCACTGTTGTGTCACCCCAATGGTTGGGTGTTGTGCAGTTGACCATTCATGGGTTTTCTTTTTTTCAGTCCCCACACCACTATCTTGTGAGGATTTGGTATGTGAGGAGAGGTGTGAGATGGTGGATGGACAACCAGAGTGCATCCCGGAGACTTTCTCCACCTGTTGGCTTGCTGGCGGGTCACACTACCGCAGTTTTGATGGAAAAACCTTTGATTTCATGGGAACATGTGCCTACACCATGACCACCATCTGCGATCCAGATCCCACCCTTCCTGCCTTCTCTGTTGAGGTCACAAAGAAGGAAAAGGAGAACTCCAAAGTTTCCTCCATCAGCTCCATCACCATCCATGTTGACAACGTCACCATCACTGCTGTCCAGTCAGAGAATGGGATGGTGAGGGTAAGCCATCATAATTTCCCAATTTTTAAAAATTTTGCTAAAATTACATATTTATCAATGATCTTGAGGGTCTTTTCCTAAATAATTCCTGGATTTGCTGGTGTGCAGGTAACCCTTGCATGAAAACACTTCTAGTCTTCTTGAACTCTATGCCAAATTTTGATGGATTTTGGTTGTTTTGATGGTTTTTGATGTCCTCCAGGTGAACAACCACCGCTCACACCTTCCCATCTCCCTCTCCCATGGGAAGATCCGCATCCACCAGAAGGGTAAATCCATGTTGATCCAATCAAATTTCAAGCTGAAAGTCCTCTACAACTGGGATGATCATGTATTGATCAAACTTCCAGCTGCTCTTTTTGGAAAAGTCTGCGGAATGTGCGGGAACAACAATGGGAATCCCCGAGATGACACTCTCTCTCCTGATGGAAAACAAGTGTGGGATATTGTGGAATTTGGGCGGAGCTGGAAGGTGACCAGTGAGAGTGGCCACTGCCAGGACACTTGCGATGGTGGCTGTGGGCGGTGCAGATGGGACCAAGTGGTGACATACAAGGCAGAGACCTGGTGTGGGATGTTGTCCCAACATTCTGGGCCATTCGGATCATGTCATGACACTATCAGTCCTAATATCTACGTGAAGAACTGTATCTATGACCTCTGTGTCAATGAGGGGCATCGTGATGTGCTGTGCCATGCCTTTGAGACCTATGCTGATGACTGCCAGGAGGAGGGGATCAATGTTTCCGACTGGAGGACAACAGTGGGATGTCGTGAGTAGAGGATGGTTGGGTGAAAATACTCCTTGGGGTGGGCAGAGCCTAATTTATGTGGGACTAACGATCCATAGGATCATGGGTTTGGAAAGGTTCTGGCAGCAGATCCAAGCAGGAAATCCATGGAAGTCCAGGGAGATTCCAGAAAGTCCATGTAGAAAGTTCACAAAGTCTGTGGAGTCTCTAGAAAGTCTGAGCAAGAAGTCCTCAGAGACTCCAGAATGTCCAGGTAGAAGGCCTAGGAAGTCCATGGAAACTCCATAAAATCCATGGAGACTCCAGGATATCTGCGTAGATAGTCAAAGAAGTCTGTCCCACCATGTGCTGCCCCACCCTGACCGCTGTCTTCCTCCCTGTCCAGCTCTCACTTGCCCGCCCAACAGCACCTACAGCGCCTGTGGCCTCGCCTGCCTCCCTTCCTGCAACATCCCCGCTGTGTCATCCAGCTGTGCCGCTGTCACCACCTGCGTGGACACCTGCGTGTGCCACGAGGGCCTTGTCCTTGATGCCAACACCTGCATCCCCCCGTCTGAATGTGGCTGTGTCTTTCGGGGTCTCTTCTATGGCCTTGGTGAGGAATTTTGGGGTGACCAGACTTGCACCCAACGCTGCGTGTGTGACGCTGAGCAGCGGCAGGCAGTGTGCCGGGATTCTGGTTGTGGCACTGAGGAGGAATGCCGGGTGGAGGAGGGGATCCAGGATTGTTATCCCAAAAATGTTGGGATCTGCACTGCTGTTGGAACCACCCACTATGAGACCTTTGATGGCAAGAGGTTCATCTTCCAGGGGACATGTGTCTACCTGTTGGTAGGGTTGTGTGAGGACACCCAAAATTTGGTGGGATTCCAGGTGTTGGTGCAGAATGGCCACCGAAGTGACAACCTCATGTTGTCCATTGCCATGGTGACAGTCAAAGTCTACAACAAAACCGTCAGCATCAGCAGGGAACATCCTGGAAAAATCATGGTGAGTTTAGGAAATGATCCCTTCTTTTTTCACCACATTCTCCACCTTGTCCCAAACCTCATCCCATTAACATCTGAAATGTAATTAAATCAACATAATTTGGCTGTTCCAGAGCAAGGAGTGGTTGATCAACCTCCTCTTGGGACTTGGTCCTTCTCATTCTCTTAAATCCAAAATTTACTTCAATTCAAAATTTAATTAAATTGATGTTTTTTTATTGCTCTGGCTGTTGAAAATAGTTTACTATCAGTTTGCAAAGTTGATCAATTTTTATGGTTTTCTCCCCAGATTGATGAGCAGTTGATCAATCTCCCATATCACTACAGTGAAAGAAAGATTGTTGTCTATCGTCACGGGCAGGATGCGGTGGTAGTGACCGATTTTGGCCTCGTTGTCACCTATGACTGGTACAGCCACGTCACCACCACGGTGCCCAGTGGCTTCACCAATGCCCTATGTGGGCTCTGTGGGAACTACAATGGTGCTGCAAGTGACGACATGATGATGAGGAACAACCATGTGACATCAGACCCAGATGCCTTTGGGAGCAGCTGGAAGGTCATGGATGTCCCAGGATGTGGTGAGAGGTCAACAGTGGAGTGTTCCAGCACTCTTGCTCCTTCCCGGCTGCACCAGGAAGTCTCTGGGATGGGGTGTGAAATTATTTTGGAAGAGGATGGACCTTTTAGAGCATGTCATAGTCATGTTGATGGTCACCAGTACTTCCAGAGCTGCATCCATGACTCCTGCCTGCTCCCTGATCAGGAAGAAGGGATGTGTCCAATCATTGCCCTCTACGCCACTGCATGCCAGGCTGCTGGTGTGTCCATTGGGAGGTGGAGGACAGATAATTTCTGCCGTAAGTTGGGACAATAGGAGGGTTTTTCCTGCAGCAGTATCCAAAGGACCCTCAAGTCAGCTCCAAATCCATGTATGAACAACCAGAGTTGCATGGGAATCCAGTGGGAATTCCACTCAAAGTTTTGGTTGATCTCATAATCCACCCAAATTAAACCTTTCCTGAGGAAGAAGTTGTCTCATCGGGAATAATTTACCCCCTCAAAATCTCCAATTTCCTAGTGTTGGCTAAAAGGTGGATAATTTAGAGGGAGAACCATAAAAAAAAGTACCAAAAAATAGTGGAATTGGGTTAAAGGGATTCAGTCTGGAGATCAGTTGAGGACACAATGTGGAGTGATCCCATTCTTTGAGTGAATGTTACATTTTTCTCCATAGAAATGTGAGAAATAGGGTGGTTTAGTGGAAGAATTCCTGTTGAAATGGGCTGGGATGTTCCTTATGGGTGATCATTGGATCATCATCAGATAATCATTGGATTGTCATATGATGATGCCCCTTGTCACGTGCACAGGGATGAAAATTGAGAGTTTGCCATGGACTAAAAACCCCTGTATTTGGTGAAATTTGCACCTGAATTCCAGGAATGTTCCAGGATTTGGCTTGGAATTTCCTGATTCCTTATGAATCCCATTGTTTCCCGGCAGATATTCCCTGTCCTTCCAACAGCTCCTACGAGCTCTGCTCCCACACCTGCCAGCACACCTGCGGCGCTGACTCTGCCACGTGCCAAGGGCGGTGCCGCGAGGGCTGCACGTGCCAGGATGGCTTCATGCTCAGCGGTGACGAGTGTGTCCCCATGTCCCACTGTGGCTGCAGCCACCATGGAGTCTACTACAAAGAGGGGGAGACATTCTACCCCACAGAGCAGGAGATGTGCCAGTGCCTCTCTGGTGGTACTATGGAGTGCCAAAATACTTCCCGTCCTGATGGTGGCCATGGCAAGGTCATCAGAGATGTCGTCCAGTCTCCCTCGCAGCTGTCCAGCACGTGTGTAGCCACAGGTGACCACACCTATGTTACCTTTGATGGGATGGCCTTCAACATCACTGGTACTTGCTCCTACATCCTCACCCAGACCTGCACAAGTGACAACGTGACACAATTTATGGTCACAATCCAGAAGGAGGCGCGGCAGAAGGGGAAGGTCTCCGGGATCCAAGAGTTGTCTGTGGAAGTCTATGGGGTCACCTTGACCTTGAAAAAAGGAAAAAGGGCAGATGTCATGGTAATGTGGCACTTTATGTTCCAAATCTCATGGGATCCCCCCTAGATTTGGTTTCCTTGATGGAAGGGACATTTCAGCCCATCTCACATCCCAGTCCAACTTCTCTTTCTAAGCAAGATCTGTAAATGCATTAAAACCTTGGTTGGATGTTGTTTTCCCTAAATTTTTCATTCTACCTCAATCAACCCCAAAACTGTTTCCTTGGTGAGCCCTCACCCCATCTCCAAGACTAATCCATTCTCATCCAAACTTTTTCTTCTAAGTGGGATCCACAAATCTGTCAGAATATTGTTTGGAAGGTGTTTCCCCCAAATGTTTGGTCCCATCTCCTTCATCTCCTCACTGGAGGACTCTTCCTTCTCTATCCCAGGTGGATTCCATCTCCCACCACCTCCCCACCATCCTGAGTGAGGGGCAGGTCCAGGTCTACCCACATGGAACAGGTGTCCTGCTCCGCACTGACTTCGGCCTCGTTGTCCACTATGACCTCGTCCAGCTCGTGATGGTCACGGTCCCCCAGACCTACACGGGGCGCTTGTGTGGCCTCTGCGGCAACTACAATGGCCAAGGCAATGATGAGTTCCAGCTCTCCAGTGGCCAGCTGGCTCCAGATGCAACAGCCTTTGGATCTGCATGGAAAACAACAGATACACCTTGCAATGACGCCTGTCCCAGGGATGAGTGTCCCACCTGCACAGAGGAGAAAGTGGCAGTCCTCCAAAAACCCAACTATTGCGGCCTACTCACGGCCCCTGAAGGTCCCTTTGGCTCCTGCCATCGCATCATTGACCCCGTCCCGTATTCCCAATCCTGCATCCATGACCTCTGTGTGACGGGAGGGGACACACATGTCCTGTGCCAGAGCATCCAGAGCTATGTCACTGCATGCCAAGGTGCTGGTGTCACCATGGGGGCTTGGAGGACATCATCCTTCTGCCGTGAGTTTGGGAGGGCACAGGGGCCAATATCCCCTCTTTGGAGTTGGGAAGATCTCCAGGTGATACTGGAGTTTGGGGGGGGCACAGGTGGGGAATGTTTCTTGTTTGGGTCTGGGTGACAGTGGTGACACACAGGACATGGGATGATGGTGATGGGATGAGCTTTAAGGTCCCTTCCAACCCAACTCACTGCATGATTCCATGAAAATTCCAGCCCCCACCTGCCCAGCCAACAGCACCTACTCCCTTTGCACCAACACCTGTGCCAACATCTGCACTGGAAATACCACCACCTGTCCCCAAACCTGCGCTGAGGGCTGCCAGTGCCACCAGGGTTCTGTCTTTGACGGACACAGATGCGTTCCCGAGGATTACTGTGAATGCTTTATGGATGGGGAGTACTATAAGGTAGTTTTCCTGGCCTTTTTTCCTGTTTTCAGGCATTTGTGTCTTTTTTCCCTTCATTTTCTCCCTATTTTCATACATTTGCTTCCTTTTTCCTTATATTCTTTCTTCCTTTTATTTTTATGTCCTTACCTATATTTTTCGTGCATTTGTTTTCCTTTCTCTCATATTTCTCTTTATTTACCTCTGTTTTCATGGTGTTTTCTTTTTTCTTCTTGGCTTAATATATTTATATTTTAAAAATTAATTTCCGCACATTTTCTCTATTTCTTATGCATTTACACCTTTCTTTCTTGCATTTTCCCCTACTTTTCTTTCTCATTTTCCCAGCATTTTCCCCTTTCCATCCTCCTATTTTTATGCCGTATTTCCGCTGCGTTCCCTTTGTTTTCCCCTGTTTCTAGGCAGTTGCATCTTTTTTCTTGCCTGTATTTTTCTCTATGTTCTGCATTGCATTTCTTTTTCTGCATTTTTCCCATTTTTCCTTTATTTATGCTTTTCCCCAGCATTTCCCCTCTATTTTTATACATTTATGTCTTTTTTTCCTGCATTTACCCTTTTTCCCCCTTTTTATAGGGCAGGTATGCATGTACCTCCCTTTGCCTAGCAATTTGTTCACTATTTTCCCTATTCTTCTGCACGTACGTCCTTTTTTCTGCATTTTTTCTTTTTATCTCCTATTTTCACGGATTTCCCTTTCTCCCTTCTTCCCCCTGCAGCCCCATGAGGTGCTTTTCCAGGATTACTGCCAGAGCCGTTGCACCTGTGTCCCCGGCGAGGGCCTTACCTGCCATGACCACGCTTGCACTGAGGATGAATTCTGTGACATCCAGGAAGGGGTCTTGGGATGCATCCAAAAAAGTGAGGAAAAATTGAGGGGAGAAGGGAGTTTTAGATGCAAAGTGGATCTGGGAGAGATTGAGGGGTTGATTGGGGAAAAAAGGGAAGGGGAGGTGGAGAGAACCGAATTCTGCCTCTGAGGGTCAGGGATGGGACAATTCTTCCCATGGTTCCTCCCATGTTTTCTCCCATCCCGTGGTTTCTTCCATGATCTTCCCATGCTTTTTCTCATTGTTTTCCCCATGGTTTTCCATGCTATGATTTCTCCCATGGTTCATTCTGTGGTTGCTCCCATATTTTCTTCCATCCCGTGATTTTTCCTATTCCATGGTCTTTCCCATCTTGCAGTTTTCTCTATTCTATGACTTCCCCCCACTTTCTCCTCCATCCATGGCTTCCCCCAATGTTTATCTGCTATTTCACCCAGCCCATGGCTCATGCTGCTCTCCTCCCCTCCCAGACCCCTGCAAGTCCCTGCAGTGCCGCCCCAAGGAGCGCTGCCGGCCGCGCGGTGCCCAATCCCGCTGTGTCCCGGCCCTGGTCGCCACATGCTGGGCATGGGGTGACCCACACTTCCGAACCTTCGACGGCCTTGACTTTGACTTCCAAGGAACCTGCACCTACACCATGGCTGAATCCCATGGGAATGACCCTGGGCTGGTGCCCTTCAGGGTCCAGGCCAAGAATGACATCCGTGGTGGGATCCAATCTGTGTCCTACGTCTCCCTAGTCAAAGTTGACGTCTATGGACAAAACATCTCCTTCCACCGGAATGAAAATGGAAGAGTCCGGGTGAGTTGGGTGGAAATGTGAGAATTTGGGCTTTTTCCCAACTTTTTGCTTCATCCAGCTCTTCCCTACATCCTTCTTCATCCAGCAGTGCCAATGTTATTTTGGGATAAATCAGTCAGATTGGGAGTCTGATTGTTGAAATATTGACATATTTTGGGAATAAAATGTTGGGATACGTCAGGAATAAAAATTTGAGAAATGATGGCAACAAAATATGATGAGTAGAATATTTGGATATGCCAGGAAAAGAATACTGTGATAAGATTGGAATAAGATGTTGGGATTTGTTAGGAATAAAATATTGGGATATGTCAGGAAAAAACCAGGAATAAGATGTTGGGATAAACTGGGATAAAATGTTGGCGTGTCTAGGGAATAAAATATTAGGATATTTCAGGAATAAAATGTTGAGATGCAACAGAAATAAAATACTGTGGAGTGTTTGGATATTCTTGGAATAAAATATTGGGTCATAGTGGGAATAGAATATTGGGCCATATCAGTAATAAAATATCCCTGGAATAAAATGTTGGGATTTGTAAAATGTAAAATGTGGGGATATTATGAGATTTAGTGTTGGAATATGCTGGGAATAAAGAGTTGGGATATGTGAGGAATAGAATATTAGGTACATTTGGAATAAAATATTGGTGTATGTTGAGAATAAAACATTGAGATAACTGGGAATGTTGGGCCGTTGGCAGGTGAACGGGGAGGCGACGCTGCTCCCTGTGCTCCTGGCAGATGGGAAGGTGCGGGTCCATCCCAGTGGGCTCCGTGTTGCTCTGGAGACAGATTTTGGTCTCCAGGTCTCCTATGACTGGAACTGGCACCTCCAGATCAACCTCTCCAGCAGCTACTACCGCCACGTCCGTGGTCTCTGCGGGAATTTCAACCTCAAGCCCCTTGATGACATCCCCGAGGCTGGTGACAACATCACTGCAATTGTCACATGGGCCAAAAACTGGAAAAGTGCTGACTTTGAGGCTGATGACCCAATTTGTTGGGATTATTGTGATGGAGTATGCCCAGTGTGTGATGAGAAAAAGAAGGAGCTTTATGGCGGGAACCACTATTGTGGGATCATCAAAAAATCCTTCCAGGGGCCCTTCAGAGCATGTCACGACATAGTGAAGCCTCATGACTTCTATCGCAACTGCCTGGCCGACCTGTGTCTGAGCAATGGGGCGAGGTCAATCCTCTGCCAGGTGCTGGAGACCTACGCGGCGACGTGTCAGAAGCACGGGGCCGTGCTCCATGACTGGAGGACGCCATCAGGATGCCGTAAGGGCCGGGGTTTTCTTTGAGAAGGGAAGGAGCCAGAGTGGGGGAGGAGGGGAATGGAGTGGGATGCATCTTGCGTTGAAACCCTCAAATCTCTCAGGTGATCCTTTGAAGTTCTCCTGGTGGTCCAGCTGCTTCTTGTGTCCCAGAACCCGCTCCATCTTTCCAATAATCCATCCTACATTTTCAAGATCTTTCCCACATGTACCAGGCCTTTATCATTGTGTTCCAGACCTCATCTTGTGCATTCCAGACCCCATCCCACAAGGCCCAGACCGTTGCCACATGGCTCATCACAGACCTCATCCTGCTTGTACCAGTCTCTTCCCACATTTCCCAGACCTTCCTCCTTGCAATCCAGGCCCTTCTTGTTTTCCAGACCCTTCCCCATGTTCAAGACCCTTTCCCAATCCCCACCTACTCTGTTGAATGCTGTCCACTCCCCTAATCCCTCTCTCATCCCAGTTTCCTCCCCCTGCAGCCTTACCTTGCCCGGAAAACAGCCACTATGAGCCCTGTGGCAATGCCTGTCCAGCCACCTGCTCCGACTGGGACAGTCCAGCCACCTGTGACCAGCCCTGTGTGGAGACCTGTGCCTGTAACACTGGCCACGTGCTCAGTGGCGGACAGTGCGTGCCGGTGTCGCGCTGCGGCTGCACCCGTGATGGCCGCTATTACCATCCTGGCGAGGAGTTTTGGGGCGATGAGGCCTGTCACTCCAGGTGCAGGTGTGACACGGACCTGGGAATGGTGGTGTGCGAGGACTCTGGGTGTAAGCCGGGTGAGGTGTGCGCAGTGGTGAGGGGCGTGCGGCGGTGTGTGGCCAGCAGACACTCCATCTGCGTGGCCACTGGTGACCCCCACTACACCACCTTCGACGGGCGCCGCTTCGACTTCATGGGTACCTGTGTCTACCTGTTAGCTGGGCTCTGCTCCACTGACCCCACGCTCATCCCCTTTGCTGTCACCGTGGAGAACAATCACCGTGGCAGCCACCTGGTTTCCTTCACAAAGGTGGTCACCATGGAGGTGTACAACATGACCCTCAGCCTCAGCCAGGAACATCCCCAGAAGGTCAAGGTAGGGATGAAGGAGATGATGGAGGTGGTTCAGAGTCATTGCATGGCATCTGGTGAGGGCTCAAGGTCATGGTATGATCCTCAGGTGCACTTCAAGGTCATCACATGACACTTGGGTGGAGTTTCAAGGTTCTTGTAAGGTGTTTAGGTGAATTTCAAAGTCATTTCAAGGCATCTGGTTGGGTTTCAGGATTCTTGCATGGTGTTTAGATGGGTCTCAAAGTCATCGGGGTGGCGTCAGGGTGGGCTACAAAATCACCTTGGTGGGCTTCAAAGTCATTGCATGGTGTCTTGGTGGGCTATACAGCGGTTATGTGACATCTGTGGGTTTCAGGGCCATTCCATGGCATTGGTTTAGGTTTCAAGGTCATTGTATGATCTTCAGGGGGGTTTCAAGGTCATCATGTGGTATCTAGGTGGTCTTCAAGGTCATTCTATGACACCTGGGTGGGTTTCAACTTCATTGGGTGACCTCATGCCACCTGCAACTCTCTTGCCAGGTTAATGGTGTCCTGTTGGACCTTCCCTTCACCCACAACCATCAGCTCCAGGTGTCTCTCCGTGGTGTCCATGGCTTCATCACCACTGAGATGGGTGTCACTGTCACCTTTGACTGGTACAGCTATGCCCGTGTCATCATCCCCAGCACCTACGCTGGCGCTGTCTGTGGCCTCTGCGGCAACGCCAATGGTGACCCCCGCGACGACTTTGTCACCCGTGACGGCCACCATGCTGAAAATGAAACCCATTTAGGGGACAGCTGGAAGGTCAGCGATGTCCCTGGGTGCTCAGCTGGGTGCAGCGAGGGCTGCCAGGTGTGCAGCGATGCCCAGAAACGTGCCTACCGTGGGGATAAGCACTGTGGGCTGCTGGGGAAGAAACGGGGGCCCTTTGCTGCCTGCCACGACATCATCGACCCCGGCCCTTACTTGGATGACTGTCTCTTTGACGCCTGCCTGTATGAGGGACACCAGGACACCGTGTGCCCGGCCATTGCCACCTACGTTGCTGCGTGCCAGAGCCAGGGCGCTGCCGTGCGGCCATGGAGAACGGCTGCCTTCTGCAGTATGGGGGGCCTGGGGGGCTTGGGAGAGTGCAAGGGGGTTTGGGTTTGGGCAAGGAGTTTTGGGCTGTCCGTGGAGGTATTTGGGGTGTCTGGCAGGGGGAGAGGGAGTGGGGGCTGTCTGTGGGGGCTGTGGGGTTTCCATGGCAGGTGTGAAGTGTTCCCAGGGGTTTTTGGGTCTTCATGTGGAGCTTTAGGGTGTTAGTTGGAGTTGTGGGGTCCACACAGGTAGTTTTGGGGTGTCCATGGGGGATTTGAGGTCTGCACAAGGGGAGGCCTGGATGACGGATTTTAGGGTTCAGACAAGGGAGTTTTGGGAAATCCATGGGAATTTGAGGTGCCCGTTAGGGTTTTGAGGCTTTGCAGGGAGTTTTTGCAGGGGTTTTGGTGCTCCCAACCCTTCTCCCTTCCTGACAGGCCCTGTGTGCCCCCCAAACCAGCACTATGAGCTCTGCGGTCCCCCCTGCCCTCCCACCTGCCAAGGCGAAGTTGGACCTCAGGACTGCTCTGATGCCTCCACGTGCTTTGAAGGCTGTTTCTGTGATCCTGGATTTTTCCGGAGTGGGGATAACTGTGTGCCCCTGCCCCAGTGTGGCTGCGTTTTGGAGGGCCGCTACTACCCCCGGGGAGAGCAGTTTTACCCTGCGCCCCCCTGCACTGAGCGCTGCATCTGCTCTGAAAACGGGAGGCTGGAGTGTCACCCCACTCCAGGCTGCTCCAGTGACGAGGAATGCACAGTGCAGGATGGGGTGCTGGGGTGCCACCCCCGCACCTGCAGACAGTGCCAGGTTTTGGGTGCAGGGGCTTACAGCACCTTCGATGGGCACCTGGGGAATTTTGGGGGGTCCTGCACCCTCCTACTGCTGGAGTTGGAGAGGGGTGAGCCTGAAGAAGAGCTGGAGCCTATCACGGTGGCCTTGGAGCAGGAGGACACGGAGGTGCAGCGGGTGACAGTGACGGCGCACGGGGTGACTGTGGTGATGGACAGGGGACAGCAGTGGGAGGTGACGGTGAGTGGAGGCCCTGGGGGCTTGGGGTTGTAAGCCCTGATTTTGGAGGCAAAAAGATACTTGGGGGGCAAAAAAGGGGATGGAAATGGGGTTTTGGGAGGTGCAGCAGTGAGGAAAGGCCTTGTTTAAGGTGAAAGCTCTGACTTTGGGGTGCACACCCTGTTTTTAAGGAGCAAGCCATGTTTTGGGGGCAATGCTTTTGGGGGTGAAAGCTTGGTTTCGCAGGTACAAACCCTGTTTGGGGTACACACACCACTTTTGGGCTTTACAGAACCTTTCTGGTGTGCTAACCGTGTGATTGAAGTGGAAACCATGATTTTGTGGTTGAAAACTCACTTTTTGGAGTGTAATCACCATCCCTTTTTGGGATGTAAACCATGGGTTTGAGGTGCACAGAAGGAAGTCCAGACCCTAGTTTTGAGGGTGCAAACCCTGTTTTTGGGGATGCAAAACCTAACTTGGAGGATTAACCCCACCCTTGGTCGTCCGACTTCCCTTTCGAGATGCTCACCCCTGTCTCCCCCAGGTGGATGGCGAGGGCCACTTGCTGCCGCTGTGGCTGCGCGGGGGCGCGGTGGGGGTGGCGCAGGTGGGGTCCCACCGGCTGCTCCAGGTCCAGGGGGGTCCCAAAATCCTCTACGATGGCAACGCGTACATGGTGCTGACGCTGCCCCCCGCGTCCCACCGCATCCGGGGCCTCTGCGGCAACTTCAACGGGGACCCACACGACGACGACCTTGATGGGGAGGCTCTGGGCAGCTCCTCCCCGAACTGCACCCGCCTGGCGCCCGCCCCCAGCTGCTCCCCGGCCCAGGCGGGGCGCTGCGCGGTGCTCGCGGACCCCGAGGGACCCTTTGCGGGGTGTCACAGGGCGGTGCCGCCCCGCGCATACCTGGTGACCTGTGAGCGCCAGGTGTGCGGGGCGGATGGAGACCCCTGCCCCAGCCTTCAGGGCTATGCAGCCGCGTGCCAGGCAGCCGGAGGCGCACTCCGCGAGTGGCGGGAGGCCACGGGCTGCTGTGAGTACATGGAGGGCTTGGGAATTTTGGAGGGGGTCGGGAGTTCGAGGTGACAGGAAGATTGGCGTTGGGAATTTGGGGTGGTGAAGTTTTGGGAGGGTGGGAATTCACGGGTCAAAATTCCTGAATTTTGTCAGGAATTCTGCAGGAAGTGGAAATTTTGGTGGGGGTGGGAATTTGGAGGTCTGGGGGAGTGGAATGGAGCAGGGTCCCATTCCTGCATGGAAAAAAGGGGTACATGTCTGCATTGCTAAGCCCCCATCTGGGGAATGCCCAAATCACACCCCCAAAGGTGACCCCCCCCCCCCCCCCCCCCCCAAAACGGGAAGTGTCTGTGTCCCTCGGTGGAACCCTGTACAACCAGTGGGGCCCCCCTCGTCTGCAAATGGGAGCCCCATGGGAGCACCCACCCCAAAGATGGGATGGCATTGATCCCAGAAGACACCTATTGACTCCAGTGGCTCCACTGCCCCCCACTGACTGACTCCCTTTGTTTCTTCCCTCCTTTCCCCAGCCCTCACCTGCCCTCCCAACAGCCAGTACCAGCTGTGTGCCCGCACCTGTGAGCACACCTGTGCAGGTGTGTCAGCGCCGCCGCCCTGCAGTGAGCGGTGCTTTGAGGGCTGTCAGTGCGCCGAGGGGCTGCTCTTCGACGGGGCCCGCTGCGTCCTCCCGGGCACCTGCGGCTGCCTGCACCAGGGGCGGTACTTCCAGGTGGGTGTGGCCCCAGTGCCTCCCAGTACAGCCCAGTTCCAGCCCCAGCTCCTTCCAGGCTCCCCATGATGATCCTGGGTCCCTTCAGTGTGCCCCCACAGTGTCCCCAGTCCCTCCCAGTACACCCCAGCATCCTCCATGTCGCCATTTCTCCTTGTGTGTCCCACTTTCCCCAAACACAACCCCCAGTGGACCCTTTAGCCCGGGGTCTCATAGTGAGAGCTCAGGGTCTCTCCTCCCTTCCAGTCTCCCCTGGTATTCCCTGTATTGTCCACAGTCCCTCCCAGGCCAATCGAGTCGTCCCCCAGTTTCTTCCCCATTGTTCTCAGTCCCTCCCAATTTGTCTCTGTTCCCTCCACAGTTCCTCCCAATGCTTCCCAGTTTCTTAGTGAGGTAACTTGGTGTCCTTCCCAGTGTCTCCCAGCATGTCCCAGTGTCTCTCTGTGTCTGCACCAGTGTTCCCAGTGTCCTCCAGCAGGTCCCAGTCCCCCCAGTGTGCCCCCCATGGGGGACATGGGGATGTGTGGGGACATGGCCACATGCTGGGGACATGCTGGTGGTCCCCATGGGGACCCATTGGGAATATGGAGACACACAGGGAATATGGGAGCTATGGCCCCCTTCCTTCCTCCCATGAGACCTCACAGCATCATCATCCCCATGTTTTGGCCATTTTATGCCACTTTTCCCCACTTTTCACATTTTATTCATGGAAAATAGATCGCTGAGACCATCCTGACCTCTGACTGCTCCCAATCCTGCACCTGCCGTGGGCCTGGGGGCCTCCAGTGCCGCCCCTTCACTTGTCCCTTCGGCCACACCTGTGGCCTCCGTGATGGCACCCACACCTGCATCGCACGCCCCGGGCACTGTGCTCTGTCCCCTGCCACTCGCTTCGTCACCTTTGATGGTGTCACCGGGCCCACCCTGGTCACTGGCATCTATGTGGTGGCCAGCATGTGTGACCCCCGGGACCCCGTGTGGTTCCGGCTGCTGGGGGACGTCAGGGACGTTGGGGACCAGCTGGCAGTGGTGGCGCTTCACCTCTTCACCCCCCACGGCCTCATCACCGTGCAGAGGAACAGGAAGGTCTGGGTAAGTTTTCACCACCGTGGCTGGTACCCAAAAATGCTGTCACCACTGCGTGTTGTCACCCTAAACGTCCTTCTAACCTTCATTATAATTAAAAAAAAAAGATTTTTTTTCCCCTAATTTCAGGCGTGGTAAGAGTCCACATGAGTTGTCCCATTCCGCCAGCACCACAGGATGTTCTTACCTTAATTTTTCCCAAATCATGCTCTATTATGCTCCCAGTGCCAGTGAAGCACCTGTGTGGGTCATGGTCACTAAGAGACGTCCATAAATTGACACACCCCATAATTTTGACCAAAGTTGCTCTTTATTCTCCCAATTTCATGTCAGAGAATCACCTGCATGGGTTGTCCCTCATCCTACCCCCACCTTGCCTTGATGCATCCCATCATTTTTCCCTTTTTTCGGGCCAGATTCTTCCAACTACCCTTCACCCCTGTATCACGCCAAATCCCCTTTTTTCTGTTTTTCATTGTTTCCCAGCTCAATGGGATCCCCACTCCCCTGCCCGGGGAGCTCCCGGGACCGCTGACCATCACGGAGACGCGCACGGCCCTGCGGATCAGCCGAGCCCCGGGATTTCTGGTGGAGCTGGGTGCCACAGGCCTGACCGTGGAGGTGCCCAGGGAGGCGCGGGCGAGGCTCTGCGGCCTCTGCGGGGACTACGATGGTGCCGCCGGCAACGACCTGCGAGGGCCCGACGGGACGGTGACCAGCGACACGCGGGCGCTGGCCGAGGCCTGGCTGGCACCCGACTTCACCTGTCGCCACTGAGCCGGAGGTGACACGTAGTCAGATTAGAAAGCCAAGTGGCAAAAATAAACTCTCGTTTATTTCATTCCCGCTGCTTTTATAGCTTAGTTTGCGACAGGTGGACCTGATTGGTCATTTAATTAATACATTTCACCTGACTGGCTAATTAACAAGACACTCATTTGTAAACAATCTTATGACTAAAACAGGTTATTAGAAAAACACCACCTGCAGGCCTTTCTAATATTTGGCTGTCATTATTTGTTGTCGGTGGTCACAGGGGTTTTTAGAGGATGGAAGAGACAGGATCTTGATTCCATGATCAGAAGGCTTGATTTATTATATTATGATATATATATAACATTATAACTATACTGCATAGAGATAGAAAAGAAAGAGGCTTCTTCAGAAGCTGGCTATGCTAAGAAAAGAGATAGAAAGAATAATAACAAATGTCTGTGTCTCGGCAGAGAGCAAGAGCAGCTCCACCATGAGTGGTCAGTAAATCCAAACATCTACAGGCGACCAATCACAGGTGGACCTGTTGCATTCCACAGCAGCAGATAATAATTGTTTACATTTGTCACTGAGCTTCTCAGCTCTAGCAGGAAAAATCCTAAGAAAGGATTTTTCACAAAGGATGTCTGTGACAATTATTTATCACCAGCTCCCTGAACCTTCCCAGGCCGATTCTGGGAAAACTTATCTAACTCTCTCTCTCTCTGATCAGGCTGTCACATCCAGTCACCCAGGTGGGTGACACCAGGGGCACACTGGGAGAGGGGGGATTGGGGTGTCTTGGGGGTGGCACTAGGGGGAACAGTGCCAAAAAAGGGGAGAAAATTAGCCTAAAAAAGAGGGGAAGAATCCCCCAAAGAAGGGAAAGAAGGGCCAAAAGATGGAAAAGAGACTGAAAATAGGAAAAGGAGTTTCCCAAAAGGGAGAAAAGAGCCCTGAAAAGATGGGAAAGGAGACCAAAAAGAGGGGGAAGAGCCAAAACTGGGAAAAGGACTCCAAAATTCAGGATAAGAAACCAAAAAAAGGAGCAAGAGCACGGAGGTGGGGGGGGGGGGGGGGGGGGGGGGGGGGGGGAATGACCCCAAAAGATGGGAAAGAGACCCGTAAATGGGGAAAGGAGCCAACAGAGGAAAAGAACTGAAACAAGTGGAAAGAGATAAAAAAAAAAAGAGAAAAAAAGGTGTAAAGGATCCCCCAAATGAGAATAGCAACTCAAAGGGATGGGAAGGCACAAAAAATGAGTGAAGGACCCAAGAATGGGGGAAAGGGAGCAAGTCCACAAAAAAATAGGGGGAAAGAGGGACAAAAAAGAGTGACACCTTTTTTGGTGAAAATAAAAGAAATGGGGGAAAGAACCCCCCACAAAGGGGGGAAGAGGGGTGGGAGACAAGCATAAGAAAAGGGGGAAAAAAGATTCCAAAATAAGGGAAAAGCGAATAAAAAAGGGGGAAATAGACTCTCAAATTGGGGAAAGAGACGAACAACAGAGGGGAAAGAGTTAAAAAATGGGCATAACAAGACCAGAAAAGGGGGAAAAGACCCTAAATTGGGGGAAACTGCCACAAAGTCCCCCTTGATTTTGCCTTTCTTCCCACCCATTGATGTGGAAAATTGACATTTCACCTGGGTGGCCAGGTCCTATCACCGGCATCATCCTCAAACAACCTCAGATCCAGAAAACCTGGATTTTTGTAAGTCCCAAAACTGTGCTTTCACCCCCAAAATCAAACCTGGGAGAAAACGACATTTGCAGGTGACCTGGGATAAAATCCTGGGAATTCTGGGAAAATGCTGGGGGCCATTGGGGGGGTGTGGAGGGTTGGTCCCACCCTGTCCTGCCGCGGGGGGTTCTGTGTCTCTCCTTCCCCCAGCCTCCCGTTGGCCAATATTTCCCAAACCTGAGTCCCACAGCAGACATTGTAACTATATCAATATTTTAGAAAATATTTGCTCATAATGGGAAAGCAGATGGGCCCTTTACAGTTGTTACATGGGGAAAATAGGACACAGGATGTAGTATTGAGATAAGCTAGGTCCTAAAACAGAATCAGCCTTGGGATAAGCAAAGCTGGGACGATTCCAGATATGTAGTGGTGGAGTAGTGGTCTTATCTATGAAATAAGAAGGCTTATTTGGAACATAATGCTTACTTTACATAACACAAAGCTCAATGCACATGCATGACCCGCAAGGTTATTCAGGGGGCAGCAAGGAAGATGGTGAGCCTTCCTTTCAAAAGACCACCAAAAAAACCAGAAGACCCCTAGCAGAACATGTGCTATGCAGTATAGTGACGTAGGTTTTAAGAATCCAAAATAGGAGATTTGCAGAAAAATATTGATGAATATGTGTGTGCATACAGTATATAAGGTGTGTTTGCATTCCATTGTCCTTGTAAGGGAGGCAGGGTAAGAAACCCCCTCCCCACGCCGTACCTCGGTTGGTTTTACTTATGCTTTATATGAGCCTTAATCATACTTAATTAATCACTGCCAAATTTTTGTATATACTTGATTATATTTTATATACTTCATTGTATTCATTTTATGTAAAATTGCTGTTCAATTAAAATTGCTGCTATATTCAATTTTGTTGTTTATTAAATTAGACATATAGAACTTCATTCATAAGAATTTGGTGATGAAACCCAGGAACTCCAGCCTGGGGGAAGGGAGGCTAGTCTTGGAAGGAGCTCCCCACCAGTGTTTAAGGTGATCCCAAGGTTAGACTTGGTTCCCTTGGAGAAGGAGTTCCAATTACGATAAAACATAGATTAGATTAGATTAGATTAGATTAGATTAGATTAGATTAGATTAGATTAGGCGTAAAGCGAGAAATAAGATAGTGTAACAGAATAACATTAAGTGAGAGAGTTGAACCACAAAGCGAGTGAGGAAAACCAAGACTGGGGACTTGGTTTGTTGCTGCCAAAAATGGGTCAGAGGAAGAGTAAGTCTTTGGACCAAGGGGTTGCAAATTATGAGGGTAATTTGCAAGAACCCGGGATACCTGGAAGCCAAGAGGAGGGTTCTCAGGAAGGGAGCATTCCTCAGGACACTCCACTGGGGATGATGTTATGATTTTGGGATGCATGGAAATTTCGAAGAGGAAAAAGCAAGCAGAAAATGATCAATTATTGTATGTTTGAATGGACAAAGGAAATGATCTGGAATGATAACTTATATTGGCCAAAGTTTGGATCATCTGAAGATTGGGTTTGTCAGGATTTAAATCTGTATGTAAATTCAAAGGACCCTTTTGATCAGGAAAAGAGCAACTATGCTGCCCTGTGGCTTCCCTGGGGAAGGGGTGAATTTATTGCCCAAAGGCAGGAAAGTGAGGGTTATCCGTTGTATCCTTTACAAACTAGAGGGCAAGCAGACAAAAAGGACAGACAAGAGCCATGGGATCCATTAAACCACCTCCCACCCCCTTACAGACAATGTAATCAGCCCATTCAGCCCCAAGTCCCTGAAGGTCCTCCTGTAAAGGCAAATGCACCCCTATTCAGGAGGAGCCAGAAGCACAGAGAAATAGAGGTGGGAGGGGATGGGGAGAACAAAGTGACGAGGGAGATGAGGAAGCAGAAAAGGATGATCGATTATACCCTCTCAGAGAGGTTCCAATGGCAAATCCAGCGTCAGGACAGAGACCTATTGGTATGTGAGTGCTCCCCTGAACACAGGGGACGTTAGAGAATTTAAGGAGATGGGCAAGCTGTTAGAGGATCCTATTGTGTGGAAACCCAGGGCACCGTGAATAAATCTCTGCCTGCTCTGGGGTGCCATGACCCCCAGGGCAGCACTGACTTTGACCCTCATTCATGGAGAAAGTTTCCCCGACTTCAAGATTGACTGGAATCCACAAAAGTGTGAAATAGATTATAGACAGTAGTGTAGGTGTATCACTTGGTGAGAAATTTAGGGTTTGAGATTTTTAGTATGTTGTGGATGGAAGCAAGATGGAAGGCACAGGGTGCTGTCCTGGGTTTCTTCTTCATGCTGCTTCTTCCTTCTTCTCCATGGGTTTGGGTGGCATTTTGTAATTGGGCAGAAAAGTCCCCATTGCAGCTCTTTGGGATCAGTTATTGGGTTAAAAGGGAAATGATCTAGATGTCAGTTCTTATTTGGATAGTTTAGTCTGAAAAGTCCTTGTAACAAGAGATTGTTGGCCATTTCATGCCTTCTAATGAAAAGCTGCTGAGCTCACAGTAGTGAGACTGTTTTACTGATAAGAAATAATAAACACTTGAGTCTGAACATGAACTACCATCTCAAGTGCCTTTAATCCAGACGCAGAGAAAGCAACAACTGGTACCGCCACACTATTGGAGTGGCAGAGAGATTAGATCAGTTCTTGGAGCCAAATATACACACCTGGGTGGACCTGCAGTCTATCCTAGGAATCTTGTTTACAGTGGAAGAGAGAGAAATGATTAGACATTCAGGAATGCGAGTTTGGGATAGAGAACATCAGGGGCAGGACAGGGAGGATCAGAATGGCCTATGCAAGATCCAAAGTGGAATAATCAGGAGGCGGGACATAGGCAGAATATGAGTGATCTCTCGTGAATGATTATCTGAGTAATTTGGGAAGCAGTGCCCAGGGGGCAAAATACAGGAAAAACTCTAAGTGAGCATCAAGGGAAGGATGAATCCCTGGCAGAATGGTAAGAGAGACTAAGAAAATATTTGCAGTCTATCAGGCATAGACCCTGATGCTGCAGCAGGGCAGGTTCTTCTGAAAACACAATTTGTAGCTAAGTCCTGGAGGGACATCAGGAAGAAACTGGAAAAATTAGAAGATTGGCAGGATAGGGGTCTTCAGGAATTGTTGAGAGGAGCACAGAAAGTGTATGTAAGAAGGGATGAGTGAAAGCAAAAGATGAAAGCAAAGATTTTGATAACAGCAGTCAGGGAAACACAGGCAGCCATGAAGACAGGGAAGTCCTCAGGAAAGTATAAACAGCAGAAAAAATCAGGCCCCACCTCTGGGGACATGAGACCCACGTGTTTTTCCTGCCACAAGAAGGAACACTTAAAAAATTCTTGTCCTACCTCTGGGGGTACAGTACCCACCTGTTTTTATTGCCACTAAAAAGGACATTTGCAAAAAGTCCATAGAAAAAGGCAACAGGATGAAAAAATGTTTCAAGAAGATTAGGGAGATCAGCGGCTCTATTTAATGAGGACCAAAACGCCAGAAGAGCACTTGATAAAACTAAAGATAGGTCCTAACAATGAAGAAATCACATTTTTAGTGGACACAGGGGCCTCTAGGTCCACAGTTAGAAAATTATCACAGGGTGTGAAATAAGCTGTGAAGAGTCAGAAGTGCGGTATTTACGTCATTGGGTCAGTAAGGGAAAGAAAAAACTAAACCATGGCAGGGTCTCAGAAATATTAAACATGGGATCCCTGAAGTTAACAAAAGAAATAAGGCAGTTTTGGGGTCTTCTGGGGTATTGCAGGCAGTGGATAGAAGGATTTAGTGGAAAAGTAAAATTCTTATATGAGAAATTAACAACAAATCACTTAAAATGGACCAAAAAGGATCAGGAAAATTTTGAGCAAGTTAAAGAAGCCCTACTGCAAGCTCCTGTACTAAGCTTTCCCTTTTTAGACAAGCCTTTTCAATTATTTGCTAATACAACTGATCCAACAGCTTATAGAGTATTGACTCAGGACTGGGCAGGAAGGCAAAAGCCAGCAGGATATTATTGCAAATTACTAGATCCAGTTAGTAAGGGTTGGACAACATGTTTACAAGCTCTAGTAGCAAATGCTTTGTTAGTAGAAGAGGCTTGAAAAGTAACCTTTGGGGAACCATTGGAAGTATACACTCCCCACAATATTAGAGGAATTCTCACTCAAAAGGCTGAAAAATGGTTAACTGATTGCCGAATATTAAAATATGGGTCTACCTTGATAACCTCCCCTGAATTAGAGCTGAGAGTGACAAATGTACAGAGCCCTGCCCAGTTTCTCTAGGGAGTCCTAGAGGAAGAATTAATACATGACTGCACAGAGGTCATAGAGCTTTAAACAGAAATACATCCAGACCTCAGAGAACAGGAACTACAAACAGGAGAAAAATTATTTATAGATGGATCATCTTGAGTGATAGATGGGAAAAGAAAATTTGGGTATGCCATAATTAGTGGAGAGAAAGTAGAAGTAAAAGAACCTGGTCCCCTTAGCCTCTCCCAGTCAGCACAAGCCTGTGAACTGTATGTGTTATTTTGTGCATTGTTATTATTAAAGGATCAGGAAGGGGCCATTTACACAGACTTGAAATATGCTTTTGGAGTAGTGACACTTTTGGAAAAATTTGGAAAGAAAGGGGACTTATAAACACTCAAGGAAAAGGATTTATAAACCAGGAATTGGTAATTCAAATACTCAAAGCTTTGACAGGTCCAAAAAAGATAGCAGTAGCTCATGTGGAAGGACACCAGAGAGGGAGAGGCATTAAAACAAGAAGAAACAGTTTGGCTGATGATGAAGCTAAAAAAGCTGCCCTGAGGGAAAACAGCAGTGTAATTATGACTTTTCATGAAGCAGAAACACAGAATGAAACACAATACTTTTCCTTAGCAGAGGTAGAAGCCATAAAGAAGCTAGGGGCAACTCTGAAAGGGGGACAATGGATTCTCCCTGATGGTAGGAATATATAAACCCCAACCTTTAGCCCAACAGATCCCAGGCAACTTACACTGACAGACAGTGGGGAACAAAGGCACTTTGTGATCACTTTCTAAAATTTTATGGGTGCACAGGAATATTTGAAATTGGGAAACAAATTACTCAGGGACATCTCACCTGTCAAAAAGTGAACAAAAAGTTGTTGAGGAGTCCTCCCTCTGGAGGCTGCTGGACAGCCTACAGGCTGTTTGAAAAGATCCAAGTTGATTTTACCCAATTACACAGAGTTGGCCAGTGGAAATATCTATTAGTTATAGTAGATCAATTGGCTCAGTGGGTAGAAGCATTCCCTGTGGCTCGGGCTACAGCTCTATCAGTAGCCAAGATTTTGTTGGAGCATATTATTCCAAGATTTGGATTAGTGCAGGCTATTGATTCGGATCAGGAATAATTAAAAACTTAAGTCAAACATTAGGAATTACGTGGGAATATCATACCCCATGGCATCCTGAAAGCTCAGGATTAATTGAAAGGGTGAATCAAACTATTAAACGGCAACTAACTAAGTTAATGATAGGAACCAAACTGCTTTGGACCAGGTGCCTTCCCTTGGCCCTGTTAAATATTAGAGCCAAGCCCCACTCTGAAACTGGGATCTCACCATATGACATGTTATATGGATTGCCTTACCCTTAAGGGATTGAGACCTGCTCACCCTCTGATGACCGACAAGTCTCAAATTTATTGATTAATAGGCACACTTTTATAATCACAGTAATAAGGCTCATACATATTGCAAAACTAGAGCTCACTATTGGTCAGCAGTAAAAAGTCAGTCCCACCTTTCTCAGGATGTTTGTGGCTTCTTTTTTACCTCCTGTTATCACATATTTTTTTAAACAGCTTCTTGCTCAAAGAAACCATGTCCTTGAATTAGGAAGCTGTTGCTTTCTCAGATGTATTTTCTCATGTCTCTTTTCCCATCGACTATGTCTCAATAAAAAACTGTCCACAGGGATGACAGTGGATCCCTCAGTAATTGGGGACAAAACCATTCAGGGGTATATTACAACTATCACAAACAATTTGAGGGAGCTAAGAGAGGCATTTTAGCTCGGACAACTTCCCTCCACTTTCCAATACATTCTGTTCAACCAGGACAGTACATGTTGATAAAGTGCTGGAGAGGAGAAAGTTGAGAACCTCAGTGGGAAGGACTGTTTCTTGTTCTTTTAACCACAGAAACCACAGTTTGAATGGCAGAAAGAGGCTGGACTCGTGCTTCACAGGTAAAAGGACCTATACCCAATAAAGATTGGAAAATTATTTCGACACCAGGAGACCTGAAAGTAAAATTAAGAAGGACTTTAAATTGATTAAACCTTTTTTACTAAGGTCCAAAACCACAGTATAAAGTGAAATTGTAATTAATCCATGACATGGCTGACAGAGTACTTGGTGCCCAGAGGCCACAGCTCATATGGAAAATCCTTTTTGGCTGTGGATTTCATGTAATCCTGCGATACGTTTGGTGTGCTACCCACATGTCAAAAGAATAACACAACCCCAGGATATCCAAACATGGTCATCGGTGTGCCCCTTATTGCATAGTAAAATGTGAGCAGTGTAAAGTGGTGAAAATGAAGTGGCTAAGACAACTATATTGGCATAGAACATCTGTATCTTGTGTAAGTCTCTGTCTGAAGTTTCTCTCATCTGCCTCGCAATCAATGTGAAAGGACAGAAACTTGGACCACGGAAAAGACCCTGGTCGGAATTCTGGCCTTGCTTGAAATGATTGCTCACCAAGATCCTGAGAACCCTGCTGGTTTACCAAGCTATTGTTTGCAGGCGTGTTTGCTGCCATGGAACACTGAGCCTGGCAAAGGGGAGCGACTTGCCCTGAATGCTTGCACCTGCTTCATGGCTCCTGCTCCAATAGTATGTGAATTTCCCCACCTCTTGGCCTGGTTGGAATTTTCTGGGTTAACATTTGGTGGTCCCCCCACAGAAGACCCCTCATCTGCTTTTCAACCATCGTGATGGACGGACTGAGATGGAAGAAGCTTTTCTCTCAAGGACTGAGATATGAGACCTCTATACTGCGAAGCTATCCCCTCCCAAGGACTGAGACTGAAATCCCCAACACGAGGGAGGTGTGTGGGGGAGCCGACCTGACCAAAGTGAGATACTTGCCTGCAGGTGTGGCCATTGGACCAAGAAGACAATGGCTCTCGCCTACTGCTGAGAACGTGGACTACCTGTCACATCTGTTCTTTATTGTATCTGTTTCCCCCTCCACCCTCGGGAATTTTCAATAGACTTACCTGTTCCCTGTGACAGTGGTCACAGGGGTTTTTTAGAGGATGGGAGAGTCAGGATCTTGATTCCATGATCAGAAGGCTTGATTTATTATATTATTATATATATATAACATTATAACTATACTACATAGAGATAGAAAGGAAAAGAGCTTCCTCAGAAGCTGGCTATGCTCAGAATAGCCCACAAAGAATAATAACAAAGGTCTGTCTCTCCACAGAGAGCGATAGCAGCTCCACTGTGAGTGGTCAGTAAATCCAAACATCTACAGAAGACCAGTCACGGGTGGACCTGTTGCATTCCACAGCAGCAGATAATAATAGTTTACAGTTGTTACTGAGCTTCTCAGCTCCAGCAGGAAAAATCCCAAGAAAGGATTTTTTACAAAAGATGTCTGCGACAGTTCCCCCCCTCTACGGTTTATCATAATAAAACCCCCTGAGTTGACCAGAGATTTCAAGATTTCCCCGATGTAACAGGTGGTTCCTCAGCCGAAGTGCAAAGGACTTCATCTCTACATTTGGTATCTTTAAACCCCTTCTTTCTCTCTCCCCCTTTCTCTATGTTTTTTTCTCTCCCTTAATCTCTCTATCGCATTTGCTGTGGTCATTCAATAAAAGGTGCATTTGTTTTGATTAATACTGAAATCCCCCCTGTGTTGTGTTTTGCACCCTGAGATCAGTAAAATGAACCATCACAACCCCCGCTTGTATGAGCGGATCGTGACACCTTGGGACCAAAGAGATGCAGCTTTCATGATTATTTGTATACGATGTTTTAGTATAATAGAGCAAGACTTTAGAATGCACAATTGGGTTTTGGCACAGACCAGCATTGATACTTACTTGCAACAATTTATAATAGAAGATCAAGCACAAAGAGCATTTATTCACTTAGCGTATCATGCGGAATGATTAGTGGCTTTGAGAACACTGCAAGAACAACAAACAGTAATAAAAGTGAGATGTGGACATAGTAGGATACCCAGAAACAACAGAAAAAGATAATTAATTGTCTCACTTAATCTGTGTAAATTACAGACCATAGAACTCCTTTGATAATTAACCATTAAAGGTTTGTGTTTTGTAATCACAACTGTCTTTAATCTATTAGAAAAATTAGCCATTCTGGATTGGCTGCTGACCACAACTCTGTTGAGTCTGGAGGCAGAACAATGCTGATGGGAAAGGATTCGGTGCTTCCTTGATCAGTGGGACCAGCCCAGGTGGATTGAAAATTTTCTCAGAGGTCTCCAGCAATTAACACTAACAGATTTTATTGAGGAGCTGCAATTCCAGAAAAAGAGACTGTTATTAAGAGAGTCCAAAAACAATTAATGCACTGGAAGTGTATTAAGCATGGCTTAGAGTGTCGCCCATGGATTTGTGTTATTTGTACGTTTTGCTTTAATTTGTGGTGGAGAGTAACGAGAGCAGAAGAAAAAGAGAGGCAATAGATTTGTTTAGCTTACTTGGATCACATGTGCAAACAGCTAACCTTTTTAGTGATTTTTTGGAACACCTTTGCAGCGGTTCAACTCATAGAGAATTTAGAATTTAAACGAATCCTTGCTGTATTAGTTTTTGAGTGGGTAAGAGAGCAAACGATCCATAATATTATAGACCACTGTATCATAATTAACAGTTGTTGTGGAGAAGGAATCTGTGTATCATGCCATTGACACATTCCTGAGGCAGACTGGCATTCCAATGTGTCTATTGGTGGCAATGAAGACTTAATAACCAACCCCGACTTCAGAGCAAAAAGTGACCAACGAAGTGGATAGCTAGCTGAAGTATTGTGAAAGCAGATCTTATTGAGGTTGGCACATCTCCAGAGCTTTCGTGATATAGATTAAAAAAAAAAAAAAAAAAAAAGGAAGTAGCTGACTAACCCAGGGAGAGAGATAGGGCACTGCTACAAAACTGTAAGTAATTTGTGCCATTTTGGAAACAAAAATAGTTAAAATGGCTCATACAAACTTTATGAGGCTAAGGGTAACAGGGGGACCAAATTTACCAGTGAGTAGATCCGTAGATCCCAGGAGATAAACTTTGCTACCAAGGAGATTGACATCTTGGCCCTTGGCTGCAACCCAAGGGGCCTTGAGGAAGGTAGAAAGTCAGAACTATTGAGGGTAGTTTTCACTGTGCTTATTATGGCCCTTGGCAAATGGCCAGAACCATAAAGCTGGCTGGGACAGAGTCCAAGAAATAAGAGGGGAACAAGCAATGCAGGAACAAGAGATGATAAAACAAGCAATGAGAAAACAAACTATGCAAAAACAAAGTTGTAGGAGTGTCACGGGGTAGGACAGTTGGGATGGATGGAGATGAGAGATCTCTGCAGCCAGGGCTGGAATTGGGGTTTATTGCAAAGGGCCTGGGTGCAGGGCCCTGCTGGGATTTGGGGTTTATTGCAAAGGGCCTGGGTGCAGGGCCCTGCTGGGATTTGGGGTTTATTGCAAAGGGCCTGGGTGCAGGGCCCTGCTGGGATTTGGGGTTCATTGCAAAGGGCCTGGGTGCAGGGCCCTGCTGGGATTTGGGGTTTATTGCAAAGGGCCTGGGTGCGGGGCCCTGCTGGGATTTGGGGTTTATTGCAAAGGGCCTGGGTGCAGGGCCCTGCTGGGATTTGGGGTTTATTGCAAAGGGCCTGGGTGCAGGGCCCTGCTGGGATTTGGGGTTTATTGCAAAGGGCCTGGGTGCAGGGCCCTGCTGGGATTTGGGGTTTATTGCAAAGGGCCTGGGTGCAGGGCCCTGCTGGGATTTGGGGTTCATTGCAAAGGGCCTGGGTGCAGGGCCATGCTGGGATTTGGGGTTTATTGCAAAGGGCCTGGGTGCAGGGCCCTGCTGGGATTTGGGGTTTATTGCAAAGGGCCTGGGTGCAGGGCCCTGCTGGGATTTGGGGTTTATTGCAAAGGGCCTGGGTGCAGGGCCCTGCTGGGAGCTGCCAGGCACAGCTCAGAGCAGGCCCGAGAGAAGAGAGGGGGAGAGAGGATGAGAGGATAAGAGAGCAAAAGGGGGTAAGACAGCAAAAGTGTAAGAGAGTAAAAGGGGGTAAGAGAGTGAAGTTCCCGTTACAATACAATAAATCTTCTTCTGTGTTGAATATTCTGATTCTCACTAACCAATCTAGTATAATATACAAATCCTATAGCATTTCCATACAACCTATAAGAATCACTACATTACCATACTGTGTTACATTTTAAACCCTAAAAACTCCTCTTTGGACCCCTTCTGCCAAGCTAGTAGGGTCTGCTTGGGCCGTTGGGCCTGTCTGCTTACAGAGGGTCTTGTTTCATCAAAAGGGGATCACCTGCAGCTGGCCACATCATTGTTTTCCCATTCAGTAACTAAGGGATCTCAAAGCTTGCTTTCATTTAAATCTCCTTATAGTTTCTATATTCTCAAAATCTTTTGCCAGGCAATCATATTTATTAGGCTTTCCTGTTTCATCTTACCCAACACAAAGTCCCAATAATTCTGATCCCTGTGACAAATGCAATCACTCTGTGTGAGTCAGGGACAAGATGGAACCTGTGGTCAGGGCACATCCATATGTTAGTGCTGCCTGTTACGACTGCAGCAGTTTTATAGATGTTTGTGTTAGAAAAATGGATTGTGTAGGGAAAAACTTAGGGTTCAATGGACAAGTTCCTTATCCTTACAGTGATCAAATTTCTCCTTGATATGAAACATTTTTTTGTTTTGAGAAAGATGAAAATGGAAATGATTCAAGTACAAATGTAAGAGGTAGAGTATTAAAGGGGAAAATAGAAGAAAAACAAAACTAAACAAAAAGGAATATGAAAAGGATCACAGGGAAAGAATTGGAGGAACTGAATGAGTTATATAAACAGTTAAAACAGCAGTATAGCGACTGGGATTTGCCAACCTCAACTAAGAACCTTTTTCTAGATTTGATGCAAGAAATTGCCACGGAGCTAAGATTATCCAAATGCTGGATTTGTGGGGCACTTAGAATGGCTGAAAGATGGCCGTGGAGAGGTGACAGTCTAGCTCCAGAACAATTTTTAAAATGGAATCATACTCAAATTTCCAAGACATTAGAATGACCCTGGGGGATGGATTGTTGAGTAATCAAGTAATTGGAACAGTTTGTATAACTCGAGAAGGAAGGAAATACAATGAAGTGGTAGGATATACTCCTTGTATATCTACTTTAGTAGTAAATTCAGATAATAATACTAAGACATGGCGACCCAGAATTCCTCCGGGATATTGGGGAAGAACAAAAGAAATGGATCGTGAGTGGGATAATCAAACTGATTTGTGCTGGAGCTAACCCCTACCAATCCATAAATGACCTAAAATCCTATTGGGAAGAACCAGATAAAACATAACAAATGGAAAGCCCCTGATGGAATATATTGGATTTGTGGGCAATGAGCGTACAGTGAGTTACCTCAAAAATGGGAAGGAACCTGTACCTTAGGAGTTATACGACCCTCCTTCTTCATCTTACCAAGGTCCAGGAGCAATATACTAGGAACACCACTTTATGAAACCCTAGAAAGGAATAAAAGACTTAAACCTCAACTTTCCAAAAGCAGGAGGAAACCAGAACTGGGGGAAGATGAAGGGCCTGCAGAAAGAATTATAGCCTATTATGATCTGGCTACTTGGGCTGAGGATGGATCTTGGGGATAGAGAACCCCAATTTATCTATTGAATTGGTTCAATAAGGCTTCAGGCAGTCGTTGAGGTTGTTTCAAGCCATACTTCTGATGCCCTAAAATTGCTGGCCAAGCAGCATTCATAAATGCAAGCCTTTGCATATCAAAACAGCATTGCCCTAGACTATCTGTTAGCAGAAGAAGGGGGAGATGTGGAAGATTAAACAAATCTGAGTGCTGTGTGGAGATAGATGATCATGGGGAAGCCATCGCAAAACTTGCTGAAGAAATTGAAAGAGTGGCACATGTACCAGTTCAAAAGTGGAATTCTGTTCTGAAAGCTGATTGGTGGGATAACCTCTTTAGAGGTGCTTGGTGGAAGAAGCTGGGATTTATGCTATTATGTTCTGTTTTAGGATTGTTGTTTTCACCTTGTATGACTCCATGCCTCATTAGACTAATCCACTCAGTAATTCAAGGGGTGCAAATTACAGCAGTGCCCATTGATCCAGAATTGACAGCAAAAAACAAATCAAATTCTTTGATGATGTTAAAAGCAAGATCTACTCACATTCAAGGGAAAGAAACTGAAAAGAGGTTGACCAAATGTAAAGAGAACACACTAGCACAAGAAATGCTAACCAAATCTGAGAAAGAGTGCAAATAGCTTGATGCATCATGAGAGATGTTAGAAAAATTAGAAATAGAAATGAGAGAACATGAAAACCTGCATTATTAGGAATATAGAAGATACCAAGATTCAGTTTTTTTTAATAAAAATCATTAATCAATATGATCAAAAAGGGAAATGGGAGAAATAGTGATAAATGGATATCATTCATGCTGACTAAATTGTAACTATATCAATATTTTAGAAAATAATTGCTATAAAGTAATAATGGAAAAGTATATGTGATTAGAGTAACAAAGCAGATGTTACATGTGAAAAATAGGATACAGGATGTAGTATTGAGATAAGCTAGATCCCAAAACAGAATTGGCCTTGGCATGAACAAAGCTGGGATGATTCCAGGTATGGAATCCAAGTTGAGGTTTTATCTATGAAATAAAAGAGCTTATTTTTGGAACATAATGCTTACTTACCCAACACAAAGCTTAATGCACATGCACAACCTGCAAGGTTATTCAGAGGACAGCAAGGAAGATGGCAAGCCTTCCTCTGAAAAGACCACCAAAAAGCCAGGAGATCCCCTGACAACAAGTGGAGTATGTGCTATGAAGTATAGCACATACTGACATAGATTTCAATAATTTAAAATAGGAGGAGATTTACAAAAAAGTTGATGAATATGTATTTGCATACAGTATATAGGTTTAGTTTGGATTACTTTGTTTCGTACGTGAGGCAGAGTGAGAACCCCTCCCTGTATTCCAGTGGGTTTTGCTTGTGCTTTATATGAACCTTAATGATACTTAATTAATCACTGCCAAATTTTTTTGTATATGCTTGATTATATTTAATATACTTGATTGTATTCATTTATATACAATTGCTGTTCAATTAAAATTGCTGCTAAATTCAATTTTGTAGTTTATTAAATTAAACATATATAACTTCATTCATAACAGAGATTAAAAAAGACCTTCTCCAAATCTCAGCAATACAGATCAAAACTTCTAGTACCAAATACAAACGTCCCCCAAATAAAGATAAAAAGTATACCCCATGAGCTGAGCTGTAGTTCTTCCTGCATGATTGTACAGAAAACATGAAGAGATGAGACAGAAAATCTACTACTGCTCTAGCACAAGTGCTTGAATTGAAAACCAGCAAGACTCAGAAAAAAGCCCCACCAAAAAAAAGTCACTTTAATAGTCCATAGCTGAACTGCCAAGTGTAATGATGATGACATGTCCAATCTCCTTAAGAAAACCTCCAAAACATGCCCAAAAAAACCCAAAACCAAGCTTAGAGGGACCCTGCCTCTAGCCAAGTAGAGGCTAGAGAAATCTGTGGATTTTAGACTGTGTGAATTCATTGGAATAGCACATCAGAACCACAAAAATATGAAGCCTTAGTCAACACTGGTGGGCAGTGCGCTTTAATCCCATCAAGACATGTCAAGAAAAAATCTCTTTCTGTTGCTAACATGACAAGAACATCACAAGATTTTACTTTAGTAAAAGGTAATGTAAACCTGAATAAAAATAAGTAGAAGAAACACCCTATTGTAACTAGCTCAAAAGCCCGATACATTTTAAGCATAAACTTCCTCCAAAAGAAATATTTCAAAAACCCAAAAAAACCTCAAGTAAGCATTTCAAATAGCAGCTATAAACCCAGAAAACATCAATTATACACCTTACCTAAACTATCAAAAAACCTATCTACAATAAAACTCCTAAAAATAAAAACACAACAAATAGCGATTATCACTTCAACAATACAAAACAACTCAAAATAATATAATTCCCATCCACAAAATAATCCATCAACTAAAAAACCAAAAAGTGATCAACAAAACCCATTCGTCCTTCAACAACCCCATTTAGCCCATACACAAATATTAAAAAAATATTAACTGTAGACTACCATACCTTAAATGAAGTATCTCCACCATTAAGTACTACTGTACCAAACATATTAAAACTCCAATACAAACTAAAATCCAAGACAACAAAGTAATACACCACTGTTAGCATTAGAAATACATTTTTCTCCATTCCTTTAACACAAAATACAAGACTCAATTTGCCTTCCCATAAAAATCATACAATACACCTAAAACGAACTACCCCAAAAAGAGCAACACAAGCCCACCATCTACCATAAACTAATCCAAACTACACTAAAAAAAAGTAAAGCTCCAAAAGATCTGCAGTGCATCAATAATAAAATTGTGTTTAAAAAAATTTAAAAATCATCTGAATTCTAAAAGCCAATTTTGTCACCAAAAAAAAAAAAAGGTCAAAAACCCTACTGAAAAAATCCAATTCCTAAGAATAAAATAACAAAATAAACAACATCAAATTCCCACCAATGTCATCAACAAAAAACCATCTCCATCACCACCACAAAAAAACCTGCAAGCTTTCTTAAGTGCCATAAGATTTTAGAGAATACATATTCCTAAGTACAACCAAATCAATAAGCCCTCTCTACCTAGTTACCCACAAAATAGCACTTTCCTAGAGAGCCCTAAACAACAAATCTTTGCCCAAATTTAGCAAATTACTCATACCATAGCCCTTAACCCAATCAAGACAAGACCAAATATAAAAAACATACTCTACAACCAAAAACCATAATCTGTCCTAAAGCCTTTAACAAAAAATACCTAATAAAACTCAAACCAACCATTAAGATGTTAGAATCAAAATGACAAAAAAATCAGAAGCCAACTATACTCCAACAAAAGAAAAATTTTAGCAGCTTATAAAAAAATTCAAACCACCTCAAAAATAATAAGTACTAAAACACAACTCCTGCTAATACCACAACTACCACTACTAAAGTACATATTCAAAACAAATATTCCCCCTACCCACCATACCACCCATAGCACATAGAGCAAGTGGATTGCTGTCATCACACAGCACACCCATATTAAAAAAAATAAATCACCCGAAGATTTTAGAAATAATTACAAATTAGCCTTGAAAGTAAAAACTTTAGTCTCACTGCCAAAAAATAGGAAGAAGTAACTAAAGAAGCTCCACCATAAACCTGTCAGCAAAAGAAATACATTTCACTCTTTCCACTGACAGTTCTTGTTGCATTGTAGAAATAAAACAAAAGTAGAAAACAGCCGTATAAAACCCAACACAACAAGTTGCAAAAGCTACTTAAAAAAATCAAGGCAACTTGCTAAACTCCAAACTGTTCAATTAGCCCTAAACACTCCTAAAAAAGAAAAGTAGCCAAAACTCTACCTCTACACTAATTTGTAGATAGCAACAAATGCTCTATAGAGATAGCTAAAAAAAGTTTTAAAAACTAATTAACAACATAAAACCCCCAGTTTAGGCTGCTAAAGAGTAAAAAAACATCGCTACCAGAGTAGAAAAGCTGCCTATAAAAATCTGCCGTATAAATATCCATGTGCCCAGAGAAAAACCTAATAAAAAACACCAAAACCATAAACAGGTAAATCAAACTACAAAAATAGAACTGTCAAAAATAAACATAGATTAGCAACACCAAAAAAAAGTTATTCCTAGCTCAATAAATCCATGATGCCTCAAGTCATCAAGGTAGAAATGACATTTATAAATAAGCACAAGACCAAAAAATAGATTTAACCATAAACAATATTTCTCAAATGATCCATGACTATAAAATGTGTGCTGTGATCAAGCAAGCCAAGCAGTTAAAACCCCTATAGTATAGTAAGGGGTAGTCCAAATATAAGTATAAAGAAGCCTGGCAAATTAACTACATCACACTACCTCCAACCCACCAAAGCAAGCACTATGTTCTTACCATAGTAAAACCACCACAAAATAGCTAGAAACCTACCCTGTGCCTCATGCTACAGCCCATAACACCATCCTAAGCCTTAAAAACAAATCTTTTAAAAGCATAGTACCCCCAAAAAATTAAATCAAATTATAGGACTCATTTTAAGAACAAGGTTATCAACACCTATGCTAGAAAACATAGCATTAAGTAAGTATACCATATCCTCTACCATACAACAACTACAAGCAAAATAGAAAAGTACAATAAACTACTAAAAATCACCTTAAAATATTAAATGAGACATCTAGCAAAAAGTAGGAGCAACATTTAGCAAAAGCCACCTAGTTAGTTAACACCCAAAGTTCTACCAAGCAAACATGCCCTACCCAATCTAAACCCTTACATACAATAAACAAAGTCCCAATAATACATATCAAAGGTTTATTAAGGAAAACTATTTAGATTAATTCTGCCTCGAGTACAGACAAACCCATTAGTGGGATTGTCTTGGCTCAGAAACCAAATTGCACATAATAAGCAATACAAAAAAATAAAACAACACAATGTATACCTCAGAAAGATCTGATTGTTAAGCAAGAATGGTGTGTAAATATCACTGTTTGCTAAATATTACTACCATTGCCTATATATTACTATATACTGTATATATACATGTATGTATAATATATGTGTTTGTAGAGGTAGAGTATACATTGTAGTAGTAAGCTGATGATATAGGGATATGGGGTGGAATGTTCTAGATGATTTTGTGATGCTGAATTGTATCCCCACTCATCTGTTTAGCCCCAAGATAAATTTTACACATTTAAGACTGGTTCTGAGAGCAAAGGAGGGGGAAAGAAGAAGCACACAGTTTGTTTCTGAAACTGCACTCACTCCTCCACATTCCAGCTCCTAGACTACAGCACAGACAGACAGCAAGACAGCACTTTCCTTTGCTTTTAATTTTTAGCTAGCTGAGGCAGAGAAGTTCCCTCATCTATAGTTTTCCTTTTCCCTTAGAACTATTTGAACCTGCTCTAAACTTAAAAACCAGAAGAGCACCAACAACTTGCACCTATAGCCCACCAAGCCTAGCCCAGGCCACAACATTTCCCAATGCCAGAAAAACTAATAAAAAACTAAGTAAGTGAAAGTACAACCCACAAAAAATCTTTCTAAGTTTGTCATCTCTTCAAGGCAACAAGAAGTTTTATTCTTTAATATTGTTCCTTTTTTTTGTACTAGTGAATACTTTGCCTATTAAATAAACAATTTTTTCCACTTTTCTCCAAGAAAATATTTTCCCAAACCAGTTAGAACAAAAGCCACTTGAATCTGTTTTCTAATTTAGAAATTTTCTCCCAAATTTGTCCTAAACCAAAACAATGACTCTCCTAACCACTCACTGCAATTTCAGCGTGGATCAATTCTGCTTCTTCAAGAAAAAGCATTGGTGCAGCTTATTTAAGCATATGCCTGGCATCCACTAGCCATGCAAATTATTTACCTTGCTTTACAATATTACACCTGGAATAATTGCTCAAACATCAGCAGGTGTCTGCCCAAATTACAGTCAAGCAGGAATATTTTACTGCTTGCAGAAACCCACATTTGTATGAAGAACCACCTCGGAGGCTGTAATAGTACACTGGAATGGAATTTGTAACATTCATAGAGAGGAAAGTAAAAAAAAAAAAAAAAAAAAAACCAAAAAAAAAAAAAAAACCAAAAAAAAACCCAAAAAAAAAAAAAAAAAAAAACAAAAAAAACTCCAGAAATCAGCAATTTGGCTTGGAAGACATCTTGTGAAACACAACTTCTAAGCAGTAACAGGAAGAAATATTTTGAGCAAGCTAACCCTCAACAACCTCAGCTTCAAAGATCTGGGAGATTCTTGAACAAATTAAACGGATCTGCTCAGAGCTCAACAGTTTATTTCAGCAGTGTACATTTCCAGACCTTGTGAGATACTTCAGACATAACACAAGGAAATTCAGCACATTCAGATAATTTCCATCCACATTACATGGGATGGTAAACAATATTAGCCTTTTAATTTGATGGATCTAAACAAGAGTCTGCAAGTTCCAAATGCATTCATAAAAGGCAGAAACCCAAAATAAGTAAATCCTTGTTTGGTGCTGCAAAGCAGCTGCAAAGCTGTCCTGCAGAGCTCTCTCTCCCAGCTGCTCGAAATCAGTCTTCTCCATATTGATGAGAAAATCTCTGCATTGCCTAACAGATTGCTGCCTAAAGTTTCCTTCATAACATATGCATAGAAACAAACTAGTGCATACGAACTGTTGTTTGTAATCTTCAAAGTGTGTGAAAGAAAATTGTTGTTATAGAGCAGGACACAGTACAAAGTACCACGACTCCATCAAGAGGGTGCAAGAGAGATTTATTACAGCAACATGTTGCTTTTATACTTTTTCAAGATATTTACATTCACTTAGCATACACATTCACTGCCCATTGGTTACAGGAAAGAAACAAAGTTCTCAGTGGGTGACCAAGGAGCCATGTCCCTCTGTGAGCCAGTTAGAGTCTGTATCTCTTAACTTTCTCTCCTTCATCACATCTCCATGGTGACAACCTTGGTGTCTTCCTCAGGAGAGATGTGCAGCTTTCCTTATCATCAGGAAACCTTTGCTGGCTCACAAGAACAGCACAGAATGTCTTTCCTACAATTCTCCCATTTTGTATTTGACCCACAAACACACCTGCTAAGGACTTCTGCAGGCCCCTGCAAAAATCCAAGCAGATGGAGGATCCATTCTTCATTCACTTACAGATAACCAACTTCTACCAACTCCACAACACACACACACACACACCCTCACAGTCTTAAGGTTCATATACAAACAAAGCACATAAAGACAGATCTTCAAATACCGTTACAGACCTTGCCATTTCCCAACGACACATTCGTAGCAGAATGACACCTTTACCTCTAATCAAATAACTTTCTCCCACACAGAATCAGAGACCAAGTTATCTGCCTAGTCACCACTTAGAACCAAATAGCATCCATTTAACTTTACCACTGGTTGCTGCTATCATAATGGGCAACCAACCCAGTTGCTCAAAGTGTGGACTTCAGCTACTAATTCAACCCCTATGCAAAGGCAACACTTCTCCCTTAGGTGCATCAAATTCCCCTATTTTGGGACTGTCGGTGCCCTGCAAAAGGAAATGTACAAGACACACTTCTCAGTAGTACCAACCTCTCTATAAGAGAATTCAAGGAAAAGAAGCAAAATTAACATCCACTAACTTAAATTTTGGATTTTCAGCGTAAGCCTATAACTACCTTTACTATGTCTTGAATTACCATCTTTACCACACATTCCTTGAGGGTCCATGCTTCCATCCACCTAATAACCAATGCAATTACCTACTCATTTTGCTCTCACTGTAGAACCCCCCATCCTGTCCTTTTTAGTGTGCTCCAAATAAGGTTTAACACAACAGTCAGAGACCCAATGAGGGCCATTTTCTGGTAAAACACATGTGTATCCTCCTCCCCATGTTACTAATTCCACTGGGCCAGTCCACTTTCCCGTGATTAAATCTTTTACCCATACCTTAATACCTTTCTTAAAGTTTGGCTGTTTTGAATTCGAAGATGAAAAATGGTAGGATATAGGAGACACTTGTAAGTCAGGTAAAGGACACAAAAAGTTCAAGACATAAATGGCTTTGTCTAATCTCACTTGAGGTGACTCCCTCTGCATTCCCCCTTTTTGTTTTTGCACCTGGCGCTTCAACAAACCATGAGCATGTTCAATAACTGCTTGGCCTGTTGAAGCATGAGGGATACCAGTAAAAGGACCAACACCCCAGGCACGAAAAAACACTCACAATTTCTTTGAAACATATGATGGGCCTTTACATGTGATGGAACGCCTAAGATGGAAAAGGTGTGGCAAAAATGATAAATAACATCCCGAGCTGCTTCACCTGCCAACGCTGAGGCAACCATGGCATGAGAAATAGTGTCAATTGTAACGTGGACATACTTTAAATGGTCAGATTCAGGCGTTTTTGTAACATCTGTTTGCCATTCTTGGAAAGGGAGTAAGCCTCTAGGATTAGTAAAGCAATATTGTGAAACATGAGACATATGACAACCAGGGCAAGAAGAAATAATTGACTTTGCTTCACTATGTGATAATTTAAATTGCTGCCATACTGCCTGAGCACCCTGATGAAAAAATTGGTGAGATAGAACAGCTTGCTGTAACACATTAGGCACCATTTTTACTGCTGAGGCAGCCACAGGGGAATCCACATAGGCATTATCTTCAAAAGAATCCAGGTAGCAATGTATGGCTACAAATATGCATAATAAAATAAGAATGTTTTTGATTACAAATAACAGTCCACAATTTCAACAACATGACCAATAATGGTTTCTCCTTTACATTATACAACACAGCTTGATCCAACTGCTTCACTAAATTAGCAACATAAACACAGTCAGTAACTCTATTTACAGAACTAGGAAATAAGATGAAGGCCAAGAGTATGGCACAAAGTTCTATTAACTGAGGAGACCCTTGTTGAACCATTACTTCATATTCCCAATGGCCATCTTTCTTCCAGGCTACAGCAGCTTTTTCAGTTCTTCCTGATCCATCTGTAAAAACTGCTGCACCCTCCACTGGCACACAGGAGCAAAGTTGTTTCCCCTGAAAAGGAATCCTCTTAGTGAAATTTAAAATAGGATGCGAAGGCAAATGATGCGCTATTTGACCTGTAAAGGAAGATAAAGCAGATTGCAGCTCATGATTGTTTTGAAAACACCACTGAAAATACCATTGTTGTACTGGTATGACAATAGTTACAGGATCACAGCCTAAGATCTCATGGCAGCATCTGCAACCTTTGATAATGATGTCTGCAAAAAGCTCATACAGGCCTGGAGCTGTTTTTCAGGACCTGAAAGACAAAAATATCCACTCCAAAATATGCAATTTATTTTTCCATTTATCATTCCACTGACACAACAATCCACATGGTATTTCATCATCTCTCAAAATAAATAATTGCACACCAGCAGAAACATCTATCCTAGTAACAGATTTAGATGTCAAGGCCAATTCAATTTCTTTGACAGCCTTTCTGGTGCAGCAGTTAAATGTCTTTCATTGGTAGAGGAAGCTATCCTGATAGTAAGTCATACAAAAGTTGCAGTTGATGATTGGTTATCACCAAGTATGGCCTAAGCCAACCTATTGCACCCACCAATTTTTGCACATCAACAACAGTTTTAATATCAATGTCCAGTTTCACAGATTGAGGCACAATTTGTGTATTGGTGATTATCAAGCACAAATATCTCCGAGGCATCTGTCTTTGAACTTTCTCCGGGGCGTTAACCAAACCTAAGGCTTCTAAATTTTTCACAGCACATTGTTTGAGAGCCAACAATTGTTGTTTATTTTCGGATGCCAACAAGATATCATCCATATAATGATAGCAATAACAATTGCTAAATTGCTCTCAGACCTTAGAGGAAGCCTGACCCACAAACCATTGACAAATACATGGAGAATTTATAATTCCTTGAGGCAAAACTGTCCACTGATATCTTTGGGCTGGTTCCTCATGATTTAAAGAACGTACAGTAAAGGCAAATTTTTCCTTATCCTGATCAGCCAATGGAATTGTAAAAAAGCAATCTTTCAAATCAATGACAATTACTTCCCATCCTTGTGGAATCATTGTAGGTGTTGGGAGACCTGATTGTAAAGCACCCATTGTGGCCATCACAGCGTTTATAGTGCAAAAGTCTTCATTTCCCAGATCCCTTTTTTATTACAAACACTGGTGTATTCCATGGGCTAAATGATTTTTCAGTATGTTCAGCTAGTAATTGTTATTTCACTAAGCCTTGCAGGCCAAGCTCTTCAATAGGCAGAGGCCACTGACCAGTCCAGACAGGCTATCTGCCAGCCATGCCAAGGACACAACTGGATGTTTAAAGCCCTGCATCCCAGTAGCCCCCACTAAAAATCCATTGTGATTTTAACACCCCATTGAGTGAAGCAATCATGTCCCCATAAATTAGGCTGAGCATTAGTAACACACGGTCTGATATTAGCTTGTTGGCCTTTCGGATGTGTTACAGTGATCATGATAGCAGATAAAGCACCAGTAGTTAACCCACCTAACCCAACAATTCCAAAGGTTGATTGAGTGAGGGGCCATGTTGGAGGCCAAACAAGCTGTGAAATTATAGTTACATCTGCTCCTCTGTCAAGTAAACCTGATAGTGTTGTAGTGTCTGGGTGACATCCCTTAGCAGTGACCAAACATTGTATTACCAGACACTCATCTGTCACCTTTTGAGTCCAGAGAACCTGAGGTGGTCCTGTAGATCCAAAACCTCCAGTGCCACGACTCCAGTCCACTACAATTGGAACACAACTCATAAAAGGAACAAATTGAGCAATACAAGTACCTTTCTGAAAAACAACAGAAAGTTCACTAACAGACACCATAGCCTGAACTTGTCCCACATAATCAGAATCAATAAGACCCAAATGGACAATTAATACCTTGAATAGTGCTACTAGATCTTCCCATCAAAAAAGCCCTCAAACCTTGCCCTATAGCACCATAAGCATCAAGAGGCACTTTACATATACCTCTTGTCACAATAGTTACTCCATCAGCTGCCAGTACATCAATCCCTGTGGAGCCTCCTGTGGCCCCTGTGTATCAGTCACAAATGGAGAGCTTTGCAGTGCTGGCAGGGCTCGTGATTGTCCTCAGGGTATTTGTGTCTCCACATGCCCCTTCACATTCTTCTTCCAGTTTCCCTGCACTTCTGACTGCCTGAAAAAGATCTTAACACACAAAATTTAGCAATATGGCCAAAGTTACCACAACGATAACAAGGCACTTTACTGGTCCAAATTACCCTAGAGTGTGCATATTGTCCAGCAGTTTGATGGCATTGGGTCTTCACATGCTCTGATTCTTCACAAGCAGAACATCTGGGCAAGGATTTCATGACTGTTGCCAAAGCAGCCAGTTTGTTTAACTGAACTGACCTTTGAGCAAACAACTACAAGATCAGACAGTGAGGGATCTCCCAGTAAAGAATCAATAATTCTCCTAAAATTGTCATTTGCATTTTCCTGTGCTAGCTGTCTGCATAAAATTTGCCTCAACTCATCATCTTCTACTTGCTTCTCAAGGGCTGCAGCAACCCTCTCCACAAACTGCAGAAAAGGTTCCTTCACCCCTTGTTGGATGGTAACATACCTTGGTTTAGGAGCTGCCATCTCCATTGTTTTAAGCAAGGCACTCATACCCAGCTGCTGGGCCTGTGCCAGAACCAGGGGGTCCCATCTTGCCTGCAAATCCGGGTTAGAGAATGGTCCATTGCCCAGCAAGGCATCAAAAGCGTGACGTGGATTGTGCTGAGGGAACTGCATATTGTCCAAAGCTACTCTTTCAACCATTTGTTTCCAGGTAGCTTGAAGCACACCATACACTGGCTGAAACAGAATCGTAGCAAGGCGAACAATATCATAAAGTGCAAGTACATCAGCATTTAGAACATGAATCACTTGCATCACCTGTAAAGAGTTAACACCACACTGATCTACTTTTGACTGAAGGTCCTGTACAACCCTTCATGCAAAAACCTGATGGCTCTCTTGTTGTTGTGAGTTAGGAGCAGCTTTGAAAACAGGAAAAGCCACAGGCCCACTAGAAGCAGCAGAAGCAGCCATCTCCATCCTTTTAGGTGGACCTCTTTTCTCTTACAAATTCCAATCTCCCACTTCAGCTGCTTTCATTCTCACATGCTCACAAAACTGAAGGGTGTTGAGGAGTCACAGCCACCTGGCAGGGAGGCAGAGTCCAAGAAACAGTAGGCCTGGATCTGCTATGAGGTCTAACAGAAACAGATTCCTGCATCTTTTTAGGTGTATTTATAACCGGCAGTTCATCGTCACAGCTATCACTAGATAAGGGAGGAATCAGCTTCAAAGTCCTGTGATTTACACCATATCAGCAATCTACAAAGAGCATAATCAGAAGTTTGAACATTTTTTCTTTTCAATAAAGTTTTGCATGTGGACAAAACAGTCTTTTCCTAGTTTGATAAATTATTTCCTATTATTTTTCCCAATTGCTCACCTTGAATCAGATGTCTGAATTATATCCAGACCTCCGCAGCTGCCTTCACTCATTTTTAGGGTACCCTTCGACTTTTTTTCACTCTCTTTTTTCTTTCCTTTTCCAGCAGATGCCGCTATAGAACGCGCACGGCGCAAGCACCGAGGCTCCGTCAGGAGGGGGCAGAAGAGATTTACTACAGCAACACGTTCCCTTTATGGCTTTACAGGATATTTGCATTTACTTAACATACACATTCACTGCCCATTGGTCGTAAGAAAGAAACAAAGTTCTCAGTAGGTGAACAAGGAGCCACTTGTGAGCCAGGTCGAGTCCGTATCTTTTCACTTTCTCTCCTTCATCATGTCACCATAGTGACAACTGTGGTGTCTTCCTCAAGGGAGATACAGGGCTTTCCTTATCTTCAGAAAGCCTTTGCTGGCTCATGAGAACAGCACGAAATGCCTTTCCTACATTTGACTAAATTACAACAACCACTGCAGTCATCCTTATTGGCTTGGGAACACAGCAGTGGTTGTTATCAAACATATTACCAAATTGGGAAAAGGTAAATGTAAATTATCACAAATTGGTAATTGATGCATTTGGTGCTACACAAAACAACATTTCTTTGGCTCTTAGCTGTATCCAGCCACAACTGTGGATGCAGTCAGTTGCTGCCTCAATGATAAGAGAAGAATGCAATTTTCCTACTGAAATTCGGAAAATAATTAGGGACAGTGCCACTGATTTTGAAAGAGAATTCCAATCCTGGTGGAACTTGGTGAATTTTACTTATGACCCCATTTCAAACACAGCCACAGCTCTTGTGTTAACCATACGCAATGCCACAGTGCATTTGATATTTCCTATTATTGCATTAGGGCTGAATCCTGATGGAGCTATTCCCTGTCTTTTGAACCATAGAGAATGGGCCCTCAAATTGGTGAAAAATGGCAAAATGTTAATTTGGAATCTTGTATTGTCTGAGAACAAGGCTTCATCTGTGAAAGTAATGCAATTATAGCTCAAGACATTTGTTTGGACACAGAGAAAAATATCTGTCATTTTGAAATTCATCCTAACAAGACTTCTGAAACAGTATTTATATATATAGGCAATGGGTATGCATGCTTTAGAACTGCTTGTGATATAGTATTAGTAGAAAACGTGGTAGTAGATACTAAAAATCATTCAAATTTTTGTGCTTGTAATTTTACCAATTTATATACAATATTCACATCCTCCCCCAAATTATCTTTCAGCTATATTGCCTAACACCAAGAAAAAAAAAAGTTTTACTTTTTTTAAAAACTAACCTGGCATTTATTAGCTAAACAAAAAAAAATTTCCCAAAATGGTAACTTATTCTTCTAAAACCATTCAACTTTACTCCAATCCAAAAAACCAAGCTACCATCAGAAAACCCCATGCCATGACCCAAAAAACCCCTGCCACACCCCAATTCCCAAAAACCAAAACCACACCTGCAAAAATACCTCAACGTCTACTGATTTTTTCTCCACAACAGAAAATTTATTACCTAACATAAGTAATTCTTTTTTCTTCTCTTACCTAGATACACTCTACTTACTAAATAAACAAGTCTTTTCACTTTTTAAAAAAATTCTGTTAAAGCCTATTAAAAAAAGACTGAAACCTGCCTTTTTAACAGAAGAAACACATTCATTTAAAAGCATTTCCTCCAGGTTTGTCTCAAACCAAGACACTTTGTAAGGTCTGGATCCCGTTCTGGTGCACCTGAACCAAATCAATCTGCTCTGGCTCCGAAAACATCGGCGACACCAAACTCAGTGAATATGTTTGTTGAGTAAATATAAATATCCTGTAAAGCTACCAGCACGAACTCCTGGCTGTTCCTATCCCTCCTTCCATCCCTCAGGCCCTGCTGGGCCGTGTCCCACTCTTCCACACTACAGGAGTGAGATTCACCCCTGAGAATCGTCCCACGGATACCCTGGGGCACTGCAGCTTCCATGGGGACATCGCAGGCACATGCCGCACTCCATTCCCCAGTGCAGCCACAAGACAGTCCTCACTCACCCAGCCTGTGTCTTCATAAAATCGTGTGCAAGGATTAAACAAGCCTTGTGAGGTCTGAGGGGCACCCTCTGTCCAAAAAGCCCAGCTCCGCACCCCGAGGAAATGAACACCACAAACTGATCAATGAACATCAGATGCACAGGCATTGTCAGCTTGGGCCTGCCTTAGCTCAGCAATGGAAAATGTGAGCCCTAAGTTCTCGTTAGGGAGTGCAGAATGTATTGAGCACTGTTTCTAGAAGGTGCCCATGTCTGTGTTTAAAGCTGTGGCTCGTTTAAAGAGCAGTACTAACAAAGCCCACAGACAAAAAGCCTGGGGTGTCAGGGTTTTCCCCTTTTCCTTTGAGAAGAGCACACTCCGAAGCTGTCGAGCTACAAGCGTCCCCTAGCTCCCCTATAATAGCAGAAAAGAAGCAGGTTGTTTCAAAACTCTCAAACGATGGGGAAAGGAGGATTTTTACTCAAAGCAGGGATAACAGGGCTTGTCATGAGCTATTTGAAATTTTAGCACACCAAGAATGCTTTTTCCCTAGAGTTTGACTCATTCTTAGTTCTGAAAGTCTGTGCGTTTGAACAGTCTTACTAAAGACAAATTTCTGACATAAACAGCTCATGTAGACATGTAGAAAGGTTCATGCCTGCATGTCCAGTTTATGCTTATGATTAGATCCTGTCTCTGAGGAACTGCTCGCTGTATTTCTAAATTGTTTGCAAATGTGAGATCCTGGTGTCTTAACTGTAGAGGGTGAGAAATACCTTCAACGTTTTCTTTCACACTGTAAACAAAACTAAGTTCAAAACAGCTCTGAGAGAGTGATGAATTAAAAGTGAGATGTTTAATTTAGTCTGGGCTTCAGTTCATTTTGTTCTTAATCCATTATTTATAAGAGGTTTTATATTTTACTGTAAGCTCTCAGTGTTTGAGGTCACCATTTTTTTACTAAACCATCTATTGAATGAATAAAAAATCTTCTATATACTGTTCCCATTCCTCATATTTATCTAAACTTATTCTTTGTTCCTCTTGTCACTGCTTTCCTGACCTTTTTTTCTTTTGGAGTATGGCCTAGCAAAATACATCAATTTTATGAGTTCCAAATAGAAGGAGGTTGAAGAAAAACAGTTCAGTAATATTTACAGGCGCAAAGACTACTTCCAAATTACAAAATATTAGACTAATCTGCTTTGCATGAAGGACTAATTAATTAATCCAGTCCTAACGTATGCTTTTGCATTTTTATTTCTTAGAGGGTAAAACATGCAGCAACAGGTTTTTAAATTTGAGAACCCCATTTTTAGGATGCCATGTAGAACTGGATATGTCAGGAGCCTGGGAGGATGAGCTTGCTGCAGAGAAGGACTTTTCCTTTCCCCTCATCCACGTGGGGGAGCACCAGGTCTGGATATTCTCCTGAGGTGGAGCCACTTCTGGTTTAGAAGTGCCTTCAGAACACCCTGACCAGTGAATATTTTGTCCCAAACTAAGAGAAAACAGAGCTGATAGCAATGGATCCTCTCTAGCTGGTTGCTGTTCATATTTTCAGGCTGTACCTGCATATTCTAAGCTGGCTACACTGTAACTGTAATTTATTGTGGTTATTGGAGTGAAAATGCAGAAACTGGAGCCTGCAGAAATTGATGTAGAAGGCACTTTGCTTGTAGAAGCTACTTTGCTAGGGTGGACAGTATTTCTGGGTTTTTATTGAGCTCTTGTTTTCTGCCTTTATCTAGATGAAGGTACATCTGCCCCTCCTGTTGTGCTACTCCCAATTCCTGTGGAAAAATGAGATGATTTTTGCAGTTATTTAGAGAGTACATTAAATTAATCACGAACTCTTAGAAGTTAATGTTAACTCAATTAGACTGAAATCACCCTTAGGTTTTATTTTTGGAAATTCATTAAATAAGGATGTTTGTGCTCATGTTCATTTGCATCAACTGTCTTATGATCCATTTGCTTGCATCTTTTTCTTTCTACAAGCCCTTGACACCTACAAATTATTGAAGAGAGCAGTCATGCCTATAGTTAAAACTGTCTAAATCCTTAACAGGATTGAAAAAATTCACTCCAATAGCAGCATCCCATTTTTGCCTCAAGATGTGCAACTAATTGCTTCCTGGTTCTCTTTGGGGTTTTTAATGCATTTTCCTCTTTTTTAATCTTTATTTTGTTGATTATTTATGACTCTCATGAGCAGATGTTGCATTTTATGTTCTTAAATAGTTATGTCAGTGTATTCACATAGATTAAAAAAAATCTGGCCTACCATTGTCAATATCACTACCTTGGTGAGCAGTTTGATTTTTTTTTTTTTCATCAACCTTTAATTTGCATTTAAGATACTGCATAAACATTGATATGGTTTTGATATGTTATCACTTATGAAAGGTTCTTGTCCCACCAAAAATAAAAAAAAGCCAAACCAAAATGAATAAAGTCCTGTGGCAAGATAAGATATCCACTGACACAAAAAAGCATAATTGCTTGTCAGTCACTGCATTGTTTCTCAACATCTGTTCTGGGTTTGAACACCTGTATGTCCAACAAACACCAAGAACTTCCATTATTCCACAGCTGTTTGGAACAGAAAAATGACTTTTAGTGACACTTCAAGTGCAATAATCCTATTTGCATTGGTACACATAGCTCACATGCTGTTTCACTTGTTTTCTATCCAAAATAACATTCCTTGTGCAAAGTTTAGCTTTGGATATGGAAAAATACAAGGCTTTCAAATGCCATTCACAGACTTCAAACTAATGTCTACCATAGAGCTCTTGAGGAATTGGAAGTGGAGCTTTGCTGTGAGTGCTGGAGTTGTGGTTGCTGCTGCTGAAGTGGAGGGTTTAGCTCACTCAATCCTTAGTGCATCTGCCAAAAAACTGTCATGACAACTTCCAATTTTTATTTCATTTCAGCAGGGAAAAAAAATTACCTGAGTTATGAACCAGGTAATACATATGAATTTGGAAATATCAGTTAGCCACTTTCCTGAAAAGACTGGAAAATTCTATTTTTTAAAGTTTATTTTGAATAGGAGCATTCAGAAAGAGTCCTTTCTTGCTGATAGTGCAGTGGCCTCTGAAAGGCTCCCGTTAAGGCTTAATAGATATGGCACACAAGATGTGGTATAAATTTAGCAAAAGAAGTTAATAACAGTGTGCAACAATTTCAGATGGTATCAATGAGTTTATCTCCTCTGCACTCAGTGATGTGAAATCAGTCTGCAGCAGCACATGTGTTTATGTAATTGTGGGAATAAAATCTAATGCAGCTCCTGAAAGCAAAATTTTACATTTTGCTATTCATTTTTATTTCCTCCTGTCACCATTTTTCAGTCAACAAACTCAGAACAAGAGCAGAAGCAGTATGAATATTAGCATTGGATATTACTATTGAAATATATATTTGAAATACAGGAGTGGGAGTATTCCTATTGTATATGTAGATGTGAGTAATTAAAATTTATTTTTTTAAAAAATTTAAACTAGTTTTGACTGTTACATGTGCTTGCATTTAAACGTTAATTTGTGTAAATCAAACCACAGGTGCATAAAGACAATAACAAAGCTGCAAAGGGATGATCCCTCCTCTCTTTCTGATCTTAATTTCGATCTTAAAAATAATCCTCAAAATTAAAATTCAGATATTTTAATTATTGTGTCAGGAAGAAGAAAGAAACAGAAGAGCAAGTGATTTTCTGCCTCTTTTCTTTCATCCCAAACTTTGCCTAAAAACCTGAAGGTGCTTCTCACAGTATTGCCAAGTTACCCTACTTCAAAGGGATGCCCAGGATTTATAGTATTGGCTCCCTGGAAACTCAGGCTGAGTGTCTTTTGTTTAAAAACCTTCATTTGGTCACTGAAGATCTTCTCTATTGACACAGAACGTGTTAGATAAAGAATCTGTATGCTTCTTTTAGATATACCCCCTATTCTGTTACAACTTGATTACTTTTGATAAATACTGCTAGAGCAGAGCCTCAAAAGGAGTCACTGTCTGACTCATCTTCTGAATTGTTATCAGAAACTGCATTTAGTCTGAATATCCATGCTCAGCCCACCATTCCAGAGCTCTCCATAACAGGACATGTTTTTCCAGTTCTTTATTGTAAAAGGGAATGTTTTCTAGTAAATCCCTTGCATGAGACTCACATCGCTATGACCTGAAGCAAATGTTTGTCTCTTGTTTCATAAGAGGGGAGAAAGCAAACCCCAGCAAAGACAGAGCTGCATGTCTTGCAAAAGTAACTGTAACATATTTTTATCTTTAAACCCATCTAAATAGGTTTAAAGATTCTGACAGATTTAAAGATTCTGCACAGATTCTGACGTAGATACATGCATTACTTACAATCTGGGTATTGGAACTTTTGTGCCCTGGTCCAAAACTTACTGTATTGAATTTCACAGAACTGGGTAAATGGGCTGAATTCAACAGCCCCCAGAAAATCAGGTAGAGCATCTTTTTGTGCATGGGGGCAGGAAACATTTTCAGGAATTGCTGCCTTTGCCTTTCTGCAGTACTGCACCCAGGGCATCCCCGGGAAATGCAGACCTTGCTGTTGGCAGAACTGCTGTCCCAGAAATGTGACTGCTGAGCAGCAAACCAAAGGGAGAACAACTCCTGGCATAAATAATAACAGTCCTGGCTCTGCAGGGCTGGAGCTGAGCAGGGTTTTGTCCTTGGCTGCAATTTCAGGCCTTCCCTTGGTGCCTCAGACTCTCAGTGTTGGAAGCAGTGAGCTGCAGGTTGGGTTTGGCAGCCAGGGCTGTCCATGCCAGCCAGGAGGGGAGGAGAGCAGCTTCCCAGCTTTCTGAGCCACCCTGAGCAGCCCTGCAGCTCTCTCCTGTGCTTCCAGCACAGCTCCAGCGTGGTGGCCGGGTGGGGAGAAAGGGGGAGTGTGTGGGGGTGTCTGCATCTATCCCAAGGCTTCTCTCAGGAAATGGCCCAGCTAATTTTAGAAGCAAAAACAGTCAAAAGAGGCCCATTGCAAATGCAGCCAGAGTACCTCCCCTCTAATCAGCACTGAAATCTGATTGATGCTAAAGCCTTTCCTTAGCAGAATGTTTATTGCTCTTGAAGGGGGTGGGGAGAAAAACAACACAAGAGACCTTTTACAAGGCAGGCAGAAGTGAACAGAAGCTCTTTAAATATGAACTGGTGGGAACGAGCAGACTGATGCAATATATCACAGGGACAGAAAGGCCAGATGACAACTTTCTGAGTACATGGCATAAAATCAGATGGGGAGAAAAGAAACTGCTACTTTTTGCCTGACACGACCTGAGGAAAATTACTGGCTGTTATGTGGCTCTTGCATGGTTGTTTCAGACATATCATGTTCTGTAGTGATTAAAATACAACTGATGACAGCAGGAACCTAAATGCCCTTCTGAATTGTGTGCAAAGTGTGACAGTTGCTCCTTCAACCCAGGTAGTTTTCAGAACATGCTTCAGCAATGGCTTTTTACTGCATTTGATTCCTGTATTGTTCTACTGAATGAACACAGGAAGTGCAAAATCTTGTGGCAATATTCTGTTTATAAGGGGAAAGGTCACCTGTTGTCAGGGTCTGTGGGTGTTGTATGGATTCACACTGTGCCAGGAAGGTAGGGAGGACAAAATCAAATTATGCACATTTTTCAATCTCTCGTCTAAACTCTGCAGCACAAATTGATTTTTTTTTTTTTAGTGAACAGCTGTTGGAGAAAACATTTTGCTCCAGGAGTAAGCTAGTGATATTTTCATTATTTTCCTAGCAGGACTGCCAATGAAGGCTCCTCTCTTCCTCGCTGACTGAAGAAAGTCCTAAAGAGAAGGAGCCACATCCATTTTCTTCTGTCTGCTCTTCAACAGACCTTCACCATGCTTCTTTGCACAGAGGGTGGGGTGTTTTTGCACTGGGTATTTTGTCTTATTTGTGTCTTATGTAACTATTACTAACTTTGAAAGTGCTACTTATCTGCAGGCATAAGAAACAGGCTTTAACCTAAATAGAGTAGGCCTGAAACTGATGTATTTGGGCCTGGCTTTAAATGCTCACATTTTGGGCTGCATATTATAGCTCAAGTTAAAAGGTACTGCATTGTTTCTAACTGTATGTACATTTCTCCTCTGATTGCTATATATGAAAGAACCAATTCTCTTTTTTTATTTTTTGTAGGAAGGTACTTCCTGGTGTTCCTAACAGCTTCAGAAAAGGAGCAGATTTTCTCTGTAGGAAATACCTGCCTCAAACCTAGTGCCATTCTAGAACACTTTGTTACAGCTGATTGTGCCTCAAATCTCATCTTTGGGATATTTTGAGAAGAATTCTTTTCTCTCTTTAGTCTGGACTAACATGAACACTGGTGAACGATTTCTTGCATGATTTAAGTTCTCAGAGCACAGCTGAGAAGTGCAGCTGCAGTCATGTAATGTACAACTTGTTACAGCTGTCTGCTCTAATGGGTTTCACCAAGCTCTTGCCACAAATTCCAGTGGGAACAAATGAGTCTGTGCTGAAGGCTTTTGACAAATCCAGGAACATTTTTTGAGAACTGTAAGACCTTTTTGAGGATGTATGTAAAGATCTAATGTGAGGCACGGAAGTGAGAGCCTTAAGGCAAGGAAACTGCTCCATTGTTTGTGCTCTTAAAATTGCTTTAGGGCTCAAGTCACTTCTGAGCCAAAAACAATAAGATATTAGACCTCAGCAAACTCGTGGATGTCAGAGCTATTTTGAGAAATTGGAATACTACACAGTAACCACATATTTGCCATGATACGATGTGTGGCCCCAATTCAAAGAAATTGTAAATACTGCTGTTTGTCCAAATTATTATTCCCTTGCTATGTCTAAACTTCAAAGAAAATCAGTTTCTTAATAATTTGTATGCTTCTATAAATAATATTTCTCTTTATTGCATACTGAGAAAAGAATAGTATTCAATGAGTCATACTTATTGTGGGGTCTGTGGACAAAGCTCTCAAGGCTTTATGAGCTTTCACAATGTGCAAAAGCTTTAAGGTTCAAGAGTCTTGCTTCTTCCAGCAATAAATTAAAGGCAGATTCTTAAAATATTTCCACATGAGTAACTGAACTTGCTTCAAGAAACATCTCGGTACTAAGTTGCTCTCAGATTCAAATAGTGGAAAGCAAAGCCTCCTCCTTATGGGTAAGGTGAAGGAAAATTTTGTCCAGACATTTCTTGGGTGTGATTGGTGTTATTATTCAATAAGGTGGAGGTAATGTGTTCACTGAATGCTGTAATGCAAAACTGCCAGGACTGATTTGGGAGTTTTTATTTACTTGAAATGAAACCTACTTAAGAGAAGTGAGACTTGGCCATCATTTATTGCAAGTGACACAAATCCTGTTCTGTTACAACCCCAGTCCTGTTGAAGTGCATGGTAGCAGAGAGAAAAATTTGACCTTCCTTATTATAACTTACAACTATTTGACCTTCCTTATTATAATTTACAACTTTGAGCCAAATTGGCAGATAAGCTGCTTCAATACCATTTTGATAATTTTGATATTTCTCTTGTATAAGAATTGCAGTATGCAGAAATTCCATTGGGATTGTATCTTTTGTAAAATGACAAGCCCAAAACCTGAAAAGACAGTGATTTTGAGGCCTTGCCTACAGAATTATCTTTTGCAAATAACTACCTTTGAGTGGCCTGGGGCAGCAGACCTGCGGTTTTTTGCTGTCCCATGTAAATGTAAATGTCAAGAGAAGTGAAGTTCAGTGGATGCATCTTGATGTTTTACCAGGCCTGGCTTAGCTGGAAGGTTCATGGCAGTATTGTTCATTTTGTCAGAATAAGAGCTGAAATAATAAGCCCACCTCTGTGACTGAGCACAGCTTTATCTTCAATACCCATCTGATAGGAGAGAGAAGCAATCAGAGCCACAGAAAGGATGGGATCACAGGGAAGCTGTTGAATAAGGTTATTTGAAGAAATTTCCTGTGTCTTCGGATACTTAATCCAGAAATCTCTCTCCATTTTGCAATGGCTTTGAGGGAAGCATATGATGCACTGAATAATCTTCTGACTGACCAGATCGATTCCATAATGTTGTCAAAGAGCCTGGTAAATACATATAGGAATAATTTCCATTTATGTGCAAAAGCAAATATAACTGACCTTTTAATACACTTCTGCAGTCACGTCTGTGAACTTTGCATCCTCAGAGATTGCATTCAGATTGCCTCAAAAGCTATGCCCAAACTTAAAAGATGAAATGAAACTCTGAAGTTTAATTTTTTTTCACCCTTTTGAGGACGAGGTTCTCATGAAAAACCTTGGTTTGCTGATTTATCCTCAGCTTTGGAGCAGAGGTTTCTTATCTCCACTAGGCTTCCAATTTCTGCTTTGCTAAAATGGGACAGTCTCACTTCTTTCTATTTGGAGATTAGAGAGAATGATGCTATGTTACTGAAGAATATATTTTGAATGTGTCTTTCATTAGACTTTTACAGGTGAAAGCATTATAAAAATAGTAATTGGTCCTATATGATGCACTCTGTAAGGAAATGCAATATTTAAGATTTCTAGGTGAGAGCACTGAGATGAGGGATTGTGCTACCAATGTTTCAGGAACTATTTAAACACAATAAACACTGTGAAAACAGACTGCTGCAAAGGAACTGTGGTATTTCAGAAACACCATGCCTGCAAGGGGAGCAGCTCTTGCACCCTTTTCCCTCTGTGCTTTTGCAGAATTTGCAGTAGTTTTTGTAGGACTTCATGAAGACTCCTCATGCTGCGCTCTTTTTACTGTCTCTAAGTATGATTTTACTCTACATACTGGACAAATGTCAGATGAACTATGGGGAAATATTTGGTTACATGGGAAATCTGCTTTTAGGGCTGGTGGTTTTTTTGTTTAATTGCCCAGTTAGGTCCATGAAAGAGCAAGATGCTCAAGCACAGACCCCTTCATTGTACAGCTTGTTTACAAGTAGTGAGTGGCTGCTTCCATGGGATCTCACCTAACACAACTGTCCACAATTATTGAGGGGGGTTCAGTCTCTCACAGGCTTCTAAAAGCATTTTCTTGCAAGAGATCAGGGTTTTCCACCATCAAGAAATCGAAAGCTTTTTATTGCTGTGGGGTAGGACATACTGGTTGCAACTAAAAGCAGAGCTGGAACGGTAAACAAAGGTTGGTTTTGTCCATTTTTCACAGGCATGCATCCAAACCAAGCCATTTCAGGTTCAGGCCAGCTGGAGTAGCTGAATACAGACAAAGAGATGCTACTCAAGGACAAGATGAATTAATGAGTAAGTAATTTTTCTATATCTGTCCTTCTCTAAGAGACACACTCATATCTGTAAAAACTCAGATTAACCTCAGTAGAAGACAAATACACATACTAACATGCCTTGAGGAACCAACCCAATCCCCCAATCCATAAAGTGCAAATAAGGATTAAAAAAAAAAATTACCTATTACATTATTGTAAATATTATTTGAATATAAAATACATACAGTGGTGGGACATGCTGGAATCTTGAATTGTCAAATTTAAATCTAACAAATGTTAAATGTCAATATAATCTCCTAAATAAGCCTGAAAGACTAATGATGATCTCTTGGCTAAAGTTGTCTTCTACATTGTAGGACATTTATCAATTAACTAATTTATTATTGGTCAGTGGTTATTTTAAGGGCTGCTGAGACCATCTGCTGTGCTGAATTAGCACTTTGGAAGTTTTGACTTCAGAAGTGAATGCTGTGGGTTCTTCTAGAGAAATACTAAAACCTGTATATATTTCTGGGGGACAAAACAGGGACTGTTTGCTTTTCACTGCAACTAACTGAATGTCATGGGTTTGTACAAAATGCAGGTTTTTATTTTTCTTGGTCACAAAATGTACCAGCTGATGAAAAAGAAAGTAGAGGAAAAAAACTACTGTATAGTTTTCATATTTCATATTATTTACATGGAAATCAGTGTGAAAGCTATTCCTGTAGCAGAGCAGAAGGGATTGTATTACAAAATCTTTTGTCAGAGCATTGTTTCTGACTGAAATTTTTATGATGAGGTTGAATAGAGCTTTCATTTGGTTGAGATATTTTTGTTTCTTGCCTGGAGGAGAGCAGAGGGAGGAGGAGATGCAAGAGAGAAGACAAGAATTTGTGAGAATATTTCATTCTATGCTCAGTCATAGACATCAAGTGCATCTTGTCCTGGTCTTTCAGTTTGAAGATGAGGATAAAATATGGAATCACCAGGGTCAGAACAGAGCAAGGGCAAAGGAAGCCAAACTCATTGTCAGCAACTACGTTTCCAAATACAGAATAGTTTGTCTGTCCTTGTTAGGCCTGTTTTCTAGATTTAAAAATAGCCAAGATTACTCTTTAATCAACACTTGCAAATTATGATCTGGCAGTGACCTGTGTGGAGCATCCTGCACGTCTGGGTGGTCACAGATTTATGATTATTCCTGAATGCCTCCTGGATAGCTGGGAGGAAGGCCACGGTTCTTTTAGGCACATAAATAAATGCCAGTTCTGGTAGTGGCAAAACTGAAACTTGGATCGTGTCCTTTACCTCCTCTCTCCCCTCATGTCTAAAATACAGGGAAATATCACAATATAGTGATATTTTATTAAAATATTTCAAATTTATGTTTACTAAACTCTGAGATTTAGACCAAGCTGGTGTAAAGGTGCTGTCCTCCACTGCTTTTGGGGGAAAGCTGCCCAGTGATTCACAAGGGATTTTTAAAAGTTTGATCTAGTTGATCCAAAAGAATTCTGCCTACCCCTTTAGATTACTGTATTCACATATGTGATAATGTTTCAGTGCTCCTCCTATTTATACTCCCCTTAATCTTTTTTATGTAATGAACTGAATTGTTGTTTCTCTAAGTGTTTAAAAATAAAGAAATAATTTCTTGCTTACAGGTGATAGCGTAATTTGGCAAAACTTAAACAAATGTCTATCTGTATCATTCCACTAGTTTTGATGCCTTAATTTTTAGCTTTCATATTTTCCAGATTCTGTACTGCATTAGTTTATAACTCTGAACTCCACAGAAAGTGTTGGCAGGTTCTCCTCACAGCTCAGTCACACAGAACAATCCTTTTCCAGCCCCAGGACCAAGGGCACCATTGCAGCTTCAGGCCCAAAAAGTGCAAACAACAAAAAGGCCCAAAAGGCCCAAAAAGTGCAAACAACAGGGAATGGAGGAGAGCAAACTGGGAGAATGGGACTGCATCACCTGGAGCTGGAATTGGACAATGAACCCCAATATGGAAATGGACCAAAACTTATAAAAGTGCAAAAAATCATGACCCAGGGTCCGTCTTGGGTGTAGCCACAGCCAGGCTCTTGTGCTGCCCAAGGTGTATCCTTTGAAAGCCTTTAATAAATCCCTACTTTATTCCTTTAACACTGTCTAGCCTCTGTTCTAGGTGGCCTCTCAAGGCATCAGTTTCAGTGGAAAAATCTCATTAGAACTTTAACGGAACTGAAACTCTGCTGATTAAAAGCAGCTGAAGACCCATGAACAATAGATATGCCATTATACATTTTTATAATGTTCTCTGAAATGGAATAAGAAATTAAATGAGAAAATGTCTGTACGGAGGAAAATATTGCATTATCTCTGCATATTGTAATGTCATCTTCAAAAATTACTCTGAAGGAAGAATGACTCATTTTGGAAACAGAGAATGTAATGAAATATCCATGGAAGGTCTGAAAACTGGATGGTTACAGTGACTGCTATGAATAGGTTTCCATAAGCTAAATAAAGGGTTTCTGTGAAATGTCCAAGTGCTGATTTGGGCAAGTCATTAAATGTGTGGGGAGATGGGATTGCCTGAGTTTGAGCTACTGGAATACCAAAGAATTGTTAAGTCACAAGAAGTATTAGAGTATGGTCCTTATTTTGGCCACCATTGCCCCTCCTGCATCTCTTCTTTCTCATGTCCTCTTGTTTGTAACTTCTCCTTGTGTATTGCAGAGTAGTAGAAATGTCTGCACCTATTGTACCTTTATGCTTGATTAAAGCAAATGATACCAGAGGGTATCATAATCTGGTAAAATATTCCCAGGAAGAGAAAAAAGTAATCCCTGTGAAATGACTCTGTTTCTTAAAAAAAGGAACAACTTATTAGACCCCAATGGTTCTTCTCAAAGATGAGCCAGTCATGGAGCTCATCCATCATTTCCATCACCATCATGGCAACAGGAGTTGTGGACAGGAACGCTCAATTACAAATTTTCTGATCTTGCCCTGTGGCTTTGTGACAGTAACCCTGCTATTAGGTAAGGTTTTGTTTCAGCTCTGGTCTTTCTAACTCTGACATGGAGTGAGAGGGACACTTGTAAACACGGATGAGAAAAACAGCAGTGTCCCACTCACATGAGTATTAGTTACTGCACAAATAACTTTATGGGACTGCTTGTCACATTCACATTTTCTGAAAAAATCCCTTTGCCCAGGATTTTTCTCCTGGGAGACTGAAAAGCCTCAGATAAACAGGGAAACAAATTCTTATCTCATTTGCTTCTCCTGTGTTGTGTTCACATGTGGAATGTGTTTGGAGATTGTTTACCCACAGGTGATTGTTTCATGGGTTTCTGGTGTGAGTTTTCAGGACCAAGCTGTGTCGGGAGTCTGGAAAGAGTTATGAGTTTTCATTACTATTTTTTAGCATTCTGTAAGTATCCTTTCTGTAGTCTTTAGCATAGTTTAGTATTCTTTAATATATTATAGTATCATAAAAGAATAAATTAGCCTTCTAGAGCATGGAGTCAGATTCATTGTTCCTTCCTCCTTTAGTCTAGGGGCAACACAAATACAACAGCTGCTCAGTTTTCTTTTCTCTCCCTCAGCTTGAAAAGTTCTGATGTTTCTTAGTCTCTATTGTTTCATACTATTTATAACTTGTAGCTACCCAGATCAGCTCACTGTAGCTCCCTTGCTACATCAGAAGATTGTTATTGTCGCCTTTCTGTCTAAAATTACACTGGTGTGCTTTATCTTCTCGGTTTCCTCTTATTATTCTCCCTCAGATCATTGTTCTTGATGCTATTTCTAAAAGTAATGTATTGATTTCCTGTCTCTCTCCCTGTGTTTTGATTATTAAGATTATAAATGTTTTGAGATCGTCTGTCATTTATTACCTGTATTGTATCTCTCTTACAAGACAATTCCTACCCTGAATTTAAAAGCTGAATCACAAGCCAAATGAATCCAGAACAGCCATCAAACATTTATGTGTTCTTTGTTTTATTACTTCATTTCCAAGGTGCTGGTAACAAAGGACTGCTTTTTTTCCATGAACCTCTCTGAAACCACCATCCATCCACTCAGTGTCTATCAGGGAAACAGCTTCTAAAAAGAAGCTGCTGTAACAAAAGCATTCTTCTTATTTAATTTACTTTAGCTCATAAATCTGATATGTGCAAAGCCTCAAAGTTTCAGGTCCATAACTCTGCTACTTCTTTACTATTCAAGCTTCAGAGTCAAATGATTCAAAGATAAAAGTCGACTGCAGTTCATGAGGTTTAAACTCGTTAAGCTTATGAAACCAGTGTTGTTTGTCTACAGAGAACCCTAAGCCAGCCTGGGTTTCTTCAAGCTGGTAAACTGTCACATACTTTGATTTAAAAGGGAATAATTTGCACTTTTGCTTGCTTAGAGTCAGCTTTGAGTTGGTGAGAGCTCACACACCTCTGCGGCTGGGGGAGCCTCCTGCCTCAAGGGTAATGCCCTCTCTGCAGTGTATTGTCTTTGAGTACCTCAAGTTTCTCTGATTCTGCTGATATGCTGCAGTTAAACTTCCTTGAAGAAAGGCAGCCAAGGCTTGTCCTGCAGGGTTGTCTGGTTCTTGGGGACATTGTGGGGAAAAGGGATTGGTGAGAAACTGAGGGCCCGTATGAACCTGGAGATGTGGAGAGAAATGGAGCTATGAAAAAGAAAACTGGGTGAGGGGCATGGACCACAGGAGTGAGGAGAGGTGGACACTGCTCCCTGTGAGCTTGGCATTCCAAAGCCTCCTGCTGGAAGCAGAGGCTGGCATGCCTACACCCTGTGTCAGAAGGGCAGCGTGGGCAGTGCTGAACTTCAGTGCAGCTAAATCCCTGCTTAGGGATGTAATTAAAGATTGAAAACACAAGCTAACCCAGCCCACGTGTTGGAACATGGCTGGATACCATTGACTTGAGTGGAATTTCACTCCAGCAGAGGCTTACTCCAGCCATGATCCTATATTTGAAAAGATAAACATGAATGTATGCTTACATCCCCAATGCAAGTTATTCAAGGGAGATAAGGCAAGAGAAAGTAAATACAAGTCATTCTATAGACCAGGATGCCAGCTGACCTCGTGTTTTGTCAGCTCACTTCCCAATATTTGCTCTGCTGAAAGGAAAACTTGAGTGTTTCTTTGCAATGTTTGTGAATGGGTTGGTGTGTTCATCCTTACGCTCGTCTGTCTCAGCTCTGCAAACAAGATAAGGAGTGATCAACATCCCCTGCTGGCTGCTCCCACTGCAGCCCAGCCAGGAACGGGGCTGGAGCAAGGTGCTCCATGTGCACAGTGTGTGAAAGGACCTGTGGGGAGCTGAGGATATTTATCCAGCCATAAAGAGAACAGGTGTGTGTGTGTGACTCCATAGAAAACCCAACGTCCTGTTTATCAAAGGAAGTTTCTTGGTTTTTTGTGGAACCGGTCATCCTTGCATTTGCATCTTTGGACAAGAGAAATAAGGAACAATAGTAAAAATAGCTGCAGTATTAGACTTTCTTCCTGAAAGCTGCTTTGCATGGGGGGTGGTTGAAAGGCTGGGCTCACACAGAGAGATGTAATCATGTGGCCAGGGCCTGGGTGGAAACTCTGCTTTATCTCTGAACAATAGAATATTTTCCATCCGCTTGGTTGGAGCACAAACCTTCTCTATTTCTGACAGTACTTGGCGTAGTGTTGACACTAAAACTACAATTTTCCATTGTTTTTTTGACCCTTGGAAAATTTGGTTTATGGGCAAAAATTTACTACCTGAATGCTTTGTATTTAATGGAACTGGCATTCTGCCACAAATTGGCTTTTCTGCTGCATTTTCTTTAGGAGGAGGAAGCTGCAAGACAATGGCTGTATGCAGACATCTTCATCCATTTCTGGTGAAGCTTTCCTGAATGGCACTGCAGGCTGATGTCCTGGCCACTGGAGATGGAGGCTGTAGAGTTATCTCCTCATATCAGTGGTTTCCAGATCCATAATTCAGATTGAAACCTTTGTCACTTTTAGGCCAGTGAAAGTCATCTCAGGATCCCAAGAGTCAAAGAGCATTTTTTTCCACCGTGTGTATAATGGCAAACAATAAATATTCCAAAAAGCCCTACCAAGGCTGGAGCAACAGCAGTGCAGAGGCTGTGATTCACATGTGGAGCTTTGCAAATGGTTTTATTCATGGGCTCAAAGTGGAATAAAGCCACATTGCCTCTTGCTCAAGGAGGCTCAGAGTAGAGATTTCTCCAAGAAGGAGCATGTTTGGGCAGTGGCCTTGCAGAAAGGAGATTTGCAGGTGGAAGTTGGTTCAGCCATAGAGCACCTACAAAAGAAAACTGCTTTAAGGGGAAAAAAACCCCAAAACCAAAATGTCATAATTTCACTAGTTTTAGACATGTGTTACTATTCCCTATGAGAACCCTAGTATCTTTTTATGCCAATTTAGTGGCAATAATAAAATATCTTTAATGATTTTACCTACACACTTTTATATATGCTGCAAAGCTGTTTGACCAAAATGCAACCCCTGACATCTTTGAAATGCCTTCTGCTAGAAATACAAACCAATGCTTTTTTACAGCAACATGCTGACAAGGATAATTTATGTATTCTGCAGTATAGAAAATACTGCAGGCAGTGCTATTTTTAGCTGTGTAACCTTTAAGCATATTTAACTATATTATAGGAAATTGGATTTTAACAGGTGAATAACTTAATATAGCAAGGCAGATAATTACAGATGTGGACAATGTCTGTCCAGATCTCTGTTTTTTCCTGGCTCTAAATTATTCATGTGGGATGGCCAGAAGCCAGCTATGGGGCTTATTGATAAAAGTGAGTTAAGAATAGATTAGAACATTTCTCTTGTGCAGTATAATGTTTCTCTGTTGACTGCGTTATTTTCCATCTTCCATTAAGCACTGCAAGCCAGACTTTTTTAACCCAATTTTAAATTATTCATGTTCTACATACGTAATATTATTCTAAATGCTTGAGTTCCTTGTTTGTAGGGCAGGGGGTGTTCTTTTAAAATAATTAATATTGTAAACAAGAAGACAAACATTTCAGCATTTTGCTTAGGCACGGATTTTCTGGAGAAGTAAAGCTTTTCTTCCCAAGTTTTGCTAGCTGTCAGAGCTGGATGGCTGAAATGTGCAATACCCTTTCATTTTGGTTGGTGGTGCCAGTGCCATTCTCCTGAGACAGTCAAAGTATTAGCCCAGCTGTGGGTTTGTGTATTTTTTCTTGTTCTCTGTCACTTTTTTCACTATTGCTTTTTATTTTTAATAGATCTAGATTACCAAGAAGATTAAAGCCTTTGGCCTGTATGAAAAGATGAAGAGATGGAGGTACATATGAGGAATTAATTTGAAACATGATAGTGGAAAAAACATAATTCCTTCTAAAACACAAAATAAATGAGATTTACTCTGTAGCTGTGCAACATAGTTATAATAACTATGAAAAGTAAATGAAGACTGTACAGTGCTGTAAGAAATGTGAAGTGACTCTGTCCCTATGAAGGCCATAAGAGCATTTTCGTACACTAACACAGTGTTTTGCTGCATTTGAAATTCATTTGAGGCTAAAAGAGGAAAAAAAAAAGAAAAAAGAAGTTTCACTAATGAGGAAGCAAAAAGGTACAGAAATAGAGTCCAAAATATTGAGGTGTATTTTAGTCTTTGGTCACATTTCTCACCTATGTTGTGGTGAATAGCTGTAAGGAAGGAATGGCCAAAATTGTAACGCTGAATATTTCTGGTGTTCTGAGAAAGGACAGCAGGCAATAGCCAGGTGAGCACTAGAGATTAAAGATTCAGCTCTAAACTCTGAGCTTGCCTTTTTGTGTCATCGGGGTAAACTTCTTTAGTATTTTTCCCTGGTGTAATGAAGATCATTTTCTGATCTATATTGACAGAATTATTTATTTTCTTCTTCTTTTTTTCATGGATTTTATTTATTTCCATGAATGCTTTTTATAGTCCCAAGATGAAAGTTTCCTGTTGTGTTCTACATTTCCATGTGACTTTTAACTGTAAAACAAACTACAATTCACCAACTTTGCTGGTAATTTTAGAAAAAATATTGTCCTAAACTTCTTTCCTAGCATGCTTCTGGCTCCTGATCCTTCTCCAGCTCTAGATTTCTGAGCTATTGCACATGTTGTGTAACTTGGTCATGTAAGATTTTGACTTTAGATGAGTGGAAGCTGAGGTACAGGTTGAATATATGAAGGTACTGTTCTTAAAATTTCCAACCACTTTATTTTTATTGCTCCTGGCTTTGCATTTGTGTTTAATTAGGACAGCTGGAAATACTGAATGGTGGTGGTGCTTCTCACTGAAATGTCATTGCCATTGCAGTCAAATAAAAATGACTTCAAGAGAAGGAGGTTTGATAAGAGCAATAAGTGGGGTCTCTGTGGGAAATGGAAACTGAATGACAAAATGATCAAACATGCACAATGTTTGTAAAGGCCGTGCAATAAATTATTGGAGATAACAAAGTGTAATCACAGAAACAGAAGGAAGCTGGAAGCAGAAGATAGCTCCAGTGTGGTCTAAAGCTGATACTGTCTCTCAGATGATTTTCTGTTTCCATTTGCTAACATGCTAACTTATGATAAAGAATCATATCATTGTCCACTTGAGGTTTTTAAGATAATTGTTGTCATTCCACTAAGTCTGACTGTTTCTTATATTTCCTTGTTGTTCTTCATGTTCCTGCCAGGGTATATCTTGATGACCAGGATGAAATTTTTGAGGTGTTCAACTTTGTTTACAGTCTGGGCATTACAACAGCTTGTTCTGCTGCCTCTTCTTCACCCCTGCCCTGCCTCTTCCTTCCTATGCCCTTTCCTTTGCTCACTCTTGGCTGGGCAGTCCTGCCCCATCCTTGAGCGAGTAACTGAGTTAATTTATCTTTCTAACTAAATATAAAATGTAGTAAAATCTTTTTCCTGGATTGTTTTCTGTCCTTTCAATGAGTTAAAAAAGAAGGATCTGATGAATGCTGAAGCCCAGCTGGGCAAGCTGGCTGAGAGAGCAGGGGGAGGGCTGGAAAATAATGGTTGTGCAGAGGGATTCATCAGTTCTGTCAAGAGAGCTGAGTCCTTGTGGCTGTTTGCATCTGTTATGATGAGGAATATCTTCAGTGCAGATAATTGAGGAGGCAGGAGGCCCAGGAGGCCTTGAATTGCTGACAGCTTGAATAAAAGAGGGCTTGGGGACCTGTGGCACAGCCAGATGAGGGACACTTGGGGACACAAGGAGCTGATGGCCCCAGACATGTGGATTGTGAAGCTGTAGAAGCTCAGAGTCTCCTTTGCTTGGTGTCCCTTCTCAGAGACATCAGCTTAAGCTGTTGATTTCTCGCTTATTATTGCACCAAAATTAAACTACTTTAAGGATCAGGATATCTGAGATGCTGCAATGGGAGCCTGGGGCCAAGGCAGTGAGGAAACTGATGTGGCTCTGTGAGTGTGAGGGTGAAGCTGGGAAGGCACCTCCATCCCAGCTCAGGTGGTGACTGCCAGAGCAGCTCCTGGGTGCTTGGACAGGGAAGTGTCCTTAACAGGAACTTGTCCCAAACACACCAGTTTGGTGAAAATGTTGGGTTCTGAGAGTCTGTGTTAGGGTGAATCAGCCAGAGCAGGGAGCAAACCCTGTAGGGCACAGCGGAAAGCACTTGCCCTGTTAACCTTGGCACTTCTGTCTCCTTTTTCCCTGTATGAAAAGTTTTCTCTTCCTGGAGTTTGCATTGTGTTTCCCTGAAAGGTTTCAGTCTCCCTCATGGAAATTATGCAAATGTCACTGTGCGCACGCAAAAAATCTGACAATGGCACAAAAAGTACAGGACCAAAATAGGTTTTGCTTAAAAAAATAAAAAGGTCTATGTAGCAATCAGAGACGTAATTTCCCTTGGACATATTCGAATTATTAGGAGATAGTTCTGTTTATCAGTCTGCCAAAGTCTCTTTTAAAAATGAACTATACATTTTAAAAGGAAATGTGTGTACGAATTTAGTGACAATGATGAAGTAAACAACCCTGGGATGTAAAAGCAGATTCATTTGCTGCCCCAGATCTTTAATAAATGAAGGAGTTTAGTTCATGTTGCAAAACAAGCTGGCCTTCTAGCCGGGGCCAGGGCTAGAATCTTTTGCCAAAGGTGAATGGTTTGGAAAACTGAGCGTGTGTGAAAGGGAAACAGTGGAAACTATTCCATGCTTGGAGCGTGCCTGGGCTCTGGAAAGCAGCTCTGTAAAAATGTCAGCCTCTGACGGAGTGGGTCTGTTTTCTGTGTGTGGCACAGCCTGAGGCTGTTGCCTGGTTTGTGTCCTGTGTGCAGGCTGTGTGAGCACCGTGGTCGATATATTGGTGTTGGGGCTTTGGTTGCTTGGTGCTTCCCAGCCAGCAGCACTTGCAGCAGATACTGTCCCAGCCCTGGCCATAAGTGGAAGCCTTCCTTTGCAGACTTTTCTCTGCAGATCTCCTCCTGCTTCACCCTTGCAGGTGTCTGCAATGCCACTGGTGCCAGCAGAGTTCCTTTTAGGGGTGTTTTTGGAAAGCTGGGGCTCTGCAGAACAGACCTAGAGGCTACCCTGCCTTGTGAAGTGTGCGTGTGCCTTTGCCAGAGTGCCAGATTTCTCTTCTGTGTCCCTCAAAAATGCCAGAAAATGAGCACTTCGGTCTAGCAAAGAGTAGTAATGCCACTGAGTCACTGTAGCTTTTCCTAATGTTCTGCTGATGACTTGAGGCCCTAAATTCTGACAGGAGCCACCAACAAACATCTACTTGGATGTAAATATGTGTATTACACATGGCTACATTTATACTTCAGTTCTCCATCAGACTTTAGGCTCATTTAGCAACTCCTGAAGTGTAAGACACAGGTATAAATGACCTGAAATTGAGTGTCCCTTGCCTGACAGGGGAAGTTAATAATGTTAGTCTCTGAGGGAACTAGAGCAAGAAACATAAATAGGAGCAGAACACTGTGTTCCTTCTTCGCTGTCTTGCCCTAATCCTGACATGTGAGCACCTACCAACACAAATAATGTTATCGGGTCAGAATCGCCAGCCACTAATAAATCAGCCCTGGCACTAGTGAGGCTCTCACTGCTGCACAGCACTATGACCTCCAGTCAGGGAGAGACTTTTTATTTGGGCAGAGATGCCTGTGTTTGGTAGGAAGCATCTTGCACCAGTACCCAGGAGATGTGCATGCAGGTTGGAAAAACAGAGACGAGGGAAGGTGTAAATTTACATGGACTCTGTGTGGATGATGTTCTCTTCCAGCTACCCAGAGCAGCTGCAAGGCCAGTAAGGGTTTCCAAAGGTGGAAGAAATGCTCAGTGGCATAGGGGTTATAGGTCAGGGTTGGACGTTACTGGTTACAAATGATTCACTGCTGGCATACACTGGTAGGGTAAACCTCTCCTTGCAAATGTGCAACACTTGAAAACTGAACATAGGTAGATGGTGAAACCTGCTTTTGGAGTTACTGGTATTTCTGTCTACAGAAAAGATTGTCTTTTCTTCTCAAAAACTACTTGAGAATGCAGTGGAGATATCTCAGTACAACATGAGGTTAGAATTTGCCTCCTCTGAAAAGAGCTGGATGTGGAAGAGCCAATTTCAGTATTCTTTTATTTATAGACATCTTGGTGGCAGTTTTGTTGCAACTGTGTTCCTATGTGCTATAAGCATCCATCAATGGATTTCAGATAGATCTCAAGCCAGCAGCTCTAGGGTTTTTCCATTCCCTCCCCTGCACTTTCCAAGCATTTTCAGTCCTTGTCAAACACTTTATCAAGAGTCATGACGGCTGGATAAAGCACTATCAAGAGTATCAAGAGTTATAGTTTATGTTGGAAAAACAAGAAGTATTTGGTTCAAAATGTTGGTTCTACTGGTTATATTTAAAGTCCTCTGAAGTCAATAGTGAGAATCTACTGATCCTACTGCAAGATGAATTCTTCCAAGGGATCCAGTACAAACATTGAGAGCTACTTATCTAGAAGAAACAGACTTTCAAGACCAGAGACAAAATCCCACCTTTAATGTACATATTTACTCTTTATGTACTAATCACAAAGAGGAGGCCATAGTGCCAGGAGAGAGATAAGGTATCTTCTAGTTTATGCCATGAAATTCTGTCTGAAAATATTGGTGTATCTATTTGTGAACAGTGTAAATGAGTCTGAACCATCTGGGGAAGTGAGTAAGAAGGGGTCTGTGCAGCTGATGGCAGAGGACATCCCCTGTACTTTCTGCACTGTAAGAGGAGGAAGGAAGGGCAGGTTGCACAAAGGCAGTGCCAAGCTGTCAGGATTTCCTCCCTGAGAACTTCTGGTGAATGTACAGAGCATTGTGTGTTTTCCAGATACTGCCTTGGTGTGTAAAAGTACAGGTCACAGGTACAAAAAAGGGTAATCATGGCTGTAAAACTGGGCATGCAAAAGAAATGCTTGAATTATGCTTGCTTGTAAAACTTTGCTTAGTCTTCCATCTAGAATTGAAGTACTGCTTTGATTTCCAGAGACTCTTTGAATGCATGCTGCTGTCCTAGTTTGGGCAGGGCTGTGGCCAGCTCGTACCCCCATCCCTGTGCAGATAATTCACAGGTAGGTGACATACAAAATCCGCATGGAACTGGTATTTTTTGGTGCCCTTGTGCATTCTCTAGTTTCTGAATGGCTTTGCTGTTGCACAGAATGTCTATAAACATAACCCACAGTCACCTTTTGTACTTTCTCATTTTCTCCCCAAACAAGAATGGTCTGGTCTGGACTTTGCAGTAATCTCTGATGTACAGGCAATCTATCTCCAGTGAGGCAGGGAAGGAGCCCCAGCCTCTGCCAGCGATCAGGGCAGGCTGGCAGGAGGAGGTGAAGGTTCTGCCTAATGTTTAAAGGCAAAAGGGCAAAACATTGCACAGATCAAAGGGACTCAGTTATTCACTTTACACAGGCAGAGGCCTTCTGTGGTTTCAGGACAGTGTCAGAGCTAGAGCACCCAAAATAAAACCTGCATTTCCATGGAGTAGGGCATGGCTGGTGATGGAAATGTCTTTTTACCTTGCAGTGCAGTGGCTTGCAGCACTGCTCTCTGTGTGTCCTACAGGAACAAGCTCTTTCAGTTGCTATGAAGCTTTTCACTCACTTTGAAATTCGTCCAGGGAGCAACTCCTCTGTGACTCCCAGCAGCAAAGAGCAAATCAGCATTGGAGACCTTTCTCGTAGTGCTTTGCTAAACTATCTCAGAGATTTGTATGTGACACTGGCAGTTTTTCTGAAAGAATAATCAAAACTCCTCAAAGTGTTTAAGGAAAATATGGCAAGAATTTAAGCCTTGTGTTAGAAAAGTTGTTTGTATCATTCCTCAGAGAATTTATTTATAAACAATGTTGTCGTACATTAACTTCTTGTGCACCCAGTTCTACCCGATCCTCTTTCTGTCTCTTGAAATGTTTAGATAGAAAATATAAATAATCTTTTTATGCTTACTTATTGTCTGCCTCTTGCATTTACAAAGATGCAATCAAGTTTAGAGTTAAACTACAGCACTTGTTTAAAAATGTGCTGTTTCAGGGACTCTTACGTAAATGCTACTTGGACTTTATTTTTTCCTTCTTCAAATTTTTCATTGCCCTGTCATCAATTTGGAAGGAAGGTGTGTGATCAAAAAGAAAAATAGGCCCAACATATTTAGATTAGTCACATCTGTGTGCTCAGATCCAATATCCACACAGATGTAGGTGTGAGGGCTGGACAGTAGGAAAGAACTACTTCAAGAAAGAGCTGTCTTTATCCTGGGATTGACTCAACAGTTGTAATATCTCCCTGTCCAACTCCACAGGTAGTCTCTGGAAGCCAGAATAATGTGCTGCTAAATGTGAGTAATGCTATTTGTATTCAGCTTGTGGTAACAAAAATTGCAATCCAACACTCCAAAAACCCTGAAAATCTTCAGGCCCTAAAACCATTTAGAATTACATGCAAAAAATTCCGGAACAAAACAAACCAAAAAACCCAACAACAACAAAACAAGCCCAAAACAGAAAACACAAAAAAGAACCAACAGAAACCCCCAAAAACCTCACCAACAAAAACCCCAAACCCCTCATTGTTAGGCCCTCACGCTGATTGTACTGGATTAAGTACAAGTTGTTGCTGCAAGGGATGCACAGGCCTTGTGACACTCCCTGGAGAGGTGACAAACATGGCAGCCTGTTTAATTTCTGTGCTAATTGAGCAATCACTGATTGCCCTCATGGAGGCAATTCCTGCCTGCTCTTGCAGCAGTGTGTGCTGGTCCTGCTGCCCCTCGAGCCCCTGGGAGCTGCCGTCCCTGCTGCTGGTGGCAGGGCTGGCATGAGCCTGTCCCCAGCACAGAGACCAGGGGCTCTGTCACCACTCACACGCTGGTAGGTGTGGAATGAGCAATGATCCAGTGCCTGTCTCTGGGTCTGTGCACAGTTCCATGCTCCTACATCCCCTCTGTTGTCTATCTGTCCATTTTTTCATGATGTGCCTGTATTTTGTCTGTTTCATTTGATTCTTGGAGTCTGAAGCACAAGGTTCATGCATCAAAGGGGGATCCCACCTCTGGCTGAGGGGTTATGGCCATACATGGTATTTAGATTTATAAACCCGGTAAAACTGTTGCTATTTTAAGAAGATGCTGCCAGAAGTCTGGCTCTGGCCCTCTGGAACTAGGTCTAAATAATAATTTTTAAATGTTCCACAGTGGTGACTCTATCAACCTCCAGCAAATTCCCTGTGCTGCAGCAACAGGGGCTCCAGACAAAGGCAATGGCATTGTACCATTTTAATTTAGTCCTAAACACTCAACAAGAATTAAAAAGAAAAAACTAAATCTCTTAAATAATAATAAAAAAAAGGATTTGGGGACAAAAGTGTAAGTTATTAGCCTTGTAGTCTTTTGTGCTTTTGGAAGTCATATTTCAGCCTCTGCTCTGCTACCACAAAAGCTATAGATATGTTTTAAAAAGAAAATTGGATGAGTTTTATATTTAATCAACTGCTCCAATAGCTTATAGCTCCCATAAAGCAGAAAGGACACCAGAGAAGTTAGAAGTGCTGCCCAAGTTCAATGTGCTTTTGATCAACATCTGCTTTTAAGTCTTAAAGTTTCACTTTCCATTTTCTTTGTCCAAACCTTGTCAAATAATCTCACTCTAGCACTGAATAGCCACTTAATTAGCATACCTCTTTGTTTTCTGCCACTGCTCTGGTAACAGCAAGGAGTTATTTCCTCATTGCCCTGCTTTTACTGCTCTGCTCAGGAAGCTGTGACATGAGGATTTGTCAGTGCCACCACACTGACACCACAGCTGTGCACGATGACATCTCGCAGTGAATCAGAAGGGGAAGGCAAATGCCAATATGCATATCCTGGGGTGCAGCACTGCCTGATATGGAAAGTATTAAGAAGTGGAATAATGAGCAGCGTGTGTAAGAGTGCTGGGTGTAAGTAGGGTTTCACTGAAACAAGCCTTGTGCTGTCTGAAAGTTGTTTGAGTAAAGCCTTAAATTGACAGAGGGGGAGCAAAGGCTGCGCCTCCACTTTTTGGGCTGGCTTATGTGAACAGCAAAGCAAACAAGCAGGGAGCATCAGGTTTCTATTTTTAAACCAAACATTCCTTTTGATTTTGTGCAGAATGATGTGTGAGCAGTAAAGGGTGCACCTTTCCACAGTGCTTCATGATGGGGACTGGATGTGAGTCCCTGCTTCTGGAGGCTGGAAGCATAGGAATGTGCACAGTTACCGTGGTGTAAATAACCCCTCTATGCTCCGGGGAACGTGCAGGTAAAGTGTAAAGTACTTGTTAACTATCCTACAGGTAAAGTGTAAAGTGCTTGTTAACTATCCTACAGGTAAAGTGTAAATGCTTGTTAACCACCCTGCAGGTAAAGTGTAACCCTTGTTAACCATCCTGCAGGTAAAGTGTAAGCACTTGTTAACCATCCTGCAGGTAAAGTGTAAAGTGCTTGTTAACCATCCTGCACATAAAGTGCTTGTTAACCATCCTGCACATAAAGTGCTTGTTAACCATCCTGCAGGTAAAGTGTAAGCACTTGTTAACCACCCTGCAGGTAAAGTGTAAAGTGCTTGTTAACCACCCTGCAGGTAAAGTGTAAAGTGCTTGTTAACCACCCTGCAGGTAAAGTGTAAATGCTTGTTAACCACCCTGCAGGTAAAGTGTAACCCTTGTTAACCATCCTGCAGGTAAAGTGTAACCCTTGTTAACCACCCTGCAGGTAAAGTGTAAAGTGCTTGTTAACCATCTTGCACATAAAGTGCTTGTTAACCACCCTGCAGGTAAAGTGTAAGCACTTGTTAACCACCCTGCAGGTAAAGTGTAAGCACTTGTTAACCACCCTGCAGGTAAAGTGTAACCCTTGTTAACCACCCTGCAGGTAAAGAGCTTGTTACCCACCCTGCAGGTAAAGTGTAACCCCTGTTACCCATCCTGGCGTGGCTGTCAGTGCAGCAGGTCACTGGAGCCCACCCAGCAGCGCAAGCAGCTCCTGTGGGAACAGCACACACAAGTTAACACCGCGTGCATGCAAGTGTGTGACAGCTCTGAGTCACTCCTTAACCTTTCTCTCAACCACGTAAGTAGGTGGAAGTGATGGACAGCCACCAGGCTCTGCCGTGTGTTTGCACACCGACCAAATGCTGACGCTTGCGACACCGCCGTGGAAGGAGGTGCAGGAGCCTGCTCCTTTCTGTGCCAGGAATGCCAGAGCTGGCATCCTGCTGGGTGAGGGCGTGTGGGCGAAAGGGCGGCATTGCAACACCCTAAATATAGATGGGAAGTCCCCAGCCACGCTGCTGTGGGACTGCATTCCAGTCTCTGACAATAGTGCTTGATTTTCAGACTGCTTTTTTGCAGCATAGTGCTGGGTTTGCCTCTTTCTAAAGTGCCTTCAAGCCCTGGCTGTGCAAGCAACGTTGTCATAATATAGAAACATATCCCTGACATAAAGCTGGGCAAGTACTTTCATGTTAGAGTACATGTCCTTGTCTGTGATGTTAAATGAGCTTCTCCTGGACTCCTGCAGTGATAATTCAGAAAGAGAACTTTTAATCACATTGATTTTTTTTACCCTTTGAGGTTGACTGCATTTTTGCCCCTTCCTTAGCTTGCAGAATTCAGCAGCTGGCACCACCAGCTGTGTGTGCTTATGAGAGTGTACAGGGAGGACACAGAAAATACGAAACTCCTGTGTCCTGGTAACAACCTCAGCAAAAGTCTGAGAAGTTTTTCAACTTTGCTTTAACCCATCCCTAGATCCACATGTCAACTGACCCCTGTAACTCTTAGGGGAGCTCTGCAGAGTAGCACAAAACTTGACTCCTTATCTTCCTTAGCATAGCTGAAGGGAGCAAAGACAAGATGATCCCTCTCTCTTTGCTGTGGCAGCAAACCATTGTTTGGAGATTTGTTGTAAGCAGGCCATGAGCTCTAGTAATCACTCGGCCTAATTTTTTTTCTTTTTTTTTAATCTAACCTGTCATATCTTAAAGCTGTTGATATTTTCAACCTCTGGATGATCCAGATTTTAATTACAGAGTGTGCAAGGACGTGTTCTCTCTTGTTTGTTTTAGATGTGCCTCCCAGCAGAGGTAGTTGGGTGCCAGGCACTTCCCGCATTGTGTGAAGCAGGGAGGGCTTGTTTTGCTGATTTTTTTTTTTAACTCCTCTCCACTATTTGCAAAATTATAAACAGGCCCCTCTGCCACTTTTTTTCTTGGCTTAAAATATTAAAACCTGTCAAAACTCAAGAGGGATTTCACACTTTGTATGCTCAGCTGGCTGTTGGGGTACAAGGTGTGAAATCCCTCTTGAGCACAGACCCTCTGCCAGCTCCCAGAGCAGCGAGGACATGAACATCACTCTGATTTCACAATCTGGGGCTTTCTGCTCTTCGTCCTGTTCCCATGGGCTTTTCTGTGGGAAACAAATCTCTGAAAAGGAAAGTTGTCCACTGTGGTAATGGGATTTTTCATAATTGCTGGCTGCTGAAGGCAGTGGGAGCACAGGGAAGCTAAAATTGCTTTGGAAAGCTGTTCTAATGTCTCCTGGGGATTTTGTAGGTTTCTCTATTTTCCACCTCCTCCCAGTAACGTATGGCAATAAAATAAGATCTAGTGTTAGGAAATTGCTTTAGAGTTAGCTCGGGTTTGTCCTAGATTTAAAGTGATTCCTGAATGTTTGTGTTCCTGGAACCTCACTCCATATGAAAGTCCATTTTTGCTTAATGTATTTCCCTGAATAGGCTAAACTAAAAGGAAAGGAAAAGACAGCTGGGTACCAGCACCTGAATATTTCTATTTTGGGCTGAATACTCTGGCTTATTTTATTTCACATTTATTATTCCAGCAAATTCTTTGATGAAAAAAATGTTAGTGGAACTGTAGAAAGAATTAAATCCCTTTTTTTCCAGTAAATCAAGTCATCACTGTAACCTCATTGAATTGCTTCATATTTTCCCAGACCAAGGGACTGAGAGGATATTTTGGATAGAAAATTCTGTTACGCTGATGTTTATAAATGCCAGTCTTTATACCAACCATCTCTTTTTAGCAAAATCCTATACTCTCTTTAAAGGGCCTCATTTTTGTTTGAGAAGCAAGAAAGATACAGCAATAACTTCTCCTTTTGTAACAAAAATGTGCCAGCCTTGTTGTAGGGCAGTCAAGTCAAAGCCAGGGTGTATTTTCTTATTTCTTTGTATTTGTCCCCAAAATGAGGTTTCTCATCTCCATTTCTCACATGCCCTTGCAGATGACCGGGCACCTGGGAAACTGAAAGATCTTTGTGCCACTCACCTTTCCCCAGACTTTAATTATTAAACATGGTCACCATTTCTCAGGCACAACTTCTCAGCAAATATCTTTCTGGAGGAAAACCCTCCAATCTGCAGAGCTGGAAAGCTGATGTTGCTGCTAACAGCAGGGAGAGTAGAGTGGAGAGAAAAGGTTTTTGATAACCTGGGGCTGCTCCAGGACAGGATGAGAGGTGCCTCTGTTGCCAGGGCTGTCCATCATCACACCACACTGGCTATGAACACGTGGCAAGCTTTTCTCCAAGAGGCAAGGTTGTAAGTGACAACTTTGAGTTTGCACATATGCCCAATTAACTCAAAATTAATGGCCCAGAACTCAGTACAACAGTTGTGCTTAACGTTGCAGAACAAAACCTTCCCTTTTATGTCCAGGGTAATACTTTTTTTCCTGAAACAGTGTTGGTTAGTCTTGAATATCAAAGGATTGTAAGCATAAGTATAATGTATGCATTTAAATTGATTTAGTTTCTTGTGCCCTTTGTTAAGCCTTTCCAAACACCCAGTATTGCCTTGCTTCAGTTTTAAAAATAAAAAAAAAATAAATAACTCCCTCTTCAATGTGTTTAGCTGCATGCTTATGAAATCCCTGTACACATGGTCAGATGGAGCAATGAGAAAAGATGGAGTTAATGCTTCTGTGGCTGAATGCTTGATTTGCATTTCAGGCTTTTCTGAAAGGCTAAACTTGAGGGGAATATCTATTTATTCAAAAGAGTTGCAATCTCATATATGTTTTATTTTAATATTAGCGAACACTTGTATTTTAAACACAGACTTTACAGATTGTAGCTACTCTCCAAGCAGGTGGATCTCCAAGATAGGTGGATGTATATAGTCAGTCACTGAAATGAGTGTAGTGATTTCAATGCTGTGGTGCCAAGGGGGCACCAGGCCTAGTTATAAATTAATAACTTGGATTTATTACATAACACCAGTTGGAAAGAAAAATGCTTTAAACCACCTCCAGAGTGCTCTGGTATCTTGGAATGTAACTCACTGTGTTTTATTTTGGGTCTAAATCAAGAGCTGTACCTGTTAGCCTTTTGTGTCAGAGACTTTTTACAAGGGCATGTAGGGACAAGGGAAAATGGCTTTGAACTGAAAGAGAATGGGTTTGGATTAGAAATTACTGTGAGGGAGGGCAGGCCCTGGCACAGAGTGCCCAGAGAAGCTGTGGCTGCCCCTGGATCCCTGGAAGTGTCCAAGGCCAGGTTGGACTGGGCTTGGGGCAGCCAGGGACAGTGGAAGGTGTATCTGCCCATGGCAGGGGTGGGAATGAGGTTATCTTTAAGTTCCCAGCCCAAACTATTCTATGGTTTTATGACAAATGAAGGAAAGTTTTGAAGCTGAGACTTTCCAGCAGAGCTGTAGGTCTTGGAGTGCTTGATCCTCACCCTGGCAGAAAGCAAGAGGGCATTACTGCAGGTGTGATGTGACTGAAGTGATGTTAGCTGAGCTTCCAAAACCAGTTTCAGACAAAACCTGACTTGTTGTGAAAGGTTAATTGGGAAATATAAATGCTGCTTGTGTGAGGAATCTATTTGGAAAACGCCAGATGCTCCTCCTGGGAGGAAGGTGGTGGCTGCCAAGGTTAATGGAAAGAAAGCTCTGCTGCAGCTCAAGATGTGCCCATTAGCAACTGCCATCATTTGGGGATATGGAAAAGTTACATTTCAAAGACATTTCAAACTAGAAACCTGATTTGAAACGTGGTTCCAAGGTCTCACAGTTATTTTCTGTACGTCAGGTCCAGCTCTTAGTGATCAAGGACAGATTGGGTTCTTTCTTCATAAAAGGATGACGGAGGGAAAAAGATATCTGGTGTTGCTGATGTCATTTACTCCTGCCAAGGGGAAAATGTGGGTGAAAAGGATTCCCTGAGTTTTGTAATACTGCAGCTATGGCAGTAAATAGAAACGGTAGCTGGGGAAGACTTCAAGAATAGAAATCATTATCATCAGTCTTCAGGCTCTGGGAAAGGGAAATAATCTGCCATGTCAGTTTATCCAAGTCTTTTGGCTTTCCTGAAACTGCATCAGGGATCAATCACAGCACTGCCTTACTTCAACCCCATTTTCAAGAAATGCATCTCTGCCTCTTTGGGAGAGACTAAAGTAGGAAATACTGGTTAGTTAGGAACATACATGTGCTGTAAATAAAATTTCCTTGAAACTTGAGCAAATTTAGGTGCAAGTTGAAGCTGTTCAAGCGAGAGCATTTAAAGTCCTTGCTTCAATTAAAACTGTTTGGCCCCAGTCAAAATGTAACCAGCAACTACAGCCAATAATAACATCAGCTTCAGCTGCTGTTGCTGAGCTGTACCTGCTACCAGCAAACCACTTTCTGTGTTATGAGTAGTGCCTGAGAGGGGCAGAATAGTTATAAAATCTGCAGGAAGAAAGATGCAGCAACAGAGTAAGTTAGAACTAACCCTCATCTCAAATATCCTGGATCCTTGAGTAAATCAGTATGATCTTAACTAGTTTGGGAAGGTATCACTGCTTGGTGAAAGCAAGGAAAAAAAGCTGGCTACTTAAATCACTTAAAACAGTCTCCTGGCAGCAGATTTGTAGTCTGATATTTTCCTTATAAAAATCAATACACTGTAGGCAGTGTATCCTATTCCATAACAGCATGAGTTTTACTTGTTCTGGAAACTGCTCGTCGTCAGAAACCCCCTAAATAAATGAAGATGTACTGCTGGAAGATATGAATTTCCATCAGTGCTTCTCCAGCCCCGTTTGGAAGCCAGGTAGGCTGCTTTTGGAAAAGGATGGTAATGTTCAGAGCAGCTTTGTCCATTGACACTTTTGCCCACTTGAATTACACCAGTGACTCAGGTCAGGTCACGTTACAAATGTACTAAAATTATTTCCAGGCCATAATTGAACCTTGTGTCTCCGATTTTACACCAGTAGGTGCTCAGGTGATCTGTAAAATTAAATTATTTCTTGGATGTTAAACCAGCCAACCAGCCTCTCTCTTTCTTAATGAGTGACCTGAGATGTCCCTTCTCTGTTTGAACACCACAACATTCACAGTTTTGCTGGTGATATCCATTTCAGCTGCCTCCACAGTCTGTAAATATCTCCTGAGGTGCTGCCCTGTGACCAGTCTCATTGGATTATCAAGGAAGGGGGGCAGAAAATCAAGAATGCTGTTTCCAGATGGATGGTGTTCCTTGTGAAGATGCACCAAAGCAAGGTGGAGGTGGAGCCTAAAGGGAAAAGTATGACAAAGCAGTGATGAGGGACTTGAACCTCAACGTCAGTCAGCCACACCTTCCTGTATCTCAGGCCATGTCTCACCAGTGCATCCCTCTCTTCCCTGTCACCCTTGTTTATCATCTGGGTGGCTGCAGGCTAAGTTGGATCAGTGATCTGATTCCGTGGAAAACAAATCCACTAAAAAAAGAACAGTTTCCTGCCCGACCAGCTTGCTCATCCAGCTCCACAGCAGCTGCACAGCTGCTAAATCAGATGCGAGGGCAGTGAGGGACAGGCAGGAGCGGGGGAGTGTGACAGTGTGACAGTGTGACAGTGTGACAGTGTGACAGTGTGACCGTCCTGCTCCTCGGGAAAGCAGCTGCTCCGGGTGCGTCAGACCACAGCGTAACAAGGGAGACATCCTTCGTTTGTCTGAGCAGAGTTCCCTGAATCCACACCCCGTGGAAAGCTCACTGAAGAATGCTGATGCTGTCCCAGCACAGGCATATCCTGTGCCCCCTCAGTCCCCTGGTGTGGTGGGCCTGGGGAGGATATGACCAAGCAGCTGTCACCCACCGGTGATGTCACTCCAGGCACTGTGATACACATGTTAACAGCATGTTGAGATTTGAAAAAGCTGCACAATTGTGGCTGGGGTAAACTGCTATTAAAGTAACCCTGTGTATTCCTTTGTGGTTATGTTAGTTCTGCAAGTGACTTGTCCCCAGAAAAAGTAATTTAGGCCATACCAAGTCCCACAGGCACAAGCTATGCTTTGTTGTCAGCAAAGAAGCAAAACAGCTGCATTACTTCTACCCTCCCTTGATCTGAAGGGGGGAATATTTCCTATCTTCTGGCAGTCTGCTCTCAGCTACATCCACACTTCCTCAGTGACAGTTCTTCCACTCTCCTCTGCTGTCCGTGGCACTGAGACCCCATGCAAAACCTGCAGCTGATATGTTCTTTGCTTGTAAATCGTACTTTGTTCTCCTCGTGTTTGATTGTTTCTGGTACCATTGATTCCTGGCCCTCTGGCTGTCACGAGCAGCACTGGCCTGAGCCCAGCCCTCCCCCTGGGCAGCTGCAGGGCAATACTCCACCATCCTGTGCTTACTCAGAGGAGCTGCTACTGCTATCTTTGGTCACTATTTCCTAACTTGTTGACTGCCATCATCGTTAGTCACTTACTATTTCCTAGTGGAAAACATGTTCCACAGGTACTCCTCTCCAAATCCATGCTAATTCTACGTGTTCATGTGGAAACAGGGGATGACTCCCATCCTGAGCCTGACCCTGAAACCTTCACTCAGTGGTGATTCACGGGGCTGAAGCAAATGCTTGGCAGGTTGTTCCCCTCACTAGTAGCCAGCCATCCTCTGCAAAGTCCTGTTTTGACCATGCTGCCAGCCAAGTGGTTGGCTTGGTGGGAATGCTCTGTCTTCCCTAGGGAATCCACTTCCTGTGCCAGGGGTGCTTCTCTTCAGTCCTAGTACTCGTGTAGCCAGGCTAGGCTGCTGGGCTGGAGTAATTCTCCTGTTCTAAAAAGTTACCAGTGACTGCTGCAGGGGTGTTTCAGACAGACTCACCAGCCTCTGGGGTTTCTAGATGCTGTCTTTAGGAGCTGGCTATTATGGGTATAATTCCAGCTTTGCTCTATCAGTTATACTGCATAAACTGAGATTTTTCTGGATGCTCTAGATTGATGTAATTACCCCACACAAAACTGAGGATCTGTATTTAATATTTCCTAACATATCATTCTAGGTCTTACGTACATCCCTTAACTAACAATCAATGATTTGCTTTCCCCATCTCTATCACAGAGTGAGGCCATGGGGATGAACCAGGAACAAGGCCCTTGTTCAAAGGAGGCTGGAGAAGGGCTCTGGTTATCCCTGGATGCAGGATGTCCCACTGATGGTCAGCTGGGCAATGCTGAGCTGGTTTTCCCTCTGCAGACTCTGCACGGGGCAGGAGTTCCACACTGCTCTGGGGTTATTTGGCACCAGATCCAACACTGTGCTCAAACCCTTGATGAACATCATAAAAAATAGACTTTGCTCAAGTAGGCTTGACGTAATAATTAGTCTTGGTTAAATGCAGCAGGCATGTTGCAGGACAGGTGCATTAGCCAGGATGTGGGCTGCAAATCATGTAGTTGCTTCTTGCTGCTGCTTTCGATACTAGGCATTGTCATTAGTTTGTTGCCCTGATAAATGTTTGGTTTTCCCACAGGAATGAAATTACTGATAACTGTGGTGTCCAATAGAGCTGATAAAGAAGCATATTTCTTCCTATTCCAGCCATGAAAAGGGAAGGCAGGCGAAAGCCCCTTTTAGGAGGTTCTCCCAAAATTAGCATCCTTGACAAAAAAAAAACTACAAAGAGAATTGCTAAATTCTTGCATATGAGGTGTAGGTATCTTCTCCAAAAGTTACAGGGCAGGAGCAGACCAAGAGACCTTTCAAGTGTGCAAAAGCTGCTTGTTCCAGAGCACAATGGGGTTTATACCATTGTGATTTTTTTTGTTTGTTTTTATAAGGAAACATACAAAAGGAGAAGCTGTTTACAAGTTGTTTTTTTTCAGAACATCACACTTCAGAGAAATTGTGGGCTCTTGTATTTCCTCAAACAGCTACAAGACAGCTACCCATCCCCTTCTTACAACCAGCTCTGAGCAGCACTTTGCATTTCCCTCTCAAAGAAGTGAAGCCAGGAGCCTTTACTGGGATATTCTGTATATTTGCAGTAGTGACCTATGCATTCACACGGGCATTAGCCTGTTGGAACATGCGTAATCTCCACAGCATCACAGAGCTGCAGCCAGCGGGCTGTGTAACTGTGTCACTGCACTCTGACCTCCTCAGAGTCTGTGGCTCTCTGCTGCTGAAGTCACGGCTGAGCTCTCCCTCAGCTCTCAACTGTGACCCATTTACGCTGCACATTTATCTGGCATTTTCATCTTGAAGGGCTTCTGGCTGCTGAGCAAGCCAATCTCTCGTTTTGAAAACAGAAGGACTCGGCTCCCAAAGCCAGCAGCCTGCAGGGGGGACAAGGAACAAAAATGACATCTTGGTGTGCTGATGGCAGCCAGAGTGCTGTCCTGCCTGGCAGGCACTCCTCCCTGTGTGCCCACGCCTAGACCCAGCCCACAGCAGGTATCAGAGACAGCAAACAGCAGAAACCAAGCACAGGAGACAGCTCAGTTCTGCCAACAGCCGTGCTCAGGCTGGGCAGGTGCCAGGCGGGGCAGCCACACCCGGCACAGCATCTCCCTGACGCAGTGCAGAGCCTGCTGAGAGCGGGGACCCTGCCAGGCTCTGCACGTGCCACAGCTGGGATGGCCCCAGGACACTGGCACAGCTCTCCCCCAGTGCCCCTTCGCCTCCCAGCCTCAGCCCCACCAGCTCCAGCCGTTCCCATCCAACCCGCCGACCCCAAGGGCCTTTAAAAGTAACACTCAAATCAAGAGGGTGCCAGCACAACCCCTCTGCTGTGCTCCTGGTATTTCCATTTCCCTTGGACACCCACAAAGGCAAAGGGTGCTCAGCTCATTAAACTGCCCTCTCTGCTCCTGAATGTCTTTTCCATATTGGACAGCTGGCTTTCCGAGCCCTGTAAAAATCATAATTGTACCGTGTCCCCTTGAAGCCCAAAGGCAGGCTCCCATCCAAAAAGCCAGCAAGCTGCTCTCTAGTCTAAATCTGTAACACAGAAACGCAACTTATTCCATGAGATCCCAAGTGGGAAAACTGGCTGGGAAACATAAGTACTAATTTATGTCAATTAGATTATCTTGAATGGAATATTTAATATTTTTAATGGAATGTTTTTTTAATTGATGCTCGTGGGTACTTTGTAGCTGTTGGAAACTCTGATCTAAATTACTATTTTAGTGAAAGATTGCCAAAGGACTCACATTTGAAACTCCTTCATAGGTTAACAGTGGCACTGTTTTCCCTGGGCTGACCAGCCCTTGTTTCCCAGTCAGGGCACTCAGGGCAATGCCAATTAGCACAGCCACAGAACTCAATGAGGCAAATTGCTGAGGGTGTTCACCTCAAATCTGACTGTGGAGCCCCCTCAGAAACAGTCTGAGCTGATGGGTTCATATGGATGGCGAGGGAACTTTCAGAAAAGGATATCTGCATATTTGTGTCAGGACCCTAAGGTTTAACTGCCCTGAGCAGTCCCTCCTGCACTCCCCACCTGCTGCCCATTGGAGGGGTCTCCATTTGAGCTCAGCCTTGAGATGCCTCTGTTTCCCCCATGAATGTTGCTGTAGGTGCAGTCTCCCATACAGTTCTTGCTCCCAGATGGATCAACATCCTGAGCTGCAGATAGGTCTGTCACCAGTCCTGTTTCTGGCCTGTCTCTGCAATGCACCTTGTCGCCCTGGTTTTTTAAGATTCTCAAGGCCTTCTGATGTTGACATTCTTCTAAGGAACTTTATCATGCACTTTCTTGTAAATAACTTGTTGTTCACATTCCTTTGATGGAGGAGGAGAGAATTGATGGACTGTTGTGGTAGCCAGTGTCATTGGAGAGCTGTCACTGTCACCCTCCAATCCTCTGTCACCTTTGTAAAACTATATATATAGGAGTCAGAAAATAAAACTTCCCTTTTTTCCTTCACCTTGAGAGAGGTGTGTGTTCCTTTGTGTCTGATAGCGACAGCACCTTGCATTGATGTAGAAGCCTTGAGGCTCTCTGGCACATGTTAGCTGTGCCACCTGAAGGAAATCTAATTTGGAATGCTGTCCCAGCTTCTGACCAGTTTTTCCCTCTTGAAATCACAATAAGTTAAACTGGACCAAAAAAACCCCAAACCCATGAAGACCCTAAAACTATTTCTAAAGGTCATGGTTCTTGTCTGTTCAAATTGCCAAATTAGAAAGTCTCATCCCAGAAACCCTTCCACACACATACATGTATGCCTATACAATCCTTTAAATCATCATCAGTGTCCCCTTTTCCAAAGGGAGAGATGCAATTTCAAGCAGAGAAGCAGATTGATTGTATTTATAGTCTGGTTTTATTTTTCAGCCACAACACACAAATCTATGGAGCAAGATCCCTGCACTGTCATTTGTTTTCTGCATGGCATTGCTTTCCCATTCTCCTGGAGTGGTGAATCATCCTGGCTGCTGAGCTCACCCTGCTTTCAGAGGCCCTCTCCAGTCTTTGTGCCACAGACCCTTGATGAGGGTCAGCAGCCTTGGTGCTGTTCTTTAGAAGGTTAATTTACACGTTGCCTCTTGGCAGCACAGAGGAGCCTCCTTCAGCTTGCCCTGTGCTGTGGTGTCTAGGCAAGCCCTACAAAACCCAAATTGTTGCTGGATGTGGTCAGTTGAAAACTCCTGACCTAGTTTCTCAAAATGATGTGGATGGCTTAAAAAATTGGATTTACTGCTTTTTTAAATGATTGTGTAGTTTTTGCTTCAAGTTCTTGTTTGAGGAATTGCTAGAGATACTCCAGTTGCAATTATGAATTTCTCTTCATTGTCATAAAGGTGACAGGTGTATTTTTATGTGATGCATGATCAGGGAAACTGCTTGCCTCTAGCAGCTAGGAAAAACACCAACTATTTTGACATTGTGATTTAAAAACAGTCGTATGTGGGTTGTTAGAAGTTACTGTTATTCCAGATTTGCTGGGTCTCAAAGGCAAAGAGTTCAATGTAATAAAGTCCATGCTAAAAGCTCTCTAGCATAAATTCCTGAGCAAAAGCTGCAGCAACAGCTGCTGCTACCTGGAATAGAGTCCCTTGCATGGAGTCCAAAGTTCTGAGAAGGAGCAGCAGCAGCAGGCTTCTTTCTTCTTGATGATGATGGAGAAGAAGAAGCAGCAGCAGCAGCAGGAGGAATAACAGCCATTTTCTTCTTCTTCTTCTTCTTCTTCTTCTTCTTCTTCTTCTTCTTCTTCTTCTTCTTCTTCTTCTTCTTCTTCTTCTTCTTCTTCTTCATTCTCCTTGCACCCCATTACAGAGGCATTAAATTCCTAAAACAACCAATCAGCTAAAAACACAATTCTAAAACATTCTTTCTAAACAAATCTAAGCATAATTCTAATGTACAAAAGTAGAACAAAACTATTACGAAAGTAGTGTCAGTTATTACCTAAATGTTTTATGCATATAATTTTATCTATTTACACATATAGCTTTATCTGTTTACATGAATAAGTCTATCTATTCTATCTAGAAACACAAGCAATGTTCTGCTATGTTTTAATTATGTCTGGAGCTAGGTTTTAGGGGCTTACTAGCTACCACAGTCTCTTAAGGCACTTAAGATATATTTCTACTTAAAACTATAACTAACTGCTTCCTCCAATTACTTAAAGTGCTGCCTCCACTTACTTAAAGTTACACTTCTACCTCATATCTAGGTGGCTTTATATATTTCAGCTTCTTTAAAGGGTCTAATTCAAACCCTACATTTCTTTCTCTCTCTGAAGGACTCTGAGAGACTTCTGTCTCATGCACTCCAGCAGCAGGGGTGTTTCAGCAATTCCAGATCCTCAGATCTGCAGTTATCAGGTATGTTAGGATGGCATGGGCTGGCAGTGACTTGCTTGGGATCAGTCTGGGCTCGCTGTGTGGCTGGAGGCAGCATCCAGGTGCTGCCCTCCTGCAGATGCCATTTCTCACTCCTCAGCTTTTTGCAGAATGTCTGTCACCTGCCAATGCTAGGCTTGTTTACACATTTGTCCAGGTTCTGTGCTCCTTCTCAGCTATTCACTGAGATCTCTCTTATTTTTCTACCTGAGCAGCTCCAGTCCGTATCCCACATAGTGATTGTGGGCAGGAGCAGTTTTATAACCTGCTAAAAAATGGGAAGTGCTCTGGCCTGCTGCTGAGCAGCACTCACACCTTGGCCCAGTTCTGTCACTCCCCCCTTGCTGCTCCCATGCCAATCCTGTCCCCATGCCAGTCCCATCCCTGCCATCACAGTGTGTCTGGCTGTGGGCAGCCTGGTGGGACTGGGGCTGTGGCAATGTGGACAGGCTGTGGGGGAAGGAGCTGTTTATTATTTGTTGCCATTGGATACTGATACCAGAGTACCAATTTTAACTGCAGCTGGGAGGCTGCCTGGAGTACAGAACCAGCATCTCTTAAAGCAATTGTCTGGGTTTTATTTCCATAGGAAATGTTCATAGCAAGATCTGGGGTTGCAGCACTCCCAGTATGCCTGTATTACCTGATTTTCTAGTGAAGCTTCCTCCTAGGAGTTGGGAAAACAGATTAAAAATGGAAAAGCAGCAATTGGAACAAATGTTGTGTGTTGGATTTTACAAACAAGATGTTTTAATTTTTTTTTCTCTTTTATCAAGGGTTTTGGGTTTTTTTTAACCAACCCTTGATACCAGGTTGTTTTGCTGCCCAGCTTGGCTGTGGAGCCAGGCCTCTCTGTCTGCAGACAGACTGTGCCAGGGACTCAGCATGGTTCAGTTGCTTTGTGAGCCCAGTGCCTTGCTCTGTGGCAGCTGCAGAGCTGCCTGCATGGCCTTGCTAGTGCTCAATACTCATAAGTCAGATTTTAAAAATACTCCAGGGCAGCCTCAGGCAGGGATGCCAGGCCTAACAGCCCCACTTAATTTCCTCTACTTACTGTGCTATGAGTTGTTCAGGCACCTGCTGAAACTAGAAATGTTTCTTTCCTTAAAACAAGGCACCAGCAAATGTGGGTAATTAGCATATCACAAATTGTCACCGTTGAATCCTCATGGAATTATTCCTGCCCCAGGTCTGAGTCTTTAATAGGTATACTGCATGCTATTTTTATTATTTTGTTATATTACAAAAGCAATTATCAGCCCAAATCTGCTTTCCCTTGTTAGTAAAAAACCTCTGTTGCAGGAAATTATTGGGACGAGGGTTTTTTTGTGCTTTCTTTATGTGGACTTAACTGATCAGCAAATGTAGCTGCATGAGAGCTGGCTCTGAGAGCCCCAGACACGTATGGCAAGGTGGGGGCCCTACCAAATAAATTTCTGTGCACAGAGCCAGTATAATAGGTGTGTGTATCTGCAGGTATGTATGTATTCACTATACATAGCATCCTCATGTAATTATAGACTGGTTGGGGTTGGAATAAGCCCTAAAGATGATCTAGTTCCAGCCCCTCTGCCATGGGGAGGGAACCTCCCACCAGACCAGGCTGCTCCAAGCCCTGTCCAACCTGGCCTTGAACACTTCCAGGGATCCAGGGGCAGCCACAGCTTCTCTGGGCTACCTCATCCAATGCCTCTCCACCCTCATAGCAAAGCACTTCCTCTTAATATCTAATCTAGTCTGACCTACTCTGTTGGAATCCATTCCCCTTTTTCTTGTCACTCCATCTTTCTTGTAGGCTCCTCTCCTGCAATGCATATACACAGACCTGAAGGAGCTGCTTTTGAACAGCTTTCTGGATGTGCAATTGAAGTAGAAAAAAACCATAGTTAGAATTTTCTTGATGCTTGGAAAGGTGCAGTGCTATAGAAGTGACTGCTGTGGATATACATGAAATCAGCAATTAAAGCAGAGAAACTGAGCATTGGAATAAAAATAGCTAGAGCCAGGACCTAAACAGACCTGAAATGCAGATGCCACAAAGCTAACTAGAGACTGCTTTTGGGAAAAATAGTACATGGAATAACAATGACCAGTAACTTTTCCCCAAGCAACTGTCACCTAGCTGGGAGTCAAATACCTTTATTGTACTATTGCCTCTCCTGGCTTTGCACGGGTTTTGTGATATTAAAATCCTCCTAAACCCTTTCTGAAGAAGAGCTGTTGGGCAGGAGCAAGTGCAGTACCACGGGTGCCTGTGTTCCCAATGTCATCCTGTGAGCTACAGCAGCATTGCAGCTGTTTGATCTGGCATCATGGGTAGCTGAATGTGTGCATAGCATGTCTTAGAGACTGGCTGGCTTCAGAGACATGTTGGGACAGAGGATGTGGCTGAACATGTCTCCCTGTTAAGCTTTCAAGCTCTGAAGGTTTTTATTCTGTTGATAAAAACCAAACAGAAATCTCAATTCATAGATTAAGAACTAACTGCTTTAAAATTAGCCCTATTAAGATCTCACCCAGGACCCACAGTCCCCATACTCTGGAGTCCAGTGCCAGGCAGTGTTTATCTGTGTGTGCAACACACATCGGGCAACAAAAGAAGCTTTGTACCAAAATAGTTTATTAAAAACAATAAAACTTCATTGAAGCTTGCTGTCTTCAAGACAGAATTATGACATTGCAGCATTCAAGACCATCATAATCCACATATAAATAGAATACTATACAGCTCCTGTTCGCCTTGGCCAAGTTCTGCCCTCAGTGTGGCCCCAGCAGCCCTGCTGACACAGCCCAGCCCTGCATACTTTAGCTGCAGAACCTGTTCCTCTGGGAACTGAGTTATTCTCTCCTTTCCTCCCCTCACAGGGCTGTCACTGTGCAGAAGTTACACAGAAATGCAGCGCAGCTCTTGGCAGCTCAGGCAGTAACAGACCCGGTGTGAGCACACCGAGCCACTGACAACAGCATCCCACTGGGGGATGTTTAGGAAAAATAAATAGGCAACCAATTACTCGAGCTCCCAGCAGTGCCCAAGTGCAGAGAGCAGCTCCTGTGCACAAGAAGGAAGCTCTGTCCAGACCTGCCACGCCGTTCCTCGGCCGTGACAGAAGGGCTCCTGCACAGCCACCTCTGGCTGCAGCTCTGGCAGAGAAGGGCAGTGCCAGCAGCTGGCTGGCACCCTCTGCCATCTCCCCTGAGCACCCTCCAACAGCGTCACTGTGGGCCATCAGCCCTGCTCCAAAGTCAATATTTGTCCTTGCACTGTGGCACACAGACTGGGTGCTCGGTGCCCCAGCCTTTTGGGCCAGGATGCTGCTCACGAGCTGTGGCTTGGCTTCCTCGTCAGCCCAGAGGTTGCTTCTCCTTCCTCTCCATCTCTCATGTGCCCTGGGCTGCTCTGCTGATAGGTGTCTTCTTGCACAGCTCCTGATAGAATTCAGATTCCAAAAACCGTGGGTAGGAGTTGTTCTCCATTAAGCTGTAAACTCTCTTCTGTGCCACACTGAAGCAGGTATGAGTGGCCTCCTGGATGTTCTGTGCAATCATGTTCTTGGTCTGGAAGTCTATGTTTATCTGAAATACAGAAAGAATACTCCTTAGAGCAGAATTCAAGTAAGTGTTAATACACAGTACAACTTCTGAAGAGGTGAAAAAGGCAAGACCCCATTACTGCAGGGTCAAATTACTGGAGAATTTTCTTGAAGAAAATTCTTCTTTTGCACAAAACCAAAGCTAATTCAGATATGTCTTTTCTCAGTTAAAATGGAAATTCTCTGCAATGCTGCTTGTGCCATTTCCCAGCTTGGTGAAAAGGCACTTGTACTCAGAGCCAGACAGGGAGGTTATGCACAATGCAGTTTGACATCGGTATCTTGAGTTCAAAGAAATAACAGCTGTGAGAACTCATACTGCAGAGCATTTATGTATAAGCAGCTTTTCTTTACCTCTTTGGGAGCCTCCTTTTCAATGAAGTCATTGTAGATTTTCTTTGCTTTCAATGTCAGCTTTTGGGGCGATTTCGTTTTCTTGAAGTCCTCACAGGCCAACCAGAATTCAATGTTCTCTTCACAAAACTCAGACTTTAAAAAAGCTCGGAAAGCAGCAAGACCATCTAAGGAAAGAAAAAAGTACTCATCAGCAATTAACTATTTCAGGAACCTTGATTTTACCTATTGGTTATATCAGCTTCTACCAGAATGCTTTGTTGTAGGTCTATTTTTATCAGCAATATCATGGCAATAAAAAAAAAATCCATAATTTATATTTGTAAGCAAGTTAATGCTTTAACAGCTTGGCAGATGTCCCTTTGAGTTTGCCATTTCTTAGGCAAACACAAAAATTAAAACCATTTCTATGGTTATGTTTCCTTCTGTAATGCCTGAGAATGTATTAAAAAAAATCATTTCTGTCTAGATAAGCTCTCCTCTGTTAACCTTTACACTGCAGTAAATGACTGCTACAGTACTCTGGAATATTCTTTCAATGGAAAGGATGACTAAAGCTCAAAGAGCAAATAGTAATAACATTTCTTAGTCATTTTGCTTTGCTAGTGAATGCTGCTTCTTGCAGACCTGCAGTAAAAGCCCGAGATCACTGAACCCATGTTGCATGAGCCTTCCCACATTACTGGAAAGCATTTGCTTTGCTTATGGAGTGAGCTCAGGGAAGAAACATCCTTCTCCCATTTGGCAAAGCCAAGCTAACGGGTATGATTTTAGCTATGGGGGTTTCAAGAAAGAAAATCTACTGAGATATTCTTGGCTTTATTATTAGTTTACTTTTTTAAAAAATAAAAATCACTTCTACGTATTTTGGCTTTAAACTGTTAAAAGCATTTAACTTGCAAGACCAGAATCAAAGCTCTTTACGTGAGAGGTACAACACTGACATGAAAGGAAGCAAACTCTTACAGACATATAAATTTCTCCTTCCCTTTGCTCCCAAATGTTACTTTTTCAAGACAAACTTACATTTGTTAGCAAGCAGTTCATCAAAGGCTTCTGACCACAGCTGCGCTTCTTCAGGCGAAGGTCTGCAGAAAGAGAGTGAGAACATTAGACCACACTGCTCCAGCTTTACTGCTTTTGAAGAACACTCCAGCTATTTAAACAGTTTCTTTCTCATAACTTACCTGAAGTAGTTGCGATGTTTCCCTGCCTTCTTAGATTTCCTTTTGTTAGAGTTGGAAGAGTTCTGCAGGAAGTAGCTCAGTCTTGTTTTCCAATCTTTAATTCTGGAAAAAAGAAGAGGGACATGCTCGTTCAAAATGACAGCTCGCAGAGCTTTAGACAGCAGCGCTTTCCCCGGCGCGGCTCCTGCAGCAGTAACACCCCCAGCCCCCGAAGGCAAGGCAAACGCTTCCCGTGCTGCGGGCGGGGGGACTCACATCGTTCTCTTCATCCTGCCCTTGTCGTTCTCCTCCGGCTCGCTGCGGCGGCGGCCGCCCCGCTCCATGCGCCCGTGCGGCACCGCCAGCAGCAGCAGCGCGCTCGGCATCGGCATCGCCGCCCGCTCCGCGCTGCGCCGCGCCCGCTCTTATGGCCCCGCGGGCGGGCGGGGCCGGGGGCGGCACCGAGCTGGCCTGCGTGTCCTTCCCAGCCTGGCGAGCTGGGCTCTCTGCGGCAGCACGTCTGCTTTTTCCCCTGTATTTTGTTTTTCCTTGCTCCCCCCGTTCTTGGAAATCTTACGGCGTGTCACACCGCCAAAGGGCTGGCTGTCCTTTCCGTCAGTCAGAAACATACCCTGCTCTTCTGGAGGGTTTTTTTAAGGTTCAGATTTTTGAGCGTGAGCGGTACGTGAGAAAGGAAGGACTTAGCCATATTTCTTCAAAAATTTAAGTTTTGAGTTTACGGTGCCTTTGGTGTCGTCCCTCTGCTCACCCAGGCTGTGGACCCCTTCCACCCCGTGTCTGCACAGGATTTAGCTCTGGGCAGTGTTGCCACCTAGCAGTGAATTGTGTAAATCACTCCCGGTACTGAAAGCTGAAGTTGCAGCGCCTTACTCGAGCACTCGGCTTGTTGAATAGGCCATGTGGTCCTTTTCAGCAGCATCCAGCTGGAGGGTATAATGTCCAAACAATTTGGATTTAGGAGCCATGTGAGTTTCTCTTTACCCTCTCTCTGCTTTTCTGCTCTTTTCTGTGCATGTATCTTCCTCTCCACAATGCCCTAGAGCCTGTCTTTCCTGCCACAAAAACACTGTCCAGAGAGACTGACTCCCAAAATGCCAGCTGACTTCAACATAATCATGTAGCATAAATGTCTGATCCTTTGAGATAATCACTGTGTCCTTACAACCCCGGCATGCTGAACTCTCACAAGCTGCACTAAAGCATTTTGCTTTAGATGGGGAAAGAGAATGCCATTTAATTTGTGACAGCATTTATACAACTTTTCACTGCTTCTGATTGTACCTTGCAGTATGTATTGATGATCTGATAGGAGAATAAAGTTCAATCCTATAAATTTTAACAAATCACTTGAAATGATTTTTGCACAGGTAGCTCTTAGTCCTGTATGTACATAAAGCAAAACTATTGTGAAGGTGGTTTCCATGGGAGAAAGTATGGAAAGAGGAGGGCTCTAAGTGGTGTAAAGGCATGCACTCCAGAAGCTCTGTGGAGTGAAGTTTCCAAAGCAAAGAGCCGGCAGGCAGTGCCAGGACGATGGATGGGTGTGTGCTGAGCGCCTTCCAGCGCTTCATTCGTCACTGGCGTGGAGATCGCTCTGGGGCTGCGGGACAGCCTGTGACACGGGGAACACCTCCCGGGGCTGCGGGACAGCCTGTGACACGGGGAACACCGCCCGGGACAGCCTGTGACACGGGGAACACCTTCAGGGGCTGCGGGACAGCCGGCGACACAGGGAACACCGCCCGGGACAGTCTGTGACACAGGGAACACCGCCCGGGACAGTCTGTGACACGGGGAACACCGCCCGGGACAGCCTGTGACACGGGGAACACCGCCCGGGGCTGCGAGACAGCCTGTGATACAGGGGAACAAACACCGCCCGGGGCTGCGGGACAGTCTGTGACACAGGGAACACCGCCCGGGACAGCCTGTGACACGGGGAACACCGCCCGGGGCTGCGGGACAGCCTGTGACACAGGGAACAGCCTCCGGGGCTGCAGGACAGCCTGTGACACGGGGAACAGCCTCCGGGGCTGCGGGACAGCCTGTGACACAGGGGAATACCGCCCGGGGCTGCGGGACAGCCTGTGACACGGGGGACACCGCCCGGGACAGCCTGTGACACGGGGAACACCGCCCGGGACAGCCTGTGACACGGGGAACACCGCCCGGGGCTGCGGGACAGTCTGTGACACAGGGAACAGCCTCCGGGGCTGCGGGACAGCCTGTGACACAGGGGAACACTGTGCGGGACAGCCTGTGACACAGGCAACACCGTGCGGGGCTGCGGGACAGCCTGTGACACAGGGAACACCGTGCGGGACAGCCTGTGACACAGGGAACACCGTGCGGGACAGCCTGTGACACAGGGGAACAAACACCGCCCGGGCCTGCGGGACAGCCTGTGACACAGGGGAACAAACACCGCTAGGGGCTGCGGGACAGCCTGTGACACAGGGAACACCTCCCGGGACAGCCTGTGACACGGGGAACACCGCCCGGGACAGCCTGTGACACGGGGAACACCGGCCGGGACAGCCTGTGACACGGGGAACACCTCCCGGGACAGTCTGTGACACGGGGCGACACCTTCTGCACGTGCGGGCCTGGCACAGGCAGGCTTGGAATTACACCGGGATACTCAGCCCCGGCCTTCCCCGCGTTGCAGCCCCTGGAAAGGATCAAATGATCTGCAGAGCAGAACAGCACGTCCCCACCTGCCACCTGACTGCAGATTTCCCCGCGTTGGATGATGGTTTCGAGTTTCTTTTACCTGATTCTCAAAGTTGAAGGGGGGAAAATGCCAGCTATTGGGAAGTGGGAAACTTCAGAGTCTAGCAAGCTACAGTGAGGTTTGGTCTAGCAATTATATTTTGGGAGCACCCCAGAGATCCAGAAGATGTTTAAATCCTGAAAAAATGTTTTCTTGTTGGTCCTAGAGGAGAATTGCAAGGGTAGAGCTGGGATATTCCCCACATCTGCAAAGTTGTAAAGTTGGCAGAAGTCAGCATATGGAAAACTGCAGCATGAATCATGTATTCATCTGATACTTTCTATTTCAAACCTTTAATTGCTTCTTTTAGAAACACGTAAAATGGAAGTACCAGTTAAGGAAGGCAGTTATAATATGTGTAATAGCTTTCAAGTATAGAAAAAACAGCTAAAAAATTAAGCTGAATATGGAATTGTGGGCTTAGATGACCTTATAGAAAATTCTTATTGTAACATTTGGTTTAAAAACTAGATTGAAATTGTCAGCTGTGTTAGGTATATTTTGTTTTATATATTTATTATACTTTTAAAGAATGGATATTGCTGCTTTTTCCAGTAAAAAAGACACTTTACAAAATACTTTTTCACTTCACCATGGTGAGTTTTCCGGCTGGGACAGTTACCTTTGCAAGGACATAAATTACACACCTGCATGATAAAATGTGTTTTCCATTTATGTTCAAAGACCAAGAAAAAGCATCTGACCTCCCACAGTGTCACCAACGTGCTGTGCAAGGACCCGGTCAGGGCTGGGATGGAAGGGAAGAGGCTGCTGGGAGGTGGCTGTCCAAGTTCTCTCCTTGAGAGCTTCTCTAGGTGCTGTGGGCACGGAGTGGCCCTGCATGGCTGCACTGCCTGCAAGAGTGCTTGGGCTCACTGAGCAGTTTTAAAGGTACCAAACCCAGGCATTACTTCATTTTATCAATTTCTGGTTTTCCAAAGCAAGATGGCAAAATTGTTGGGGTTGTTAACTTGCCTTTCTGAAAGGGGGTCTGTTTCACACCAGCGGTGCCGTGCATTGACTGGGCAAGGGAGATTTGGCATCCCAGCCCTGTCCTGCACTTGCAACAGGATATTGAAATACTCCAGGAAAATTAGGAATTGAGGTAGTAAAGAAAAGCCCTGGTTTGCAAGTGCAATACAGGTTAGCGCAGCACAAGGTGGAGTGCTGCTGGAAAATCTGTGTCTCCAGGGTGTGATTCCTTTTGTAGGAACGGGGGTGAGTGTGGACAGTTTTTTACTGAGACATAGTCCATGGGAAAAAACTAACGTGAGAAAATCCATCTGAGAAAGCAACAGCTGCCTAATTCAAGGACATGGTTTCTTTGAGCAAGAAGCTGTTTGGTAAATTAGGTGATAACAGGAGGTAAAAAAGAAGCCACAAACATCTTGAGAAAGGTGGGACTGACTTTTTATAGCTGACCAATAGTGAGCTCTACTTTTGCAATATGTATGAGCCTTATTACTGATTATAAAAGTGTTTCTGTTAATCAATAAATCTGAGATTTTGTCGGTCATCATTGGATGAGCAAGTCTCCCGTCTACCTTGTCAGGTGAGTGGCTCCAAGCAGTGCCCAGGGCAGCACTGCAGATCTGCCTCTGGGTGTGCTGACCCCTGCCCTTTGGAAAAAGGGAAGCTCTTGGTGGCTGAGGACAAACGCAAACAAGGTGCTCAAACGTTTCCTTTACGTCCTCCTTAAAGCTTTCATATATTTCTGTCCCACTGATCTCATTGTCAAAGGGCAAGGCCGAGGGAAAGCGGAGGGAGGAGAGAGCCCAGAGCCCAAACTTTGCTATTGAAGTCAGTGACAAATTTGCCATTGCCTGCAGCAAAATCTGATGTCAGACATTTCACGGCACAAGTGCTCACCCTGGAGATCGCGCTTTGCTTTTCTGAGCCTTCTTGAGAATGTTCTGTTCTTTTTCTGCTTATACAATTCCTACAGGCACCAGGGATGGCTGGATGTACATGGCACTGTAAAATTAAAACAGGCAGTAAACATCCCAGGGAGAAGATTAGGGTTTTTCCATCTCGGTTATGTTCTATGTCGCAATAGCTATGCTGATCTTTTGAAGTCCTCAGCGAGTTGTTGTCACTGAATGATATTTAAATCCATGTCTGCATTTTGTGAAATGCCAACCCTTGTTTCTTTCTTTTACTTGGCTGGTAGGACACAGGAAAAGTGGTCCAGAGTTTATAGCTGAGTTTCATAAAGCCAGGAGGATAGAACCTGCTTTTGCATGGCAGTTCAAACTGTGCATGGGAATTATTTGAGGGATGTCTTATTGAACCCTCAGCTATGAGTAGCTGAAAAATCGTACTCAAAAGAAGGAACAAGATGTTGAGCCATGTCTTTTTGGTTTGTAATGCAAATTGCAAACGACACAGGTGAAGTTTCCTGTATTTTTATTGCTCTTGAATGTACAGCTGTACAATCCTGTGCTGGGCTGTGAGATGATTCATGTAAGCACCAGCACAGGAGATCAGCAGAGCACACCACATCGTGACCCTCTGTTCTCACCTCCTTTCAGTCTGTGTCTTCTCTGAAGTGCAAGGACTGATCTGCATCAGTGCAGAGGAGCACAGATGTGCCCAGCTATGGTGCCAGTGGAGGCTTTGTGCTGTGCATTCCTGAATAACAGCAGCCAAGCTCAGGCTGTGTCACAGGGCACAAATTTCTAAATGAATGGTTATGAATATTAAAATTGCCACTCTTTCTCATTTTTTTAATAAGTCAAGAAGTTCACTCAAACCCTACGTCTAATACTGATCCTGTTCATTGCGTTCTGCCTTTCTATCTCCTGCTAGAATTTCAATTACAAGTAGTAGGACTGTTGTTTTCTTTGGATTTTTTTTTTTTGGTTGGGTTTTAAATTTTTGTTTGTTTGTTTTGTGTTTTTTTAATTGCTTGGAGAAGTCTCTGACTCTGGCCCTGCAGGCTGTGCCTGACAGGCTGTTGTACTTCCCCCAGTATTATTTTCCAGCCATAAAGCTCAAAAAGTGCAAATCACCAGAAGCCATTTCTGATCTAAATTTAGCACTACTATGGATTAACATTGGACCAATCATATGCTCAGTCTTTCCTAAATAAAAAATAAAATATATCTCATTACAAATGGACCTTTTTTCACTTAACAGCAAAATCCTCTGAGTAATGTATAAACCAGACAGGGTTCTCTGAGAGCTCATCAGTCCCAGCCCTCAGCCACCTTGTTTTACATAAACACTGACATTAGTTTATAAACGTTTTAAAAATAGAGCTGAAATTTGTCAAGTGGATCAGCTGGGGCTGTGTGTCTACATACAGGGCTGCTGTTGTGTGGATGTATACATCTCTATTTTAGTGATGCTGTGAAAAGAATATGAATTTAGGCATTGAGCCTGAATTGTGATTCACCCCCTGCCCCTGGACATTTGGAAATGTTGGTTTTGAGGGAGATACTGGACAGCAGCAGGCAGGAATTGGAACGGCAGGTTCCCTGGGAAGCAGGGATGGCTGTCCTGCTTGTATCAGATCTCCTCTGTCCCTTCTGCAAAAAAAGCTGAAAAGAGAGCTGTTAATATAGTCTGCATTGTAAAGAACAGGACATTCTCAAATTCCTTATGCCTTTTGTCAATCCAGAAAGCAAGCAGCTTAGCAAGAAGCCGCTTATTTTTAACAATGAAGTTTTCTTAGCAGATAGAAGCTGGGCCACCATCTCAGGTGCAGAGACATGATCAATCTTGTTTGAGGTTAGCCAGGTAATGCAGAACACTGACTCCATGTCCTTTTCCACTTGCAGCCTCTTTTGCCCCCCTGCCTTTACAAAGACTGTATTTGTCAACCTGGGTGTGCAGAGGGACATTAAACAATCAAATATGTTTGTTAAATGTGGATGTGGGCACCATCTTTATCGTGTTATCTGCATGCAACACAGTCAGCACACAGCCCTTCTGATGACTCTTCAATCCACGTTGATAAAAGTCTCTGCAAATACCTGAATGGTGTTAGTCAGACTTTGATTCAGGAAGTCTCTGTGGCTTAGAGAATCACTCCCTTTTACAACTTCCACAGGTGGAGACTGTCAGGAGCACAGCAACAGGAAAGCTAGAGGTCAGAGCATAGGAGTATAACCATTTGTGCACCACCTTAAAAGGTCAAATTTAAATGAGCATTGAAAATAAGAAGTAAAAACAAGTATTTATTTTGAAATTAGATAAAATTTCTTTCTTATTTTGCAACGAGCAAAAAAGTTTTAAGAAGCCCTCTTCTTGGGACACCCTGATCTCCATGCTGGATAGAAGTAGCAGAAGTCTAATTACACTTATTAGTGGAAAACAAAACCAGTAGTGAAATTTCAAATTTGTCAGTGAAAATTTTTTCATTTCTTTCAAATTATTTTAGGGTGATATTTTCTTTTTATCACTTTCAGCACTGCTGCATAGGCTTTGCAGTGAAGAGTAGAAAGGTAATGAATGTCTTTGAGATGTGATAAAGGCTGCATGACAGTGGAGAGGAGAGGAAACACTGTCTGAGCAAATCTGCTTATCAGAGTCAGGAGCCATCTCAGGAAGGGCAGCCTTACACCCTCCTTAGTCATCCTACTGACAAAAACAACTTCCAAACTTGTAGGGCAAACTCTCTGGAGTCAGAAAAGCCAGAATGAGGGTTCCCTGTACAAGGCTATTAATCCCACAGTGAAGGCTGGTAGAGAAAGGAAAGACAGGACGAAATTTGTCCTCATCAAAGTGTGGAAATTCCCTCCTGCCTATTTTAAGAGTACACTGGGGTGGTTGGACCATAACCAGGGTGTTTTAGGGGCAGTCTGGGAGACAGACATAGCCAAGTACCTTGACAAATTAGTCATTCCCTAAATGTTGCAAAATAATGTCCTAATCCTCCAAGCCCTGGATTCCCCAAAAACTTTTTTTAAAATTAGTTCAGCATTCTAACAGGCCTTCAGAGCAGAGCAATTCATAGATGACTTTAGGTGAATCATCCAATGTGGAAAAGACAGGTCCAAACCTATAAAAATATGTGGAGAGACTGATAAAAGAATTTCTTCTGTCTGAATAAATGTTAGGTAAAATTCCACAGAATTTAGTAAAGCTGTCCTTGCTGATATTGCAGTGCTAGAGGTAGTCAGAACACTTGTTGTCACAGCAAACAGCAGTGACAGGTAGTTTTGCATTAAAGAGATTTTGCATTTTCTGGGCTGCTTGCAGTGCTAGAAAATGTCAGTGCAGGACTGTCTGTTACTACAGGTTGCACTCAGAATTTTGAGAGGCTGCAAATAACTCATTCACTGTTCTGGCAAACTCCTTTTTAAAGGAGTCAGACTGTGGCACAGCCTCCAGTTAGGAGCTGTGATGAGAACTCTACATCAAGCACTTGGTGTCTCTCAAGAAAGCTCTTCAAGGATTGCTTGATGCGTCCTTGAGAAAAGAGAGCAAGAAACCTGATTTAATAAAAGAATCAACAAAAAAATTACCATTTTTTCACTGACTATAAGTACTAAAATATAGCAGATGGATAATTTAAAAGGAAAAAAGGAAATCTTTTTCTGATGCATGTTGCTCTGAGGTGTGGCACATGAGCTGCAGTTCTAGCTCTGGAATGGTGAACTTATTTCACATTTAACATTAAACTGGTGTTTAGTTGCTATGGATTTTTTTTAAAAAATCAAATTGTTTACCTAATGTCTTTGTTTTAAGTAAGTATGTTTTTCTGGTAGTTTTCCAACAGAAACGGTTATTTGAAGAATGGGAAAACATTCCTGGCAAGTTTATGACGGAGAAAGAAACCAGGGGGCAAGAGGGCTCCCATCAGCTCTCTGGGATATATGTGAACATATTAGGAATCATAGGGGTTTTGAATTGCAAGGAGTAATGAAAAGAAGAACAAAAATTATCTGGAGGAAATTACCTTCTGCTGTCTCCTGTACCAATATCCATTGAATAACTAATGCCCAATGTATTGATTATGTTCTGCTTGCTTTGCCTCCAGGAGACATGAGGACAATTTTTTTCTGTGTATTATTTGAGGGATACTTCTTTGCATAGGTATTTTCTTTATTTCAGACAACTACTCCAATCCATACACAATAAGCAGTGAAGAGAGATTTGGAACTGGACACAGAATAAACACAGGGAAAGCTTCTTGAAGCTAGAAGGTATTTTTGCATTGACAGTTTCTCTGCAAGTAAATGGAGAATAAAGAAGGATGTGGTGAGGTTCTCTGCTGGCTTTGCAGCAGGTATTACACAACTGCCCTGTGTGCATCATACAGGCATAGTACTTTGAATCTTTGCTAAATATTCTTCTACTAGTACTATCTGCCAGTATAATTAATTTGCTTCTATTAAAACAAATTGAATCAAGACATTATTTTGTTACAACTCAAAATGCACTCAAATCGAGCTACTTTGTTTTCTTTGACAGTCTGCATTTACATTTATAATGCATTTCTAGACAGCTCGTTTTCTTTTCTTTTCTTTTTTTTTTTTTTTTGGTGCTAAATACAGCTGAGAAATCAACAGGTTTCCATTCAACTTCATCCCCAGGTTTTTTATCCTCCCTCATCGGAGGAAATCTAGTGAGACTGGGTTTTGCTTGCCCGTCTGCTTTCTTTTAAGTTTCTGATGAAGAATCAACATATATTTTTAATGTTGTTACAGTGAGTTTTTTCTGACCTGGGGAAAGTGGATCAGTGTCCTGGTTTAGGGCAAAATTTGGGAGAAAACCTCTAAAGGGGTTACTCTAGAAAGAAAATTCAAGCAGCCCTCCCCCAGCTGGTTCAGGAAAAGATTTCTTTGGAGGAAAGTGGAAAAAACCTGTTTATTTAGGAGGCAAAGCATTCACCAGCACAAAAAAATGAACAATATAAAACAATAAAACCCCTTGCTGCTCTGAAGAGATGACAAACTGAGAAAGTCCCTCTGTGGGCTGTAGCTTGGCTCACTCAGTCTCTGATCAGTCCCTCAGTGCTGGAATTGTCACAGGCCAGGCCCAGCCTGGTGGCCACAGGTGCAGCTGCCGGTGCTTCCCTGGGTGTTCAGTCCAGAGCAGGTTCGAATAGTTCCAAGAAAAAGAAAAAAACACAGTCCTGGGAAATTCTTTACCTCAGCAAGCTAAAACTAACTAAAAGCAAAGGAGAGCTCTGTCCTGCTGTCTGCCCACCTGCCGACAGCACAGTGCAGGAGCAGGAATGTGGAGGGGTGAGTGCAGTGTCTGAAACAAACTGCTGCTGCTTCTTCTCCCCCCTTCACTCTTGGAACAAGGCTTAAAGGTGCAAAACTTATTATTCAGCATAAAGAGAACAGATGATTGGGGATACAACCTTCACACAGCCAACCCGGGACAATCAGGAAAGAACAGGCACAGTCAGACCTGCAATGTGTCTGCTGTAGTTTGGGCCGGCTGTGTTGTCGATGGAGCTGGGTACTGTGATGGCTGTAGAGGTGAAAAGTGTCGTAGACATCCTTTGTGAGAAATCTTTTCTTAGGATTTCTCCTTGCTGGAGCTCACAGGCTTACCAGCAAATGTAAACAATTATTATCTGCTACTGTGGAATGCAGCAGATTCACCTGTGGTTGGATGGTCAGCAGATGTTTGGATCTGCTGACCATTCACAGCAGGACTGCTATCGCTCTGTGCTGGGACACAGACATTGTTATTCATTCCTTTCTATCTCTCTGCTAGCTTAGCAGCTTCAGAAGAAGCTCTGCCTTTCTATCTTTATGTAATACAGTTATAATGTTATATATATATATCATAATATAATAAATATAGCCTTCTGATCATGGAATCAAGATCTTGTCTCATTCCATCCATCTACAAACCCCTGCCACATCGGCAACAGAAAAGCAGTATTTCTCTGCTGTGGCACGTGTGTTTGTGTAGCTTTCCTGCAGATCTGACCCAGCCCGCTGGCAGCTCTGGCAAAACTCCTGTTATGACTGGATGCCCTCTGAGCAGAGCAGCCCTCAGAAGCATGCAGGTTGTTCCTTGTTCTCCATGAACCTCCATTTTCCCTGGCATGACCGAAAATCTACTTTGCAAATGTGTACTCACAGTCGTGGCCAGAAAGGGAAGAGGTTGTATGGAGGGGTGAGAAAGGAACATTTTGCCACTGTGGGTCTGTCTGCCTGCTCCTGCCAGCCCAGGAGCCCCTTCTGTGAGGAACAGCCTGGTGCCAATGCCCTGCACAGCTGGGCTGACCCGGGAGCCCTGGCTCCAGCCCTGTCTTGGTCACAAGCTGTCTGTCACCCTGCCAGGGCTGTGTCCCTGTCCAGTGCCACCCCTGCGAGGCTGGGAGCTCCCTTTGGGTGCTGTCCCCTTCCCAGACAGGTGTTCACTTGTGGCTTCTCTTCTGTAGAGAAATCAATCTGTGGTTTCTTTCTTCCTGTGTATGAACCCCCCCGGGCTCAGCAAGAGCTTTGAAGTGGTGCTAGCAGCTGGAAAGTGCCTTCTGAATAATGAGGCTGAATGTTTCTCTCTCTGTATTTTTACTTTTATTATTTTACTTTTCATGTTTTCTCTCCACTCTGAGAACTGTGCATTCTGTGCTGCTCTGATTATTTTTTTCTTTTTTTCAAACCCTCAGTGAAATATCAATACTGGCCCAATGTTTAAAGCTTTTAAAAGCAGTGGGTTATTACCATTTGCAATTGCTCAGGTTTAAGGGCATATTTATTTATAAATATTTACCCAAATGATGGTAATTGGACAAGGAACTGAGAATGTTTTCCCCAATCCCCAAAGGTCCTTGGTCATGTGGAACCATTTAGCAGATTTACAGCAATTTTCCAGCTCTGTGAGCTCTCTTAGGTAAGAAAGCTGCCAACAAGCAGCTCCAAGATTTCCCTTCAGCCTATAAATACACTAGGGAAAATTGAAAGGTATGAAGCATCCTGAAAATTTCTGGGTGCCTATACTGGTTATTCTAACCTGTGCTGTAGCTTTATCCTCACCTATTTTGCTCTGCATGAGCTGCACATAGCTGAAAGTGTGATCTGAGGACTGGATTAGTAAGATTAAATAGTAATTGAGGTTTCATTGTGTTAACAAATTATATACTGTTTTGCAAGAGTATAATGTTTTATAATGTTATATAATGTTTTGCAAAAAGTAGGTAATGTAAATGCCAGCAGAGATTCTTTTTGCAAAATTAATGAACTTTAAAACTGTTGTGTTTTACCAACTGAGTTAAAATAGTCCTGTCTGGAACATAACCTCTTCTGGAGTACATAAAAGACAGTTGAGTTAGGTTCCTACTTTTTTTCAGAAATCAAAAAGAAATTGTTATCTGCAAAGCATCCTATTTTTACAGCAACAGAGGACTGTAAGATTTTGCAATCTCACAAGTTTCTATACTGGCCTGTATTTTGCCCTGCTGTTTGTCCCCCCCTTCCTAGAGGGTAGGGATTAACTTTGACTCAAACCACAGAATGCTGGGATGCATTTGAGGAACACGGTGAAGTTTTAAATTCATGGTGAACAATGCAGAAGAAAGTGCACTGTACTAACTCATGCAGGTGCCTTGGCCTGCATCACTTTTCAGAGAAGTAGAGGTTGTTTTCCCTCTTTTGTCTCATGCCTTTGTCATTAATTAGCAATGGTTTATGTGCTCAGGGACTTCTTTTCCTTAAGATACACGGAACCCTTGAATGTTTTCAGCCAGCAATGTAATTACCTTGAGCTTCCTGCTTAATCCACTTGAGGGTTTTAAATAGGTAGATTTTTTTAAGCAACCTTTTCACAAAGCAGACTCAAATGCATGTGAAATTATCCTCATCTACAGCCAAGTTCAATTTGACCTGTAATGTTCTCAGAGTGTGATAACAACATTTTGTGCTCTTTGGAATTTAGGGTAGTTTTAGGGAGAGAGAGATTGCAAGCTTCAATGATTCCGTTTCTGTAACCATTTTGAGGTGAAATCCTCTCTAGGTAGAGATATCCATTTGTGTTGTTTACTTTGTCACAGTCAGCCTTTGCTCAGTCATTACCAGTCTGAGTTCTCATCAGCTCCTGGATAAATTGAGTTTCTTTTCTGCTGGTTCCTTAGTTACTCCAATGCCATTTTCAGGGCTCCACAAGACACTCCATTTTCTAGACATGTATTTTCACATTAATTTTGTGAGCTACTGAAACATTACTTTTGCTCCTGTTGCCTTTTTTCATTTTTCCCCTAACCAGATTTTAGTCAGTAGTTGAATGTGCATGCACTGAGGAAAAGTTGCAAGTGCTCAAGATGCAAGACAAAAACTATTACCAGGCAATTTGTGTTTGACACTTAATTGCTGCCCTTTTTGGAATGTCATGTTCAGAGCCACTAGAAAAATGTGGTGATGGTAAATCTTCCATGGCCTTTTTGTTATTTCCTGCCTTAGTTCTTGCTGGGAGCAGGCTGGGATGTCCATGGCAATAGCTCTGCACTATGGCTACTAAAGGACATTGGTTTGGGTTTATCTAACATGAGGAAGGAGACAGTGCAAAGAAGGGAAATTACAACGACTGAGGAGGTGAAACTACAGCTAGGGGATCACTTGATACAAGCTGTAAGAGAGCAATTAGAATATAAGCAAACCTGTCTTCAGCCAACAGGTGGTGACCACCTGGACCTGGCTTCCATGGGAGCCTATGGGAGTGGACCAGTCACTGTGTTCAAGTAAATTTATAGACAACAGATCCACAAAGAGATGCTGAAAAGGATGGGGATGTTCTAAAATCCCTATTGTAATAGGTGTGAATACAGAACCACTGTGAGTGGAACAGAGCAAGAAAACAGTTGGATTTTTGTGCTTTCTCTACTGCTTACTTCACCACCAATGGAGACTGAATGCAGGGATAGAAAAGGCAGTGCTCTGCCCCACTGTGGCATTTTCTGTGCCCTTATAAGTTTTATTTATTGCTCAGACCACTATAAAATTAGAGCTTAAACAAGCATTTACCCTTGAAAACTCTACAAGTAAGGAACTTGTATGTGTGCAAGATTTTGCTAGACTCAGACCCTATTCTTTATTTGGTTAAAGAGGACCACGAACAGTCACACAGCTGTATAAATAATCACGTCCAGTTAGTCCTGTCAACTGAGCCAAAAGAGAGATTTTAAGTGCCAAGGACTTTGAGCCAGGATAAAATTAGAAAAAGATGTTCTAAGTATGTTTAGAAGATGAGGCATAGATAAAATCAGATAAGCAAAATTATTTAGTATCCTGTCACTCGTAAAATGTTTATCAGTTAAAAATAAAAGAAGTGAGAAAAATAAGTTAATCTTTTACAAGAAACAAAACCACATCTAATGGCTGGGTTAGGAGCCTGTGTTTAATAAGCAGCAGGGGATGATGACAAACAGTCCACAGCAACTGCTGACAGACATCCTGTTTTCAGCAGTTTGTGTACAGCTCGCCAAGAGATGCTACCTGCAGAGGTAGAAAATCTCAATGTGTTGTCTTAGCTGGAGGTAATTATCTGGAAGATGGGTAGGAAAACATGCATGACTCAGCTGGATACTGGAGCTGTTTGGGGGTGTTCCAGCTGGTTGGTTTTCTGATAGAAAAGGCTGATTCTTTCAAAGGATAACATCTCACTAAGACATGTAATCTCAATAAGAATGTCTTTTGTGATGATTCCTCAATTTTGCCAGGCTCTCTGGCAGTCACCAGGCAGGTGGTACAGAGGTGATAATCTTCCCATCTTCCTCTGCTGGATTTTCAGTGGCTCCTAGCTGGTCTTGCAGTGACCATGTCTGTCCTTCCAGCCACATCAGCTGACTCTGTTGTCTGTCCAAATCTACCACTGCAGATGATATTTTTTCATATGTTTGAAATATTTTGCAGGCTGCATAGAAAATCTTCTTACATTAATATACAAAGAGCCTGGAGGCAAGAAAAACTCTTGGAGAAAAACAGCAGATGGTTTTTTTTCCTCCAGCAAGAAAAATGTCAATAGGTTCTTGTTTATTCATTTGGACATCAAGAGGGATTTTCAGTGTTTTTCTGAAATATTGCCAGCTGCCCTTAGCAGTACACTAATATCTAATGGTGTATGCTAAACTTCACCCTTATTTTGTTATGAAACAGGACTTGTGGCACAAAAGATATTGAGGAAGGTGCCTATACAAAAAATCTATTAGTGAGTTTCATAGCTTATGGCATATATCAAATCTAATGATTCAGGCTACTGTGGGGAGACAGGGGCAGAAAAGAGAAAAGAAAAATCATCAGAGGTGACAGCAGGGCAAACATGGCCGTGCCAGGAAAGCACCTTGCATTTCTTCTTTGCCAAATCTGCTAATCTCTTTCAATATCTAATTTTTTATCAAACGCTCCTCTTAAAAAACCACAGGATTGTGCCTAAAGGCATCTCATAAGTTGGGATGATTTTGAGTGTTTTCTGAACCTAAAATGCTACTTTAGCTGAGTGTTTTACTGCGTTTACAAGCATGAGTATCACTGGAATGACAGGGCAGGAACAAACAACCATGTGTTCTTCACTGGGAAACAGTTCCTTATTTCAGTTATAACATTTGTAACTTTCTTGGCTCCGAGGTATACAGGTTCTCCATCTGAGAGATTTATTTTGTGCTTGGTAATTTATATCTTTGTGTCATGGATGTCAAAACTTTGCAACATATGAGGCAATGAAAATGTTGAGTTCAGCAAGTCATGTTCTGGGAAAAAGATTGGAAGAAATGTCAGCCATGGACTTGCCATTCCTGGAAGGCAAGGCAAGATTTTACCTCAAGAAGAAACAAAGAAGTCACTGATGTTTGTTTATCACAGTGTAAGGACTAATTTACTCGGAGGGTGGAAAGTTTGGATTCATCTTTGTCTTTTCCAGATGAAAACTACTGTCCTAATAAGGAAGGAAGAAGAAAAATGAGGCAATTGCTTGACAATTAATTCTTGCAAAAGAGAAAAAATATGTTTACAGAACCATGTTTCTATTATGGGATGGAACAACCATTTGTGAATTCAAACATGAGCCATTGCAGCCTCTATAACACCCAGATGTTCCTGCTGGAAGAGGCCAGCTCAGCCTTACTCCCTGTGCATCCAAAAAAGGGATGTAGAGGGCTGGGCTTTCACCTGACAGCTAAACACAGCAAATGGTGATTTGTTTCTGCAGGGGTGGTCTTGCTCCTCTGGGCCTGACCTTCATGGAGCCTCTGGATGTGATCCAGCTGCCTACTCCAAGGCCAAACTGGTGCTCTTGTCCCTTTCCCAGTCGCTGCATCTGGCCTGAGAGGAATAATGAGAAGAGGGCTCAGGGTAAAGCTCCTGTCAGTGCATCTTTATGTCCTGCACTGCCTTTGCTGGATGACATTACACCCTAAGAAATGTAAAGATTACTCCTGTGCAAATTCATTGCCTGGAGTTTGGGATACCTACAAATGATATTCTGAGGAGCAGACATTTAGAAGGAAAAATAGGTATTTTGCTGATCAAGTGACTTCTCCTTTTTGGTGATAATCAATGCAATAAGAATGAAGCCAGTTTTCAGAAGAGTGTTTTGTAACAATGGAAAACAGAGTTGGGTTGAAAGATTTGAAGTGGTCCCATGGCACAATGTTTTGGTTGCATTTGAGTTAGGGAAAACATTTAAAAAACTTCTCTGCCCTGTGAAACATTTCCTTTTAACCTTGAACTGATGGACATTGGAGAAGCTGGTTATTATTTCTCTCCTTTACAAGCAGAAAACACCAGTCTTTCCATATTTCTGATCAGCAAATTTCACCATGGATACAGATGACATAAAATACTCTTTTCATTATGTGCACCATTAAAATACACTTGGCACAGCTCAGACTACTTGTGAGATGGCCAGGTTTTAACCTTCAAATAAAAATATGCCTGTGTTTCTGATTTATTTGTCCCGTTAATTAACTTTTTTTTTCCCAAGATAACAAACTAGCTCTTGGGAATATAGCAACAGGTCAGAAGTGCTGTGGCAGGAATCCCAGTGCAGGGCAGCCCACACAGATGTTGCAGGAGCAGCTGTCAGCCTCAGCTGGGGCTGAGCAGAGGGGTCAGCACAGGCAGGGCACAGCACTGCTGAGGTGGATCCTGGCTGGCCAGCAAAGCAGGTGGTGCTGTGACCTCAGCTGCATTTGATTAAGAGATGGAGCCAGGGACAGGGGCTGTAAATATTATTGAAGGGCTTGGCATGGCCCAGAGGCTGGGCTAGCAGGGTGCAATGTGAAAGGAATGTTTTAGTGTGCGTGCTGTATGGGCTGAGCATACAGACAGGATTGCAGGTACGTTTCAGAAAGCAGGGGCTTAACAGCACATCCCATCTCTGGTGCAGGGTTTGAGCTTGTCATGGGTTCTTCTGTGGTCAGGCTTCAGGGGCAGTGGCTTAGTTTCAGTGCTGGTTTATTGTAATGTTTATTATACATAGGGCACTGCAAGTTGTATTTGGGGTGCTTGTTAAAAATAAAAGCAATCCACTGGTGCAGTGAAGATTTCAGTTCTGAAGCTCTCACATTCCTGCAGCCCCTGGGAAGCAACAGGAGAGGCACAAGCTCCAAGAGGCACGTATATCTTACATTTTTAGAAGATGCTTTGGAGAACATTAGTATTATTTTGATCACATGCATTCCAAAATCAGAAAGAGATAAGGAGTCTCACTGCAGGAAGATGCTAAAATAATCCAATCTCATGTTTAAAAAGTGGAAAACAAACTTCCCAGTATGATATTTAAAGGCTCTTTGGGCTGCTTGAATTAAATGTTCCTGTCTCTTGCAGTGCAGTATCAAAAGCATTGACAACAGGTAGATTTAAAATAGCAGAAAAAAGGAAGGCAGCCAGAGCTCCTTTTCCAGAAAAGTGTCTTCTTGCAAGTTTGATGGGAAAGAAGCAAGAAATAATAACAAGAGTGTTGTCTTAACTTCTTTTCTCCAAATGTATTCTAAGAATGACTTGAAAAAGATTCCTTCTCTAACCAGGCAATGAGGGTGCTCTTGCATCTCCAGGCTCACTCTAACAACGTGAGAATTGCTACAGCTGGAATAAGATCAACTCCCTGTCTGGTTTTATTAAACTAGAAATTCCTCATTAGAAGAACAACTTGACACCAAATTTGCAAACCAATATTTTGTGGAAGTGCCAGCTTTGTAGGATGTGTGTAAAAGTAAGAATATGATCTGTCCTCTAGAATTATTGCTTCCTAATTTTAATAAGGCAGTAAGTGTCTCAGAAGGTATCAACAATTTCCTATAATTCATACAGGAAAGTCTTCAGTGCCTGCAAGAGTGTAAACAGCACTGTATAATCTAGTTTCTACTGACTGTATTTACTGGCTTTGGTGGTATAAGCATGGGAGTTTTGGTTGGTTTGCTGTAAATGGATGTCATGGGGATGCTGAAAATTCAAAAATGCACTGTTTCTGTCACGTGTAATTTCCTTCTCATTGTGTAGGATTGCTGACAGTCAAACCTATCTTGCTGTACAGCTTTGCTGCTTAGAGTTATTACATATTAGTGGCAAAGTTGCTTGAGGAATCCAGGAGGGCCTTCTCCTAACAGGAGCCAACCTCAAGGACCAGATTTCCAGTTCTCAGGAAAAGATAACTGTTGTCTTGTTTCCAAAACATTTGTCTTCCATTTCACCTATGATTGTGTGGTGCTTCTGATAGTATAAAGATAAAATGTTTCTAAAGTCATGGGATATTCAGGGGAGTTGGAAAAAGGTTGGGCCTGATAGGCCCTAGGAAAATGTTAGGGTAGGCCCTGGGAAAATGTTAGGCTTTATTGGATAATGCAAAACTGCACCTGTATAATCATTTAATGACTATGATAAATGATATGATTGTTAAATAGGATGATTGTTTGGTAATTGGATGTAATTATTGTTTAATTGTAACAAGAATCATGAGATACGATGTTTGGGTGATCTGATGGAAATTACAAAAACCATGCTCGGATGAAATTGATGTATACAGTAGAACAATATAAGTTTAATAATTAATATGTGGTTATATAATGATAAGGGTATAAAAACATGTTCATCCTGAACCCATGTTGGAGCCAGCTTTGGGTGTGTGCCCCTGACACCCAGAGCTCTTCAATAAAAGCACTTACATATAATCATTCTGTGATTATGTGCTCCTGAACACTTCTAGGAGACATTCTGTGTCCTGAACCTCAGCTCATCTCATAACCAGACAGAAGAGGCCTATATATAAAACCTTAATAGGGTTATAAAACCCTATTCCACTGAGATGTTTTTTGAATAACAGCCCTCTGATACTGGAGTAAAGTTGAAGACTAAAAGCATTGTTTACTTTAGCTTATCTTTGGATAGTTGTTTAAGATGGGAAGATAATACACTTTTGTGCAAAATCACAGTGTTGACCAGAAGATTTAAGATGGTCCCACTTAACATCTGTATAATTTGTCTGTAAACAGGGGAAGCAAAGGAAAAATTATGCAGGGTCATTGGCTTGTTTTCTTCCTGTGGCTCTAGGCTCAGTCTCAGAGACATCTTCCTTCCTGAAACCCAGGGAAGGACATGAAGAGCATCATGGTGACTGTTTGGAGAGAAGAAAATTCTTTCATATAATCTCAGAAAATTCAGAAGTGCCAGGTAGACAAGAGAAGAGGACACACTTGGACTGCATTAAAAAGACAAAACCCCCCATGCCAGCAATAAGCCAGATTCGAAGAACTGACCCTCAAGGAAAGAAATTTTTAAAAAACCAAACAAAAAACCCTAACAAGACTTCCAAAACCCCATTAAAAAAAACCCCTGAGAATGACAGGATGGTTTTTAGGAGTTGCTCTTCTCCTCTGGAGGAGGGTAGAAAGGGTGGGTGGGGTAGAAATCATTCTTCTGTCTTCATGAGAGCAAACATTCACAATTTGTCATTGTCTAGGGGGAGAATGGCTTGTACACCTAGTGACAAATAAAAGCATATTTAACTATAATAATAATAATAATAATTAATAATAATAATAATAATAATAATAATAATAATAATAATAATAATAATAATAAGCAAGGTGGACTTTGTTGTTTTCCAAGAACAGCCTCTCAGACATGACCCTGCCACACTGGCTGAGGATTTAAAGCCATTTCAAAATTTCTACAGCCCAGAGACCCAGAGGCAGCAACTCCTAAGCTGGAGGAGCAATTCCCCTGCTGGAGTGTTCTCAGGGAGGTTCTCTTATCTGCCAATATTTGTAAACATTTCCTTACTCCCTGTGGATTGAATATAAGCCCTCACGAATAATCATTGCCATAGAGATAATGAGACACAAAATTCAACCTGTTCACAAATATTGTTGATGACTGTAAGGAACTAATTCCAGGCAGACCATATTGTTGCAGCCCTCTGCTTGTTGTCTAATTGCAGTCCCATTAGCCTGTGGCCAGAGAAGCATTGTGCTTGGTCTTTTAACTCTCAGAGACTGAGTCATAAAATACAACTTTTTCCTGTTTGTGATTTCCCTGCTTTATCTTGCTAATTATGGTGCAAACATTGGCCATTATTTCCAGGTAAACTTCTCTGATAAATGTTACATTGCATAAAATTAATATTTTTCATTATTAACCAAAATGTTGGTTTAATCCTCAGCTCATAGGGATGACACAAGGAATCTTACACAGAAGGATGCATTCAAGGTCTGAGTGACTTCCTCTAGCATGCTAGCTTTACTAGCAAACCCATGACAAAAACATGGAACTGCTGCAGTCCTGTCAAAGTCTGTGAAAAAAGTCCTTAAAATGCAGCTGAAGAGCAGAGACCTCATTTTCTGGATGTATACAGCAGCTCCTGCCTTCAGCTGTCTGCAGGGATGAGAACTCAGCTGCCAGCACCCAAGACTCTATCAAGATGTGCAGCAGATCAGGTCAGGATAAACTGAAATTGCTGGCTTAGACTGTGAGGTTTCAGCAGTTGTTTCATTATCAGCTGAGCAATCCCTACAATAGGAAAGGAAAGCCTAAATAAGTTAGGTCACAGGACACAAAATGGTCCTTCTTCTAATAGGGGAAAGATAAAATTTGGAGGTAATTTATTGGAGAACATAACTGCAAGACAGCAGAATGGTAGCACCAAAATGTAAGAGGTAGAAAAAGGAAAAGAGGCATTGAGGAGATCAGGAAGGATGCTGGTTTAGATGTGGGCTATGGAACAGTGCCATAACTTCTTGTTTTCAAGTGTGTGCAAGTTTAGAGTGGAATGGGAAATGGGATGCTGGTTTTGGACAAGTAAATTTGGCAAACAGTTCCTTTGAGGATGAATTGGTTAGTTTTATGATGTCCCTGCTTACAGCCAGGGTTTACACAGAGTTCTGAGCTGTACATCTAAAAGGAAGGCTGTAGGGCTTATGTAGCAATGTATCTGAACCACTCAGACTTCAGGGTGCACCAGCCATTCCACCTGTAACTCTTCCTTATCAGAATTTTATCAAGGCTCTCTGGAATTCATCAAGGTTATTAGCACATAAACTGTGCTAAAGTGAGAAAGAAGAAGCTGAGGAACTGAATTCCAAGATCACAAGAAGGAGATAACAGAAAGCTGTGAGCCACCTGGACTGTAACCCATCATGTATTCTGAGAAGTGCATACAGAACATGTGGACAAGAAAAGACTCCAATAAGAAATGTGATCACTGTATTCAGTAGGCTTAGAATTTATAAATAAGTGCATAATGGAAACAATCAACAGCTTCTGCTTAATTATATTGGTTAGTCATACAGGAGTCCTGATTTCCCACAGGCTTAGTGTGCCCTTGCAAAGGAATTTCTTTTTTCTCCACAGAAACATTTTCCCTTCCTTTTGTGAGCTAAAAGGGAACTTAAGGAATAGGGGCAGTATTTGTGGATTGCAAAAATACTATAAATGCTACAATTACTGAAGACTGAAGTAAGTGAAAGATAAGCAGGAGAAAGTGTACACAATTCTGTTTGTCCATCTCCATGGAGCTCAGACTGTATTTCCTACAGTTCCTTTGCGCAGGACACTCCTGAGCTGAGCAGAAATTGCAATAAATCTGAAAGAGCTGCAGTACAAACTGAATGTACTGAACCACAAAATTTATGAAAATTAGTGTTATCTCATGTTCTCTTGTAAGTTCAGACTGTTTCTTAGCCTGATGCCAGAATTTAATCAACAAGGCGCATTTTAGAGACTAATTGGATTTGGAAAGAAAAGATTTTCATGGGCATCAGATGCACTTTTTGTTCCACCCCCTTTCTTAAACTGATATTGAGGATGTACTACTATTACTGGAAATTAATACACCAGTTTTAGACACAACTATATTACTATTTGGCAAGACATTCTGTAGCAGTCACATGTGATGTGAAAATCACAGCAGCTCCTTAAAATTGCTTTATTACCAGCCAGTATTGACTCAACCATGTGCACACTTGTCAGTTAGCTGCTAAACTCCAGTTTTTTGGCAAAGGACTGCTCCCTCTGTAGTGATTTATTATGCTACCTTAGGGATTTAGTTATCTGTTGTGAGCTTGGGGAGGTTTATGTTTCACTCTGCCTCCCTAAAGTCTTCCAACTTTGTGTATGAGCATGTAAGGAAATGGCTGGAATTCAGGAAAGAGCAGAGTGACCAAATATTAATTAAAACCATGTGCAGTTGTGATTCCTGCCTCTAAACCAAAAGACATTGGAGCTAACCAAATATGGGTCACACAAATATAAACACAGACAAGAATCCAACTTTTGGCAGCTGGTTTTTGGAGAAGTTTGGCACAGTTTTCTTGAAGTGAAGTGTATGAGCCATTGCTACTTGATGGATTCTGTGATGGCTGTGCTGTGATGAAACTTGTATAAAGAAAACAAGGACAGGCTCAGATCATCACGTTTTAATCTCCTGCTCTGTATTGCCTCTGAACTGAGAAGTAATTTGGCCAGGGCTTTCCACCAGTTCATCTTTACTGAAAACTTGTGCTGAATTAATTGGCAGGCTCTGTAATGCTTTTCTCCTTTCACTGATAGTGATTACAAATCAGCAGAGAAGTGACTACAAATCTTTGCAATTGCAAGCCACAGATTACTACAGATTGGTCAACTGCTTTACAAGAAGAGCAGAGAGCTGCTTTCCTGGAAAGACAGACTGCAAGCAGGAAGTTCTCCTTTAGTTGATGGTCCCTACTGGAAGGGCTGGTTCAGGTTTCTTTAGTATTTTGAGTACTTTGTTATGTCGAGGAGTCTTGCAAACCCAAGTCTAACACCATGTTTTCTTGGCACACCAAGGATATGGACTTGTAAAAGAAATGCAGTTCTTCAAACTAGACAGAAATATATGTTGGAGAACACCATAGACAGGAAATACCAGGAAAATAAGCCATACTTTTGTGAGGATGTGCTGACATCCAAAATTAGCTGTATAGGTAGTTTGAGTAAGGGAAACCTTATCTGAAACAAGTAGCAGTTCCTGCCCCACAGCAGGTGGGGTTAAACAGCTCATTTAGCAGCTGCTGCTGCTCACAGTCTTTGCTCCCCATTGGTTTTGGGCTGTCCTAAAGGGTAAATAGGTGATTTGATAACTGCTAATTGAGCAAATAACTGCTGTAATATAAAGATGCTGAAGGTAGAGGAGGTTTTGTGTGGTGGATGTACTTGGAAAATAAGAAAATTTGTAAGTTTTGATGTAAAGAGTATATTTAAGCCATGGATAAAAAAATACAGAGCAGAGTGTTTTAAAATTTGAAAGCTATACTGAATTACTTTTCTAATTCACTAAGAGGATATTTGCATCAAATCATCTGAGCAGCTGAGCCTAGAGCATTCCTCCAGTACAGAAGGCTAGGTATAAAACCTGCAGCTGAGCTCCATTGAATTCTAGTGCCATGGCTTTAAGTAAATGTGTTGAGCAGCAAAATAAAATGTAAGTAAATAGCTAAAGTAGGTGATCAATTGAGTGATCTTTCAGAAGATCCCTGCAGTGTGGGCTTGAACTCCTTCAGGGAGAAGAAAAAACAGAACCTGATTTTTGTTTCCTATATCCTAGGGGGATGTCATGTCCTTCAACTCTGAGGGAAGCTGTACTTATAACAAAGCTTGTGAACCCAGTCCAGCCCATTGGAGGTTCTGAGCAGCAAAGTCTAGGGAGCCCTGAGGTGACATTGCTGTGGGTATTTCAGGAAACTTGCACTGCTGGCAGGCAGAAACCACCTGGCCCTGCCAATGTGCTGAGCTGCTGGCAAAGGGCCTCACACACACCCTTGGGTTCAGTGGCTCTGGGCCTGCTGCACGGCCATGAGTCTGAATTTACTGCTGCTCTGTGACTTGTACATCTTCTAGCACAGGCAAGAACTTGTGTCTGCTTTGGTAATGAGCTGGTCAAGCTTATTTCTGCTGGCAAAGTACTTGAAGGTTCAATAATTAAGGCTCAGTACAATTTGTAGGCTCAATAAAAGGCTAAGGCATGTCCAGGCAGAGCATACAAAAGATATCTCTTATCAGTTCTGTTTCTCCTCTGCATCTCTGTTCACTTTTAATAAAGCTTTAATTGTAATGCTTCCCATAACCACTGAGAAATGGTGGGCAGGGGTATGGATTTGAGCCACTACCTGGGAGACAGGAGGTACTTGCTGCTCATAACTTATTAAAGATAGTTAATAAGTTAATTAATTAGCTAATTGACCTCAGGTGAGTTCACAAAGCTGATGCTTTGAGTCTGGCTAGCAGCATTTTCCTGCACTAAACAGACCTGTTTTAAATTCACCTTTGTGCTGTTTCTGCAGAAAGAGCTTTTAGCCAAGTTCTACATGTGCTGCCTTCTGCTGTGTGCCCTGTACCCAGGGATGCTCAGCAGAAGACAACAACACCAGATGTGAGCCCATTCCTGCTCTGGAAGCTCCTGGAAGTGTTCCTTTGCTCCTTGGCTCTTGGTGAGCTGCGCTGGCTAAACCAGAAATAACAGAAAACAAAGCCAGGGAAATGTTGGTTCTTCACTTTTATCATCTAATATGCTTTCAAAATCCAATCCAGAATCTGGAAGGGTCTCACTTAAGAGCTGCAGCATTTTGATTGCATCATAGGCTACATGCAATGATGTCTATCATAAAATTCTGTAGCTCTTAAGTGAGACCCTTCCAGATTCTGGATTGGATTTTGAAAGCAAAAGAGCTACAGCATTTTGATTGCATCATAGTCTGCATGCAATGATGTCTATCATAAAATGCAAAACCTGCTTTAGGCTCAGTTAGGGATGGGTTTGCTGCAGATACCACTAAATTCATCACAAGGCAGTGGGAATTTTATGTCATTGTGTGAGCTGTTATTTCTGCAACAACTTTGCACAGTAGGAGCATCTGCCTTTGGGAAGAATGCCATTAATATTCTTGTTTTTTATATTTTCAGTCTGCTTTCCAGGCTTGATTATCTTCAAATTTGTGCATCACAACAGGTAAGTCATGTTTTCCACTGAAATAAGTCACATTTATCCAAAAAGTGCACCACCTGCCAATGTGAGAGAGCCATGTTATGTGTTCTTTATTTCTGTCTTCCTTTGTGTTTAGTGTTTGCATTTTTTAGCCATAAAGAAAGAGAAGGGAGAAGAAAAAGAGAGCAGGTTGCACCACATATTTTCTTGCATAAAAATTGGGGTTTCAATGACTTTAAAAATCCTTTTACAGACTACACAGTTAAAAAAAAGCCATTGGGATGTGCTGTTTAGAAGTATGAGGGCCTTTAGTTGTGAAAAGTCACCAATTAAAATGCTGACATTTTTGTCACAAAGATTTTTCTTGAGGAAAATTAATGTTGGAGCGCATTGGAGCTGGAAAATTGATGTTGGAGTACTTTATCTGAAACATTATATTGGAAAGAATTATAGAAAGGGGATGTAGATGAAATGGTTTTTGATACTGGGAATGTACACAGGAGGAGGTTGTGGTTTTATTTTATGTCACAGAAACCTAGCTTGGCTTAATCAATTACCCCTTCTCATTCACCTTCCTTGAGGGAATTTGGCACTTGTTTAATTAGTTAAGGTTGTGCATAGTTATGTTTTTTGGTATGTTACTACCATGTTGCAGAAAATAACATCTGTAAAGAAAAGCAGGGCAAAAAAAAGTAAGTGCCACAGAGGAATGATGTTGTGGTCATAAATCTGCAAGCAAATTTGAATTTGTTCTATAGTATTTTGTACTTCTGGCATTGGCAGAAAAGCAATGTTGGTAAGCTGGAGCAAGTTTTGTGTTTGTGAGATTTTTTTGTGTGTTATATCTGCAGCTGGTACAGCTTTGCTTGTCAGGACCAGGTTACTGAGAAGCCAATTGCTGCATTTGCTTTTCTTCTGGAGACTTGGCTTGGTGTTCCTATCCCATTCTGTATGTATGGATTTGTGTGAAAGTTCATGAACTGCCTTTAATTTCTTTGTTTACAATATAAAACCAAAGTATCCTTAATCTGCCAGGGGTCTGGAAGGATTTAGATCAGTAGTGGCTGTTAGTACCATGTCCTGGGTCAAGGTGACTAAAACCTATTGATCTCTTAATTATGTCTTTCTGAACAGCATCACTCACCCTTTCAAACAAATCTTCCTTTTCTAAAATATATTCAAATCTATTTTTTTAAGTCTTTCTTTTCAGAAGCTAGAAGGGAATCATGATTTTCAATGTAACCAAAATCAATTTATTGCAGCGGAAAGCCCCAGCTCTTGTCTTATTTCAATTTCACTGTGGTTTTGGTGTCTCCATCTGACACACATTGTAGGGCAGAGTATCAAGGCCCTGTTTTTCCCAGCTCCTGCTGCTCCTGCTGTTCTTCTGGGCAGGAAGGTCTCTTGTTCAGGAGCCTTTGTCTGCCTTAGGGCCATGAGCTGCAACTGGGCTGCTGGGATCTTTCACAGGGAAAAATAGGCCAAAATTTGCACAGCAGAGTTTTTCCTCAGGATGCAATGCTGGTGCAGAGTGGGGTGTCATTTTTACATCATTACTCCTGCGTTATTTTACATCTTTTTGCAGAAGCTATCAGCCTCTTGTTCCTTTCCCTAGTAAGAGGTTTTCTGTAGGGCCAAGCCTGTTGGGTATCACCAGGTAGATAGTGCTCTTTCTTCTGCAGTCCAGGCTTCAGGGGAGGCAAAAAAAAGCCAAACAGAAAGCCTTGGAGGGATCACATGAATAGTGTTCTGAAGAAACCATTGAATAAATGTTTGTGACAGAGTTCTCTAAATGTGCAGTGCTTTTCCAAGTACCCTGGGAGGAAGCATGCCTCATTGACTAGGGACATTCATGGCTCTATTGAAAGATGGGAGAATGAATAAACAACACTTTATTTAAACAAACAAAACAAGCAAAAAGCAAAACCCACCTCCTGGGAACTAGGAAGCAATGGTGTTTGCTTTGATCCTTTATTTGCACAGTGGGTAGACATTTTAATCTCTCTTATTCCAATTACAGTGGCAAGTACATGCTGCCCATTTCACTTTCGTTGTTGGGTTTTCTGTTCCAAGTATTGTAATTCATGTAGGATTGCCTGGAAATGCAACGTTTTTTCTTGATTTAAGTAACTTTGCTCTCAGTTGCTTTTGGAGAGGGCTTTGGCCTGTATCTGATGGAAAGGACAAAACAGCCCTGAGGTGTGCCGTGCATGATGAGGAGATGTCGCTGACATCTTTTTGTGAAAATCTTTTCTTTAGGATTTTCCTGCTGAAGCTGAGAAGTTTCAGCAACAAATGTAAACAATGATTATCTGCTGCTGTGGAATGCAACAGGTCCACCTGTGACTGGCCACTCTTGGATGTGTATAATTAATGGCCAGTCAAGGACTGAGCTATCTCAGACAGATAGAGAGAGCTGCCTTTGTTATCATTCTTTTCTATTCTATTCTTAGCTTAGCCTGCTGAGGAACCTTTTACTTTCTTTTCATTTTTGTATACTCATAATGTAATATATACATCATAAAATAATAAATCAAGCCTTCTGATCATGGAGTCAACATTCTCGTCTCTCCTCTCATCCTGAAAACCCCTCTGACCACCATCACAAGGAGATAACTGGGACAATCTTTACATCTCATCTAAAGCCTCTGAGGATCCCTGTGGTTCAGCATCACAGACATTAAACTTGTGAGGATGGATTTATTTCAATTACACCTGTAATCTGATCTGTGCTTCTAAAGGAGCATGATGAGTCCATGTGGTAATGGCACTTTTTTTTCCCCCACTTTGGGGGGACTCGATGATAACAGGATTTGGAGTTTGACATAAAGGAATTGAAGCTTAGCATCAGACTGTGCACCAGATCCACGTGATAAGTAATGGAACAACTTGCTCTGGGCAAATATCTCCTGGAGATATGTGGCAGTTAGAGATGTACCTGATGAACCTCAGCTTTCTTGCCTTTCCTTCCCTCACTGGTCTCTCACCCTGCTAATAAGCAAGATCAGTAAGTTTGGTTTCCTGTGTTATTCTGATTCTCTGGCATAAACATATCCCAAACCAACAGCAACATTCCTGTGGATGTCTCCATTTCTTGCCTGCATTCTTATCAGAAATGAGTGTCTGCTCAGCTGAGCCCTTCAGTGGCTCCAGGCACTTGGTATATTAATGCTTTGTCCTTATCAGAAGCTGTTGGTAGCTTTCTTTTGAAAGACAAAAATGGCAATTTCAGTAGTCTTACAGGTTTTGATAAAAATCAGTGGTATCTGAGCCACTGCTGGTGAAGATTTCTTAGCTCTTGTGGTGAAATTGTTTTGCAGAGTTGAAAGGAAAACACTTTTAAAGCCTGTTTGCCTGGACACTGAGGTGGCTTGAACACCCAAAGTCCTCCATTTGTTTTTCAGAGGTCTGTCTAAAATAACAGATTCCTGGCTGTCTCAGCTCTATGTAACCAAATTTAACAGGGACTTCCTCTTCCACACAGCAGCTGAGGATGAAACCATCATTTCACCAAGGTTTTCTTTGGATCTGGAAGCTCCCTGTGGCATAACCCAAAGCTGTGTATTGTGGGGATTTAAGACATCAAGCTCTGGCTTTGAATGAGCACAGCATGGCCTGGTAGCCTGTTATTTCATGTGATTGGCTCCTGGAAACACAAGTGGGCATCCAGAACTGATGGATGTCATTCCCAGCCTGTACTCAACCTCAGTTAACAATTTCAGTATTTTCAAATGCTATCTTAATGAAATTTGGCTGTTAGTGATTACACCTCATGAGATCACCTGGAGAGCCTGTGCTTGCAGGAGAAACCTTTCTGCAAGGTTAACAATTTCAGTATTTTCAAATGCTATCTTAATGAAATTTGGCTGTTAGTGGTTGCACCTCATGAGATCACCTGGAGAGCCTGTGCTTGCAGGAGAAACCTTTCTGCCCTTGACAAGGGGATTACAGGGCTCACCATGGATGGAAGGATGGGGAGGTGTTTCCATCAGCCTGGGGCTGGGAGGGGCTGGAGGACACTCTGGGGAGATTTTGAGGACTTTCCAGAGGTGAGTCCTGGAAACCATGCAGCTGAAATCAAGCACAGCCTCAGCCACTACCAGCACCCTGAGCAACATGCATTTTATCTGATTTTGAAAAAGCTGATCATTTTGGGGGGCTACAGAAAAACTCTGCTTTGTAAACTCTAACTTTTTTGTCTGATGCTAATAATCCTGGATCTGTCTTGGATTACTGCCTAATGGACCACAACTTTGGAGCCAGTGTATCATAACAAATTAATCAAGACATTTGCTTTGTAATAGTCACACTTTCTTTCTTGGATTGATGAACCAGCACTATGCAATTTCAATTTATTTGAGGGTATGTTGCCATTTAGCACTTTGATAACTTGCCAAGGGTTAGGTGACTGAGTTTTCCAGCAGCATTAGCACGTGAAACTCTGAATTCTTTGGTTTTGTTCCTTTGAACTATTATTCCATGTCACACCTGATACACTGCAGCTATTTGGTAATATTCCTGGAATATGGTAGAAGACAGTTTATTCTGAGAAGCTGCAAACTAGCAGTGACATATTCTAACTCTGCAGTCCTACTTCTCTTACCCATTACAGCTTATTCCAGCTGGCACCAGAGGTCACATCCTTTTTCTCTTTTTCTTCCCTTTTTGGTAAAATGTGTCAATTCTCCAACCTGTGGGACCAGCACATCAAGAGCCCCTGCACAGTTTCATGAGGAAAACCTGCTCTGTTCAGAGATCTGCATGAGGAAAGGGATCTTTGATGACAGTGGAGCAAAGGTTGACCTCAGAAATGGCACACACTAGAGGCAGGGATGAAAAATGAGATTTTCATAACATTAGAAGAAAAGTGAAACCTTTCAAATATAGAAAAGTCCACTGTATTTACTGACAGAGCTCCCAGTGATGTGTGGACACAACAATAAGGAATGTTTTTAGTTTTGCAAAGCATATTTTGGCTGGGTTTTTTATCCTGTCCCTACTTCCTGTGAGCAATACAAGAGTGATTGACTATGTGAAAAGCTATGGAGTAGGAATTCCTTGGGTGAAAATTGTTTGGTGGCAACAACTTTTGCCAAATTAGACCCCTGAGTTTTACATACCCTCTGAAGGGGTATTTAAATGCCTCTCTTTAAATCACAACTATCATATTGTGGCAGAGAAAGGCATTATTTTAGGATCAGCCAGTTCTAAGCCTGTGTGCTTTTTGGAAGACATGTAACCTCTGGGAAGGAAAGGATTACATCTGAAAATACCTCCAAGGCTGCTATCAGGACAGAAACATGCCTCCAGGCTCCTTGCCAAGCCCTGGGGTTGCTTCTGTCCTTTCAGAGTATGTTTAGTCATGCTGGGAGATGGTGTGCACTTGTATGTGTTGTCTCTTCTAACTGGAGTAAGAGAAGTGACCTTTCAAAGGATAATTAATTGCATTTTCCTTCCTATTTTGTTTGTTAGTTTCCTACTGAACCTAAGCTGCAAGTGCAGATATCTGCAGGCTCAAGCTGTACCTTCATCTTCTCAAGGCAGCAAATTACAAATTGAAAAGCTATAATATCTATTGATGATAAATAAAAGGCTAAGTGGGAAGTTATTTTTCCAAAATACCTAGGTATTGTGCACTTGTGGAGGAGTTCTGAGTAATAAACAAACTTAATACTGCAAAATTTCTGCACCCAGTATACAATCAGGCAATAGCAAAGTCTGAGGGCTCATTTTCAGGTCATTTTAATGTGGGATTTTTTCTTTTCTTCCTTGTTTATTCTGGCAGCAATGGATGGAACTGAGGAGAGGCCAGGAATTCAGGTTCTATTCCAGGCACTAAATCCACTTTCCCATATAAAGATGGAGTGAGCTGGATTTTGTAGCAGGTAATTGGAGCCCTTAGGGGAGCAGGAACACTGCAGGCAGTGTGAGGGCTCAGAGCAGCTCTGGTGCCACTCTTTGCAGGAGCAGTGAGTGACCAGGGTGAGAAACACTGCAGAGCTTCATGGGGAAGGAAATGGGCACAAGTGACATGCAAGAAATTACTGGAAGAAAAATGCACAGAATATTCAGCTGACAAGTGATTCAAATGATAATGATGGAAATGATAATGGTCATGGAAAGAAGGCCCTAAACATCTAGGGAACTTGCATGGGAATTTTGAAAAGTTTGCTTCCAAGCTCCTCCCTTCAAATATGGGTCCTAAATTGTCTTAATATGCTCATCAGTTTGTGGTGTTATTTCTTTTTGATGCTGCCATTTTCTGTATGACTTCTCTGTTTCTTCAGAGAGTCAAGGAAATGTATCAATGGAGGAGCAGAAGTTCAGTCTGTGTTTATAGCAAATTTCAATACATGCCATTTAGACACAACACTGACTCATACTGAGCTTTCTTCATGTTTGAACATAAAAGTTTTTCCCTTTTGCACACACATATCTGTATTAATACACTTATTTGTGAGTCATAGCTGGCAAGTTTCCAGCATGTAGCAGTGTCTGAAGAAAGCTTATGCAGAGCTGCACTTCCTGCAGTGATGGGAAGGCAGAGATAAGCTGCACTTCTGATAACAGCACCTTTTGAAGGAATTACCAAAAGACAACACAAGTGACACATCTTTGTATTTATTTGTGCTGGAGCTCAGTGAGGTGCTTGCTTGGCTGCAGTGTGTACCCATGAGGATTTGGCAATGGCAGCTGTGAGCTGTGTCACCTTCCTGCTGCTGAGCAAACTCCCCACGAGATTCTCAGAGGGAAGGTAAACACAACTTTCATTCCAAGCAGGTTAGTTTGGCTGCCTTATATGGATTAAACTGTGACAAAACCAAGGACAAGCTGAGCTTTTGGCAGTATTACAGTCTAAGAGGGAATGAAGAATAAAAAAAAAAGAATTTGGCTTTTAAGAGTTTTAGGAGTCCATTATCAATCACTGGAAAGAATTTCTATAATTTCTATTTCTATTGTGGAGGTTTAACAGATTTTAGGTCTTCAATGAGAGTCTATGGGCAAGTCTAAGAATTAGACTTGGAGGATTGCTTGGAGAGTATTTCCAAACATTTTTGGCTTGGTTCATTAACTGAGCCCTGCACAGTCCTCCAACTTCAATTAAAAGCAGAGACATCAAATGTGCCTATAATATTTGAAGTCTCCTGCCATGCAGAATATTAGTAGTTGTAACAAAATGCAGACCATTCCCTGTGCTTTTCTTGCTTAACATAAATATTTGTGTGGTCTCTGTATAACACATGTATAAATATTAAGCATGTTCAAAATCAATCTTGCACATGGCATGCCTAACAGCTCTGATTCATGCTTTGAAGACTAACAGTTAATTGTCTATTATTTAAGCAGCTGTTGAACCATCTTAGCATGCTGAGGCCTTCTTATGTGCTCCATATTTGTAATAACAAATAAAACTGCACTGATCTTCAAAGCAGGTGGCAGGGATAAATGGTCTCTCTTTAAATTTGAACACTGTAATAAAATATCCAATTTTTCTCCAGGCAGGTAAAAGTAACTTAAAAAAAAATAAGGCAAAATACATGACTACTTGTGTTGAGAATCTAGAGGGGCATGCACAGGAGCAAAACTGTGTCAATCACCTTGAATTAGCTGGACTATTCAGGACTTTTTTTCTGAGGACAGATGCTTCTCATGGGGGGGAGTAGAAAAACCAAACCAGAAAACAAAAACTTCCCCTAGGTCCTTGAGAATGTCCTGGTGGGTGGAGAGGTTGATGCAGTAAGAATTTGAGAGGTAAACGAAGTGTGTGGGCTCACTGCTTTTCTTTTTGGTTTGGTTTTGTTTTGATTTTTTTTTTTTTTTTTTTGTCCTCATACAGTACCTGTTATACATTCCCACTCTGGACACAGTTCTGGGAATGCTTTGACATAGTCTTCATTAGATGGAATTGTTTTCATGCTTTTTTGTGTTCTATTACTCACAGGAAGATGCAGAAAGGTTACAGCAGCAGGTTGTGCAGGTGTGGTCTGGTTATAAAGATACAGCTATACTTAAAGTAAGACTTCTCCTATGGAAGATGCTGGATTTGAGAACTAAATTAGGAGTTGTAATTAAACAAGGAATGTTGCAGATCTTGAAATGTTATCTTCAACAAGGAATGAGAGGAGAAACAAGAAAATTGAGTTGAAACAAGCACCGAAGCAAGTAATGGTTTAAGAAACAAACAACTGTTTATCTAAGACAGCTACATCTTTTTATACACAAAAAGGCTGTGATTTTTGTCAATGCTCCTAGTGAAGTTACTCATTTTGAGAGTCCAGCTGGGATTTTTGTGTGTGTGAAATTACCACATGTTCCCTGGGAGCTGCTGTGACAGCTGTGGTCCTGCTTCAAGCAGTGCCGGGTGATTTCTTTCTTTCTGGGAGTTGGTGAGGCCTTCCAAGTGCCTTTGGGGGTGTTCAAGCAGGTCTCTGACAGTAGTGTTACTTTTAAAAGCATGAATTGGAAAGGGAGGGAGGGGAAGCACCAGACCCACAGCTCTGTGACAGAAATCATGAGTGGTGTGGAGCTGTTGGCTTTCCCTTCTCTCTGGGCACTTTGGGATGCACAGCAATGACTACAACAGCTTCCAACTGCACTTATTAAAGCAACTGAGAGACAGAACTGGTCCTTTTTGCATGTTGCAATCAATGCAGCTTTGCAGGGGCTGGAAAGCAGAAGTGTGAAGGGGAATATCTTGCCTGTTTCCTGATCTTTTCCCTCTATGCTGTTCTCTTTGTGAAGCTGCCTTCCAAATCTTGCTTCTGTTTCACTGTATTCTCCTTTTGCTCTACCATTCCATGTCCAGGCACCTCTTGTCCATGCCCTTTCCTGATCAGTATGGATCAGTGCCAGTGCAGGACTGATACAAGAATAAAATATAGATGTATGAATCATAAAGTTGCTACAATATATAAAATCAGCTAAGACAAGCTCTGGCTGTCCAGGCAGGTCTGCTTTGTACATCCATCAACAGAGCTGTTTGGCCAAGGAAAGGAAAGAAGAATGATGCTTCAAATAGACTAAAAATAGCAACAGTGGAAAACAGACCAAAAGCAATTTTACTTCATTGAAAACCAAAGGAATGCTGAGTTTCTATAATGGCATTTTCCATTGGATTAAAATTGCCCCCTTTACAGCATTGATCATAAATACTGTTTTCATTGCTTCAGTGATATTATTGTACATCTGGACTAAAGGTGAGCATTCTTGGATATTTCTGGTGCAATGTGTGCTGGTGCATTTGCAGGAATGGACTGTGCACAAGCTGGGAGGGAAAAGCAAATTTCTTCTATCCTCCACATGTGCTAGTTGTTAAATTGTTTGAGAAAGTTTTGTGTTAGGCTAAATGGGAAGCCAGGTCTTTTTATAGTTTTGTTTCTCTGCTTAGCTCTTATTTCTGGTCTTGCAGGAGTGGTGTCCTAATTAAAACATTCTGCCTTCTGAAGCCTGTTGAACATATGTCAATTGTGTGTTAAAATGAAAAAAAGGTCAAATAAAATGGAACGAGGAAAGTCTGTTGGAAACTTTAAATTTCTGCTTTCTGTTTGGTGCAGTTTGCGTCTCTAAATGCCTCTGTATAATTAAATGATTAACTGTTTTATGAGGTTTTAAGCTGCACACATTAAAAAGAATTTTCTAGTAAAAAAAATACAGAATTATGCACTCTGACTGAAATAGAAACTGTAATTTAAGACGGCTTGATGTGGTGATGTGGATATTGTCTTTAGATGGAAATCTTAGAAGAATCTGTCTCAATAAAGAGCTTTATTTATGTGTCCTGATTGTTAACCCTGTTTCTTTGAACATTAACAATTACCATTAATGTCATGGGAGTAACCCCTCAAGCTTTCCTGTACCTGATGGGTTCACTAAATGCAGACTGGGTTCCCTTTCTCCTGGGTTCCTGTAGCTGATGGGTTCACTAAATGCAGACTGGGTTGCCCTTTCTCCTGGGTTCCTGTACCTGATGGATTCTCTAAATGCAGACTGGGTTGCCCTTTCTCCTGGGCTCCTGTACCTGATGGATTCACTAAATGCAGACTGGGTTGCCCTTTCTCCTGGGTTCCTGTAGCTGATGGGTTCACTAAATGCAGACTGGGTTGCCCTTTCTCCTGGGTTCCTATAGCTGATGGATTCACTAAATGCAGACTGGGTTGCCCTTTCTCCTGGGTTCCTGTAGCTGATGGATTCTCTAAATGCAGACTGGGTTGCCCTTTCTCCTGGGTTCCTATAGCTGATGGATTCACTAAATGCAAGACAGGGTTGCCCTTTCTCCTGGGTTCCTATAGCTGATGGATTCACTAAATGCAAGACAGGGTTGCCCTTTCTCCTGGGTTCCTATAGCTGATGGATTCACTAAATGCAGACTGGGTTGCCCTTTCTCCTGGGTTCCTATAGCTGATGGATTCACTAAATGCAGACTGGGTTGCCCTTTCTCCTGGGTTCCTATAGCTGATGGATTCACTAAATGCAGACTGGGTTGCCCTTTCTCCTGGGTTCCTGTAGCTGATGGATTCTCTAAATGCAGACTGGGTTGCCCTTTCTCCTGGGTTCCTATAGCTGATGGATTCACTAAATGCAGACTGGGTTGCCCTTTCTCCTGGGTTCCTGTAGCTGATGGATTCACTAAATGCAGACTGGGTTGCCCTTTCTCGTGGGTGCAATGTTTGTCTGGTACCAGGTAAAGAGCCCCAGACTGCTGTGGTGACTTTTCCATTCCCACTGCCTGGTGGGTGCTGTACACCCAGGTGTCCTGCAGCTCCTGAGACACCTGCAGGGGCTCCAGTCTTTGTTGTGGCTTGGAGTGTGCAGTCTAAAGGTGTGGCCCTGACCAAAAGGAAGGTGGAGAGAGAAGGTCAGGCTGGGGTGAGCTGGCCCTCACCCTGACTCCTTTCTGCTGTTTATTTGGAGGAATGTTCCCTTAGGAAACCTGAAATGCCCCTGAGTCTCATTGCTTCTTACCTCTTCTGATTCTCCTGTGTGTTTTGTTTTTATTTTTTTAAAGCAGCACTAATGGCCCTGGGCTTTCCATGAGGACTACCAGCATTAACATAATGTAAATACATGACAGACCAGTCCTCTGTGCCCAGAAATCCTTTCAAGTTACATCACTGCTAAGGCCTGACAGCCTCAGAATTGTGAGGGCTTTAATCAAAGCAGCTGCTCAGCAATGGTTGGAAACTTCTGCTAGTGGGGTCAGGTAGCTCTTGGCACTGGAAATGATTTTTCTTCTGCTAATGTGAAGTGCAGGTGGAGTAGATTAATACCTTCCTGCAAGTGGGGTGTGCTCCAGCTGGCTGGCTTTGCTTGCAAACCACTGAGTGCTGGGTAGAAAATCTTGTTTTTTAGCCAAAATGGCTGGCAGACCCAGTGCAGGTATGAAAATTGGAAGAATTCTTTCATGATCTGTGAAAGAACTACTATCTGGATCATTTAGACAATGAACTTCATCCACCACTGCACAATAATCAGTAATTCCAGGCTAAGCTGCTCAAGGCAAAATTATTAGCATAATCTGTTAAATGTTTGCCTATTGAAAAAGTCTTTGCTAGAATTCATCTTCACTGCTTAATCTTCTAAAAAAACTCCCTGAAGATTTTGCAATGCCATACTTTGCAAGTTTATTAGAGAAGCAGAGCTAGACAGAGCATAATTATCTTGGTAACATTTTTTTGCCACTTCCCACTTCTGTAATTGACTCTAGAGGTAGACTTCTCCCACCCTTCCATACTTAGCAATGTAAAATACCTGGTTTAAATGTCAGTGAACTGTCATTTAAGTGTACTGCAATCACAAAGACAATACAGGTTTATCATCCTCTGAGCAATCTCATTCTGCTCTAGCACAAATTGTGCTGGAGGGAAGTAATTGCTACACTGAAGTAGCAGCAGCAGAAGTTTCACCAGAGCTGCCCCACTGTCATTTGTTGGAGGAGCTGTGGAACTGAGAGCTTTGCTGTGCACTGTTCAATGGTGCTTTGGGACATTACCCAGCCTGATTATGACCAAAACGTGGTGATGTTGGAAGGATCTGTAGGGATAGAATGGAGAGAGGTCTTTAAAGTAGCATCAGGTTACTCCTGGGAGAGTATGAACTCATCCAAAAGAGCTGTGAGAGATGCTCATCTGGAGCCAATGCCATGTGGTTCCAGAGTTATTTAAAACAAACATCAAAGCCCTTAAAATCCTGAAATATGTGACTGTTCAATATGCTTTTAAAAAGGATGTAAAAAATATAGAAGACAGGGAAAGAATTTGCTGAGATACTGAGATAAATATATAAAGAAAATATGTTCTAGGAAACAAGAGCAGGGTGCCTGCCAGCAGAAACTGTTGCAAAGGTACAGCTAAAATGAAAAACAGTGAGAGTGTGGAGAAAGTAATGAGGAATAAACAAGTAAATTCTGCACTGGCATGTGAACTGAAATGAGATTACATGTATTAGTTATAAAATCCTCTTTCATTATTAAAAAGATCATTTCAGCAACAGACACAATTAAGAGTAAAGAAAACATGGGCAATGTTTCACAGGCTAGGTATTTCCTCCTTTTGAACTTTTTTCACGAAATGTGGAGTTTTTTGAATTATTATATTAAAAACTAAGTAGGTATTCACTGGTAAAGTAATTAATAGAAAATGTGAATGGTTACTGATGTTCATAATTAATGTAATCTGCCATGGTCCTGAAAGACTCATCAAGAACTGACTGGGTCATGTATTGTGAATGATAAATCATTAAGAATTGCAAATGTCTGCAAACTGCTTTTACACATTTTGGGAGTGCTTTCCTTGAAATTTATGCAAATAAAAGTAGAGCATGTCAGGAAGGAAATAACTCCACGAAATAGTTGAGTATGTAACAATTTCTTTGGGGGTCGGGGGCGGTGTGTGGATATCTCGTTCTTGTTTACTCACCTGTTTGTTTCTGAGGTGATTACTGGAATCAACACTTGCACGTGAGGAGTGTGGGAGGAAAATCTATTTGCCATGGCTGGTGCTGTGTGCAGTGGCAGCCCTCGTGATGGATGTCCTGAGACTCAAGAGACAGGCAAGCCAGGACACTGCACAGGGGCAGCAAACTAATTCTGTGAGGAGCTGAAGGCCACGTTCCTTCAGGAGCCAGCAGATGCAGAGGCAGTTTGCATTTCACAAGCACCAGCAATGCCAGCAATCAGAAATGCAGTCTCCAGCTGGGGTTTGGTGCTGTAGTTCAGGCCTGGCACCATGGCAGAGCTGGGCAGGAGGGCAATGCTCACACCAAACCTTTGGTACCCTCTTCTAGGGTTTGGCTTCTGCATTGTTTCCCACTGAGAAGTGCAGGCTATGGATCTGTGGGAGCCTGCAGCTTCTGGGGGAGTGGGGTTGTGGAAGAGGAACTGCAGCCTTGTTCCTGGCCTCATGTAGAGCCTCAGGATTTCCCCCTTATCCTCAGCTCTGTGTACCTAGTGCAGAAATCCAGAGAGGGCATGGCATTGGAGAACTGCAGCTGGGAAGGATGGCTGTAGCTCACTGGTGGAGGTTTGCCATGGTGTAAACCCCTGGTTTGACTGATCTCCACAGAGTGGACCTACCCCATTTCTCAGTTTTGTGAGGTGCATGTCCTTGCAGTGAGGAGTGGCTCCTAGTCCCTGCATAGTTGTGTCATATTTTGAGTTGAGTGAAATCTGCGGTATGAGAATCTTGAGATAATTGCCATGGCAGTTCTGGAGAGAAAAAGAAGTTTATAGATGAACCATTCATTGAAAGGCTGTTGTAAGATGCCAGTGGTAGGTAAAGGCTGGCAAATGTGAAACCTTCAGCTGATAGATTTAAGAAGCAGGCTTGACTCAGTTGTGTAAGCACAGGCCTCTGGTCCTACAGAGATGCTCTAGGACCTCTTGTAGCCGCCCCTTACTAGCAGGGCATGACCTGTGGCAGATGTCCTGGTCCCAGGAGAAACCCCACACATCCCCAGGGCTCACACACCATGAAGGGTCAGTGCAGCCCCAGGAGAAGCCCCACACATCCCCAGGGGCTCACACACCATGAAGGGTCAGTGCAGCCCCAGGACAAACCCCACACATCCCAAAGGGCTCACACACCATGAGGGTCAGTGCAGCCCCAGGACAAACCCCACACATCCCCAGGGGCCCACACACCATGAAGGGTCAGTGCAGCCCCAGGAGAAACCCCACACATCCCAAAGGGCTCACACACCATGAAGGGTCAGTGCAGCCCCAGGACAAACCCCACACATCCCAAAGGGCTCACACACCATGAAGGGTCAGTGCAGCCCCAGGACAAGCCCCACACATCCCCAGGGGCTCACACACCATGAAGGGTCAGTGCAGCCCCAGGAGAAACCCCACACATCCCAAAGGGCTCACACACCATGAAGGGTCAGTGCAGCCCCAGGTGAAACCCCACACATCCCCAGGGCTCACACACCATGAAGGGTCAGTGCAGCCCCAGGAGAAACCCCACACATCCCAAAGGGCCCACACACCGTGAAGGGTCAGTGCAGCCCCAGGAGAAACCCCACACATCCCAAAGGGCCCACACACCATGAAGGGTCAGTGCAGCCCCAGGAGAAACCCCACACATCCCCAGGGGCTCACACACCATGGAGGGTCAGTGCAGCCCCAGGAGAAACCCCACACCTCCCCAGGGGCTCACACACCATGGAGGGTCAGTACAGCCCCAGGAGAAACCCCACACATCCCAAAGGGCTCACACACCATGAAGGGTCAGTGCAGCTCAGCCAAGGCAGAATGTGTGTGCCTGTAATGCTGAGCAGCTGCAGAACACGTCACAGCACCCCATTTCACATCACAGCCCTCACAAGGACATGTAGGCACATGAAAGTCAACAGAAAGGCACTGCCTGGGATCCAGAATATGACATGATTGTACTCCTAATAATTTGCATTCCTTTCTGAAGAGCCCGTTGCACAATTTGGCTGCAAGTGCCTGAGATGTTTTGGGTGTAATGAGAATTCACAGTTCTTAGAATCTGTGTATATATGATGTGCAGTATCTCAAAGAATGCTGGACTGCATTATTTGCTCCCTCAAGACACAGTTTGCTCCTCTTGCACCTCTTTATCTTTCTTTGTTTCATCCAATTATTTTTTCCTTTTTGATTAAAAAAACTTAGAATCTTTTGTGTATTCTAATCAGACCCTGATTTGGGTCCGCTATTTTAAATTTGAATTTTTTACGTTTATACTTTCTAAAGCCTTTTTAAAATTTGAGATTTAAAATCCTAGTAGCAAAGCTTCTTAAAACCACTGACATAAATTAAATGGTTAATTCTGCTGAGATGACCATCTCTGTGAGGCTGCACCATAGGAGACTGTAGGTAAACCTGGGTCAGGATGCAGTCTTTACCCAAAACCAGTTATGTTCCATAGCCATGGGTTCCAGCTAATCAGCACGTGCAGCAAAATGTCCTTTTTGGAGGACTTCTTCCATTGCTGTCTGTTTAGTGAGTGTTAGCTCAAACATTGGTTTCTGAAGGGGCCTGTGATTGCAACAGTACTGTACATTTGGTAATACTTGGAAATGCTGCAGTCATTTCCCTTTCCTGTGAAGATGTAAGTTCCCAAACATCCTCGTCTGGCCTGTAATTGGTGATAAACATCTCTGTTCACAATTTGTTTAGATTGCTTGTCTACTGTACCAAGGTCTGTGTAATGGCTCGTTGCTGCACTTAGAGTGAGGCTGCCTAACATTCATTTCTTGAGAGCTGAAAGAAGGAGTGAGGCTGCCTAACATTCATTTCTTGAGAGTTTAAAGAAGGGATATCTAGAGTTAGTATGGAAGCACAAAAATAATGAGAACTTGAGAGAAAATCCTCCCAACAACTTATTCTCTGAAATCGTTGGAATGCACAGTGGAGAGACATTTCATGTTGTCATTTACTACCCATCTGTACCAAAAAAAATAGGGTGTGTTATTTCTGAAGTTTTATTTTGGGTGACTAATTATAAGCAGATTTTTGCTTTGTTTTATAGGCCTGATCTACAATCTGCATTTTTAATTCTCCACTTAATTATCTATACACAAAGAGTTGATGTAAAATTCATGGAAATATCAGTGTAATGATAGAGTATAAATTGCACAGCTGTTATTAAGAAAGTAGGCCAACATAGCTCATATTTACAAAGGGAAAGAGATCTAATTGTCAGCTCTTTTGAAAACAAAACCCAAAAAAGCCCTAGACCATCTGTCCAGTATGGGTTGTTTTTTATGATTTTCTCAAGGGAGCCTCCATAGGTCAACAGTTTCCAAGGTTGAATATGTTTAATTGCTGTAGTGGTTTTATAAATCTGCATTTCAATCTTGCCAAACTTAATATTTGAAGAATCACTGCTTTGATTTTTTTTCATTCTTAAATATATGAGGGAAGAAGGAGAATTCTGCCAATTTCGCTATTTTCAAGTTTTTTATCTGTTTTAACAGTAGCTTTGAATGATTAATGTGAACAAATGCCTTTCAGGTTTGTCTGCCAGTGGAAAAGTGTACCTGAGCTCATTCAAGTGCTGTTAATGAAAATGACAAAAGCAGTGATTTGTTATTGCAGCTGCCACTAGTTACTGTTTTATAGATCATATGACCTGATGAAATACTGTGTTATTGCCCTGCATCTGGTAACCCAAAAGAAAAGCCAAGCAAGAGAAAAATCTTTAACAACAAATCTATTTTGGGGAAAAGACCCTCTTTTTTTTCCAGTTGGGGAGTGTTGGATAAACATGGGGGAGAGGAAACCAAGCCTCAAACCCCAACATTTTATTTATTTCTAGAAGAAAATATAAAATTAATCAGCCCACCAAGAATAAGAGTTGGTAGACTCATGATCTGTAAGATACCCATTAAACATTTTGTGCCATAAAAAGATGTTTGTGCATCCCTCTGTGATTTCCCTCAGTATTTTCTGTGGGTAGGTTTTTTCTTCCTTCTGGATAATGTCCTTTGTGCAGAGAGGAAGGGTCTCTCCATCAGCCTAGGGCCTGAGCAGTGCTTTGGGTGCCCCCTTTGGAAGGCTGTGTGTGCTGAAGCTGTTTGGGTATGCAGAGTTGTTATTCTTGGTCACCACAAGGCTCTTCCACTTTGACACACATATCAAGGTCTTCTCAATTTCTAAGTCAAACAGAAGTGGGAAGCCTTTCCTTAGTGTGATTATTTACTGTGTGTATTTTGCTGAGGTTTTTGTTTTTTTTTTTTACTTCTGCTCAGGCTGGCTTTTGTCACCTATGTACTTTCCTGCAGGAATTGCTTTTTTTAAGAGATCGTATAATTTTTTTATTTTGTTGTGGCATCTTGCAGGCATAATCAAACTGAAGTCCAATTCTCTGTATACCCATCAGGAATTAACAGCAGCAAAAGCTATGCTATCCCCAGCTGGATTTCCTGGGGAGCCTTTTCTTGCTAAGTGGTTTTATGAGCTGTATAATCACATAGTTGTATGATAATCCCTTTATATGGGGTCACTGCAAAAGGAAAGGATTATCTGTTATAGCAGCACTCCCTTTTCTTACAACACCAAATTCTCTTAAAGCTTTCTGTTCTGGTGGAGGTGATGCTCAAACTTACTTTGTATTCTACTGTGGAGTTATACATCAATCCTAGCTCGAGAATTCAATAAAAAAATTATGGATGTTGAGGCCTTAGATAACTGATAAGTTAAACATGTCCATTTCCATTACATGTTGTCATAGGGCCCACATATAATTACAATTTACCAATATAACTTCCTGCAAAGCCAGACATCATATTGTACATTTGGTATTTATTGATTAGCACACTTACCTGTCATCAGTAAGTCACTGAGTCTCTCTGCAGGAGCAGCCTGTGCTGTGCACTACAATAATAATGCTGCTTAGAGTCCAATTTTAATGAGGTTTGAATTATCAGATTAGTTATTGATGCAAACCAGTGTGTGTAGTTATTACATTGTTATTCTTCTATTTCTAGGGTCTCATACCTGTGTTGTTGTTGCTTCTCAGCCAGGGCTCTTCTCTTCAGCTCTCCCTGGCTGCCCCACCCCCTTTTATCCCAAATCTTCTCATGGGCTACAGCTCATCACAGCTGCAGCCCATTTACAGTAACGAGCATCAGGGCAGGGTCACTTATACAATACATCGATCTTTTACTCGGGGCCAACTATACAATACATACTATAACTATACAATACATACTATAACTATACAATACATACTATAATCCCATGGCTCCAAATTTCCCCCTTTTCTTTTAACAGGTATTACAATTACATACATATCCCCGGACCTTTCTGTCCCAGCTCTCAGGCTGCCACAGCTCTCGGCTGTCTTGAATACATACATTTCTCTAGATCTTCTCAGGCTCCTTTCCTCAAAGGCCATGCTTCTCACAGCTCTCTGCTGTCACAGCTCCTTGATTCAAGCTCCTGCTTCTTTCTTCTACTTCTCTGTCCCAGCTCTCAGGCTGCCACAGCTCTCGGCTGTCTTGAATACATCCCAGCTCCCAGGCTGCGTATTCACCATCGCGTCGGGGTCACCAGATGTAGTTATTACATTGTCATTCTTCTATTTCTAGGGTCTCATACCTGTGTTGTTGTTGCTGTTGTTTCTCAGCCAGGGCTCTTCTCTTCTGGCTCTCCCTGGCTGCCCCACCCCCTTTTATCCCAAACCTTCTCATGGGCTATAGCTCATCACAGCTGCAGCCCATTTACAGTAACGAGCATCAGGGCAGGGTCACTTACACAATACATAGATCTTTTACTCGGGGCCGACTATACAATACATACTATAACTATACAATACATACTATAACTATACAATACATACTATAATCCCATGGCCCCTACATTTCCCCCTTTTCTTTTAACAGGTATTACAATTACACAACACAGTTACATACATATCCCCGGATCTTTCTGTCCCAGCTCTCAGGCTGCCACAGCTCTCAGCCGTCTTGAATACATCCCAGCTCCCAGGCTGCATATTCACCATCACGTCGGGGTCACCAGATGTAGTTATTACATTGTTATTCTTCTATTTCTAGGGTCTCATACCTGTGGTGTTGTTGCTTCTCAGCCCGGGCTCTTCTCTTCAGCTCTCCCTGGCTGCCCCACCCCCTTTTATCCCAAACCTTCTCATGGGCTATAGCTCATCACAGCTGCAGCCCATTTACAGTAACGAGCATCAGGGCAGGGTCACTTATACAATACATCGATCTTTTACTCGGGGCCAACTATACAATACATACTATAACTATACAATACATACTATAATCCCATGGCCCCTACATTTCCCCCTTTTCTTTTAACAGGTATTACAATTACACAACACAGTTACATACATATCCCCGGATCTTTCTGTCCCAGCTCTCAGGCTGCCACAGCTCTCGGCCGTCTTGAATACGTCCCAGCTCCCAGGCTGCGTATTCACCATCACGTCGGGGTCACCAGATGTAGTTATTACATCGTTATTCTTCTATTTCTAGGGTCTCATACCTGTGTTGTTGTTCTTGCTTCTCAGCCAGGGCTCTTCTCTTCTGGCTCTCCCTGGCTGCCCCACCCCCTTTTATCCCAAACCTTCTCATGTGCTACAGCCCATCACAGCTGCAGCCCATTTACAGTAACGAATATCAGGGCAGGGTCACTTATACAATACATCGATCTTTTACTGGGGGCCAACTATACAATACATACTATAACTATACAATACATACTATAATCCCACGGCCCCTACAAGTGTGGCATTCACATTCTCTGAACAGAGAGACATAATTTTCTCTCTCAGGGTTTTTTTCCTAAAGAAGCACAGAGAGAAGAAGATGAAAACAATTCTTATCTCTATTCTCTACTCCTAGTATTTTACACCTGTCTGTGTTGCAGGAGGATGTTCAAGGGTCAGGCTTGCTTGTGTCTAATTCTCAGGGAGTCTAAAGGGAAAGTAATGTGTTTGTGTGTCCATACCCAGAAAAAACAATCCAAAATACCAATGAATTTTACCTGTGAAGAAAAACCCAGAAGACACTGGTATCATTTTAGTATACTGTAGATCAAGTGCCTTCATAGCACATGTTTTACATGATAATCAGCATAAACTTGACCCTACACCAATGAATACACATCAATACTATGCTCCATAGTTTAGGCAAACAGCTGTATTTTATATTTATCTTTTTACTTTGAAAAAAACTGTAAGACTAAAACAACAGCAAATGCAGCAATGCAGATGATTTTTTTCTCCTGTAATGCATAGTCAAATAAACATTTATTTCCCAACAGCAAAATGCTTTTTAAAAAATATTTTTAGTTTTCCCTAAACCCCAGTTTTTAGGGTTTTGTTGTGGGGTGAGGAAAACAAAACAAGGAAATCTCCTTGTGGAGGGGGAATATAGTGCCTTGTGAATTCTAACATCAACAGAACAGTTTAACAATAGGATTCCTCTGCTGCCTGATTTCTCCTGTCTTCTTTAAACCTTAAACACTCGGGTGCCAGAAGAAGCCCTTTTATATTTTCAACCATTCTCTTCAATTTCCCATTGAATTGTTGCCATTAGTTTGAAGACTGTGTTCGAGCTTTTGGTAGAACTGTGATTCAAGCAATCAGGAATCTCTTTCCATGTGCATGAGGAGTATTCTCTGTGCTCCATCAAAGCAGGACTGTGTTGGCTCTCGAACATTCCTCATAATTGCTGTCCTTGAAGTCTCTCTGTGTTTATCTGAAACAAAAGCAGGAAGGTCAGTTCAGTCCTGACTGCTGTGGTTGGTGGAGGTCGAGAGCAGCAGTGGAATCTGAGCTGCTGGGCCTGTATGCAGAATGTGGCTCCAAATGTGAGGGAGTTTAGCAGGAGGAGTTTGGTTTTGTGAAAAATGCATGTATTTTATGATTGGCTTTTGGCAAATATTCAAATGAATATTATATGTGTGGTGTTAGGAAGTGATGCTGGATTAATTCTCTTAAGTACTGTGTTAAATATCGTTTTAGGTTATAAAAATTGTTAAAATAGAATCTGTGCTATGTAGGATGCTTTGTTTAACAGAAAGGCCTTGCAGTGAGATAGCAGCCACAGGACACCTGAATCTTTCAGAGAAAGGGAATTTATTGCCTTCTGATCAGAAGAAATGAACTTCTTCCTGCCTTGAAGGCACTGTTAGGATTAGAAGGAAGAAGCTGACACTGCCCAGACAGAATCCTGTGTTTGAATGGAATTTATGCATCATGGATGAGGTGTATGAAAATGCAACAGGCTGTTGTTTTTAAGGGTTAATCCTTTGTTAACTGTGTCCTTTTTCAGGCTCGTGATGCCCAGAAAAAGGTACCCAGACATCCATAACTCTTTGCTTTTATTGTCTCATATTGTCGTGATTTAAATTGTCCAAATTATTCTGACTCTAATTGTATTACTATTTTTATAACCATTTTATTACTATGAAACTTTTAACAATTTCAAAAGCAAGGGATTGGTGTTGTTCACAGTTTGCTCACTACTACGTCTAGGGAGAATAAGAGAACAGGGACAATTCAGACAGGACCTGTCCTGTCAACATGGTTTGGATGGAGTGGAAGGAGCAGCTGAAAATTGCTGGGATCCAATCCTGCTTTCCTCTGCTAAGAATTGTTCCTAGAGCTACAGTTAGGTTCCAGAAAAAACCTGATGAGTCCAAGTGCCTGGAGGTGCACAGTACCAGTGTAAAAAAAAAAAAAGACTAAAAGCATTATGGCCTGAGATTAAATTGTGCTTCTATATTGTTGAAGATTGCAATGCAAGATGTTTTCAATTACCATCTGTATGGCAGATTATCTTTTGTCAATGGGCAGTTTGCTTTATCTCTCTCTTTGAGTGACCACACTCACACCTCCCTCGGGAGGGGACATCTGCTGATAACAGACTATTGAATGTCAGTGCATGACTGATAAGAACTATAACATCCCATTGTGAGATGCTCTGCCCAGAGGGAGGAGCCAAGCATTGCTACCCAGATAGAATCCAGAGGTTTTTGAAACACGGCACGGCTTTCTCCACTGGCTTCCCCGGAGGAACAGCAGCTGCCTCTTCTTCCACTGGATCTTCGGAGGAAGAATAAATCCTTCTCTACACGACCCCCTTGCTCTAACAGAACCACACCTGACGCTCCAGGACTGCAGCCACATTTCCAATGGGACTGCTACCAACACCCCACAGGGTGTCAGGTTGGGTTCTGACTCTGTCAGTGTTGTTCTAGTGTACTGCATTGTTGATTTTATCCTTTCATTTTTTTCCTTCCCTATTAAAGAACTGTTATTTCCTGCTCCCATATTTTTGCCTGAGAGCCCCCTTAATTTAAAATTTATAGCAATTTGGGGAGGTGGGGAGGGTTTACATTCTCCATTTCAGGGGAGGCTCCTGCCTTCCTTAGCAGACTCCTGTCTTTCCAAACCAAGACATATACCAACCTTGTTTGGGAAAAGTTCTCATTCCTTGAGTTTTCCTGCTGCAGTTCATGGTTTGTAGCAAATAAATTGAAGCTCTGCAGGTATGTAACAGCAGAAAGGTCTGGTGGTCAGCATAAACACCAGATAAAAGGAACCCTTTGAAAGTCCATCAGCTTATGATGAGTTCTATTGGTTGTGTTCAGCTTGACCTTGTCTGTTAGTGTGGGGAGGAGACTTGTAAAGATTTGGTTGGGGCTGATGACTTTCATGGGTTGAGATCTTCCTCCTCCAGAGGTGTCATTTGAGTGGCCCCTTTCTGAATGCTGCTGTAATTTGAATATAAACTGTGTTTCATATCATAAGCATGTTGTTTTTAGAGTGGTACATAGTTTTTGTGTGAATAGTGAATATTAAGAAAATGGGAAATTGTGCTGTCCTGAAGCTCTAGAAACCAGACAGCCAATAGAAAGATTCAAATACACACTATTTTAGACAAAATTGCACAGCTTATTTATGACTGTCCTGATTTAAGCCCTTACATTTGATTAATGAATTTGGCGTCGGCAATATTGACATTTCTCTTTTGTAAGTGCAATGTGTTGCTGAGTTCCCTGTAGCTGCACATACTAAAAAAAAAAAAAATACTGAGAAAAATGGACAAGAATGCATTGTTTTGCCACTTGGCTCTTAAAACCAACAGAGGGAACTTTAAAATTTGCTCAAGATTTGGATTAGAGGGAGTGGTTTAGTCATCTAAAGCAGCAACTGCTGTCAGCCAACATTTGGAAATCCAGCTGATTTGGGTTTGGCTTCTCCTCCAGTGCCAGCAGGGAGGCTGCATTTTGAGACTCTATATTAGTTTCATTGTTACACAGAAACCAGAAAATAATGTAGCATGATTTTTCAGTTATGTCAGCCTGCCAGAGGCAGTGGCAGTAAAAGCCAATGCTGGCTTAGTTTTTGCAAGGAGAGTAATAAGCAGGAATGTTTAAAGGTCATAGAGCATGTCTGGCTGAGCAGGAATGACTTTTTTCTATCCCAGTTTGTCAGGGGAAAAAACCCAGATACTTTACATACAAATTTGGTTTTTTCTTTTAAAAAAAAATTAAAAAAAAAAAAAAAAAGAAATAATGTGTCTTGGAATCTTTCTTTTCACTCATTTTGCAAAGGGGACAGCACTGGGCAGAGTTTTTACTTTGCTCAGTTATATTTACTCCTGCAAAGACCACACTGAGATATAGATATATAGATAAATATAGATATATGTAGCAATGGAATAATCCAAAACATAGTGAAGTGATATCAATGACCTCTGGATCTGATGCTAAAAAAGCAAAAGGAGATCCATGAATTTGGTTCTTAACTGAGTTGTGCATTTTGCCTGTGTTCTTGGTGGATGTAGTTGAAATATTTGCCTGTAGGTGAGATGTAGATTCAAATATTAAAATTCTGTGTGGAAAGGAGTTTGAGGGGAGGGTGGATACAAGTTTTCACTCCCTTTGGTGCAGGAGGAGCTAGGCATTTCTTGTTGTCTGCTGTGTGACACTGCAGGCATTTCTGTGAAATAAGGAGCTCGTGATTTTGTAGTCACCTCTTTGGGAGCCTGGGGTTGGATGTAACTCATAAAGAGCTTCCTGGCCATGGAAATCCTTTTCCTCTGTGATTTCATCTTCTCATAAGCTTCACAGACAAGCCAGAATCCTATGTTTTCATCACTGTGTTCTGTCTTCAAGCAGGTCTTATAGATTATAGGCACATCTGTAAATATTCCAGAAGCCAAATTTATACTGCCTGTCTACAAGCATGACCTTTAGAGTGCTTTGGAGATAATAGGGACACTTAAAAAGTTGTGCCTCGGCCCTACCCTTCAACCTTGCTTTTTCCTGCACATGGAGGGCTCCCCAGTAAATCTAATCCCACAGTAAATCTAAGGTAGGCAAACAGTTTGCCTACATTTCCTGAAGAGCTGCAAATCCACTGGGTATAGAGCATCTGGCTTTTTATGTGAGTCCACCTGTCCATTTTTGGTGTCAAAAAGCTTTTAAATTAATTAAAATTCAATGAGTAGTGTTTTTAAGTGCAGTGAAGGAGGCATTTTAAGAAGGATACCATTCTGATTACTGCTGGAAGCCCGAGGTGCTTTATTTAAAGCAAACTTTGTTGCTGGTGCAGCATTCTGGCCTTTCAAATTTCTGAAGATATTGAGCACAGCCTGTCATCTGGCAGAGGGGGTGATCACACGTGTGCCTGCTGCTCCTGCTGTCATTTTGTCCCCTTGAACAGTTTTCTGTTGAGGAGTTTCTCCCTGTGCTGTACCATACCAGGCTGTTTAAGATTTTAACAGCAAAATCTTTTAATGTAAAATGCTGTTAATCTTCTTGCTCTGTAATTTTTCTACAGGAAAATACAATAATGCCAGTCCTCAGGAGTAACTTTTAGAGGCTTTTGCTGTGACTTTTTCATCACTATTTTTAAAAATGTAATTCAGCAGTGATGTTCTTGGCTGCTGCCCATATGAGAAATCTGGGAGAGCTCTGAGCCCCATTTGAAGCAGAGGGGGATGGAGTGGGAAAATTCAGAATTCCTGCTGCATCTACAATTCCTCCCACCTCTGAATATTGCACCTGCCTTCCATGGCATTTCCCTGAATAGAAATGCCACTGTCTGGTCTCTTTGGGGTATGCAGGGTTTCCCAAGTGAACTTTGTCACTTTTCTGCTCATATAAGGTGCTACTCAGTGCTCTAAGTGAGGATGGGGCAAACCATGCTCCCATTACGTGTCTGTACAGAAATTACACATGATTGCAGAAATGGCAATTTGGGAAAGCCTTTGCAGCATGCCATGTTTATTTCCAGTGTGATGCGTGCTAGGCATGTCACAAAGTTGTTTTTCATTAGTTGTGTATAAGGCTGCATATATTAAGCAGCACGAGTTCCTGATTTTGCTTTGTGGGAACTTTTCTCAGCAATCCATCTGGACACAAACATGCAATTACTTACATTTGCTCGTTACCAGATTTTCAAAAGACTGGGACCACTGTAGCACTTCCTCCAAATACACCCTTTAGAAAAAAGGGTGAAAATCCTTGTTGAAAATCTGTTCCTTAATTTAAATATGAGGTTTATGGATCTTACATTTTAAAAGGCTTTCTTGCATCTTCTAGTTCTTGTGCTTACTATGTTGAGGCAAATATTTTTCTTGCTGTAACAAATGCAGTTCCATTTCAAGGTGCTCCATGTAATTCCTCTAGAGATGGCATTCACTTATTTAAACTGTGCTTAGGAGAAACACAAGAAAAGTATTGCCTTTCTAGACAGCAACTTCTTTGGAGACAGAAATCAGCACAGAATTCAGGAAATATTGATGTTTGTATTTGGTAGCCAAATCTTTGGGGGCACAAGATCTTACTGTAGTATTTCAAGGCCTTTAACATCAAAGTCGATTTATCATCTGAGAGCTGAATATAAGGTCCAAGCATAAGGTAAATAATGAAAGGTTAATGCAATCTTAGCTGGAAGAGACTTCCATCTCTCACCAGTTGTTTACAATGCAGTGTGACACATAATTACTAATCTGCACAGCCCTTGGAAGTGGCTGGAGTCAGGTTTTACTTTCATGTTTGCTATTACACCAGTAAGTTCATAAGCTTGTGGGAGTCTCATGCCTGATTCTGGGAAAGAGCATGGAAGTAGTGAGGTGAGAGACTAAACAATTTAAACAATTTTTTAAAAACAAATGTTTGAGGGCAGTATCTCCATTTGAGTGCATGTAGTTTTACATTTACACCAACATATTTTCAAGCATTGTAATTTTAGGACACCAATGCTGGTAACTGGGAAGAGATGCTTGTACTTATGTTAGTAAAAGAAAGGACAGGGGATGGATTCCAGTGGGTGCTTTCCATTATGCCTCAGCCAAATTTGGAGTACTGTCCCCTCTCATTGAGTATTTGCTTTTCATGGCAGCTATAATTTTGTCAACAATTGTTTAATATCACAGGGCTTTTTCAAATTTAAATCAAAATTTGTTTTGATATGAGTGCTGCATGATGCTTTATAGATTTCTGCTGCAGAACAGCCCTTACCTGCTCTGTAGCTTTTTTAATTGGTAGTGATTTATAATTTATTTATAACTTGATACAATTCCCTATTTCTCTGAAAAACTACATGACTAGGTGATTATTTTCTCAGGCTTGTGATCAGTTTGACATAGTCAAAGAAATACAGAGTAATGGTAGAAATGCTACCACTATTGAACTGTGGTGTCAGTAACTCTCTAGTAACTCTTGCCACTAAAAGATTTTGTTTTTGTTCTTGTGAGCTATTAGCCTTCTCTCTGTAAAAACTCATAAAGCATGTGGTTATGGGGAGTGAGAATCTCTAGATCTTTGAATGATTTTTTTTTCTCCTTACCAGCTACTTCTGAGTCATATTTGCTTTTCCTGATGCAGGTCATTTTTCACCTGATACTGATAATTTTTCACCTGTCAGCAACAACACTTGTATACAAGGAGTGACAATCTTGTCTGTCTCACTGAACATCATCAGGAGAGCCATCTTATTTCCATTTCTGATTATTTGTCTTTAGCATTAATCTGCAAAGCAGAAAAAACCCTGCCTGATGGAGCAGCTGACACAGAGGAAAACCTTCTTACCTTTTTACTTTCCTTTAACAACCAGGAAAATATGAAGGGCAGCAAGGGAATAGGTAATGATGATCTGTATTAATACCCTTTCAGTAGCTGTTGTTCTGATAGTAAATGTCTTGCTGCACTGCTTTGTGATATGATTAGATTTGCTGAAGCACATCTATTACACTGAAAACAAACCTCTCCAAAAAGAACTGAGGCTTTCTAGCTGGGACTCAAAAACTGAGATTGCAGTGTCCTGTGGGAGCTATTTCTCACTTATCCTTCACCCTCCACTGTGAGTGGCTCCCCTCACCACCATGGTGCAGAAATCCTCATCCAGTAGTTGAACACTGTCTGGATTTCTACTCCTGCCTTCACCCAAATGGCAGATCCAGGGATTGTCAGGTGCTCCTCAGTATTGCCATGGGGGTGAGTGTCAGTAAATCAGTTCTGTGTTTATCTGATACCAGCAGAAGGGTTTAGAGGGCAGCTCTCCACCACCCCAATGGGACACAGCCCCCAAATTCCTGGCAGTGCTTGGTGCCCACAGAGCCTGGTGGCACCCGAGGACTTGCAGGAGCCCCTTGGCCGTGTCTCTTAAGACCTGCATCAATATCCAGCCTTTGCCAACAGCCTCAATTCTTTTAAAAGATGGACCAAATGGCTTTCTAATTCCTGCCAGGTCCAAATCTGGGCTGAATCCAGAGGTGAGTTTGGGCCATGCCTGTGCAGCATTCAGGGAGTTCCTGGTGGGATGTGCCAGTGTCCATCCGTGTGCTGCTGAGGAAGGGCTGCCAGAAGCTGCTTGGCCAGGGCAGCTGTGAAGGTTTTGCCCTCTTTTCCATGATCCTAGGTTTACAATGAAAATCTCCACTGTGAATTTTGAGGGGTTTGTTTCTCCTACTCAGCTGTGTGGACTGCAGAACATAAGATTCTTGTCCTTACTTACTTAGAACTGATCCCATTTTCTTCTGGCCTGAATATCTTGCAAAGCCAGCAAGTATTTGGACTCATTCTCCTAAACATGGAAAATATGTGGGTTTTGAATCTGCTCTGCTGAGCTGTGGCTTTCTTAAATAAAAACTTATAATTTATACCTATAGCAGTGCAATCAGTTCTAGCAGTATTCTTTTTGTACATCTGATCTTTATCTATGAGTCATTTGTGAAGCATTTGACAAAAATATATTTTGTAAGATGAGAACTTAAAAAAAAAAAGGCAAATTACCAGGCAGTCCAGTGGATGTCTCTTGGGGAAAAATAGAAATGTTAATAATTTTCCCTCTTTGCTTCTCCAGTTATGAAAGGGGATTGAAGGTTGAGCCTGACCCAAAGCAGAATGAAACTAGAAGTCTTTTTCTCCCCTGAAAGCTCAGGGTGACCAGGATGAAAGATCAGAGCTCAATGCTGAAAAATTGTTAAGTGTCTGAGATTAACATTGATATTGTCCAACAGGTATCTCAAAGTCAATAAAAGTCATATAAAACTTGCCTTTACATAGATATGATATCCATAAGAGAGGGTGTAGTTCATTAGGATGAGGCAGTTGTAAATGTTTGTCTAAAAAAGACAAAACAAAAAAAATCTGTTGTGACATGGGGTATGTTTGCTGCTTCTCCTTTGGCTTTCAAGCAATGCCAAATGCTGAATTTACATTGGACTGTAAGTTTGTATAGGCCTGCCTGAAATCAAAATAGCCTTATTTATTTAAACTTAGAGTTCCTCTCAGATTTGGGGTTGACTGGCACATATTATAACTATGAGCAATTTTTTCCTTCCAAATGAAGCACACAGTAAAACACAGGACAAGGTTCTATATCCCAGCTTTCTGAAGCTGTGAAATGCTTCCTTTGCCTTTAGTATTGTTTTCCTTGTTTCCCTGAGGTCTGTACTCAGTTTTATATCAGATGAGGGTCTTGCCTGGTGCATTTCCTGCATTGAAATGTCAAAGCTTTGCCCACCTGCTACATTCTCTGCTCACATTCTCTGCTCACATTCTCTGCTCACACTCTCTGCTCACATTCTCTGCTCACATTCTCTGCTCACATTCTGTGCTCACATTCTCTGCTCACATTCTGTGCTCACACTCTCTGCTCACACTCTCTGCTCACATTCTCTGCTCACATTCTCTGCTCACATTCTCTGCTCACATTCTCTGCAGCCCTGTGGCACTGCCAGTGGCTGCTGCCTGCTCCACAATTATCTCAACTGTGTTCTCTGCCAGGTCTCCATGACTCCACTGGAATTTACACATCTCACCCTCTGCCTAGAACTAACTGTCTAAAACGACACAATATTCCATATTTAAGATGAAATCATGCATTAAATTATGGTATATGGTTATTATTTGTCACCTTATTTTAGGCTATATTGTCCCATGCCCCCTATTTTGGGCGTTTCCACATTGCAATCATTCATCTTCTATCCACTGAGATGTAAATGAAATGCAGCCTCTGTGGCTTTTTTGAAATCTGGAGAAATTAATGTAGGCTTCTTACTATACAGAGATTCTCAAGAAATATTAGATGAAGCAATATTAAGTAATCTAGTTCAACTACTTCCATCTGAATTCAAAGGGACAATCATTATTTTTTTTCTCCAAGTGATGGCTGCAGGAAGTGACTTTTGTGTAAGGAAATGCTATTGCTCTGAGGAGCCATTTTAATTTGAGCTAGAAGCTTTAAACTTGTTGAGAACACACATTTTCCAAGCACACACATCCTGGCCTTTGTGGTTCTCTTCTTTTTGAGTCAGATTCATTCCTTAATAGGCCAATGAACAGAGCGTGCTGATTTTCTCTTTGCCAGTGCTCATTTGGACCAGCTTTCCACTGAGTCTATTCAGAGTCTATTCACAGAGTTTCATTAGTCTGACACTCTGTTTTTGCTGACAATGGTCTTAAACCTAGAACAAAACAGGAGCAGTACAAAATCTTCACGATACCCTGGAGCAGGGTGCTGGTTTTGGATCATTGAACTCCCACCAGGGCAGCCTGTCACAGTGCCCTGCCATCTGTTTTAAATGAGAAATTGCATTTTAGCTCCTCCTTACAGCTTTGCAGTGTTCACAGAACTTGACTTGGATGATGGAACTCTTCTCACCCATTATTTATTTAGCATAGTGTCCTTTCTCTTTGCTTGTTCTCAGATACTATTGCAACAAGGCCACAAGTTCTTTAATGTGTAGGAGCTGTGTGTTACCTGCAGGACTGGTAATCAAACAAAAAGCCACATGGCTGCAACTCTTTTGCAGAAGGAATTACCTGACTGATGATAAATTAATCTAAGTGCTGGAGTTATTCATGTCTGTAAAAGACAGAAGCAGTGCTGATCTGGAAATGACTGTTTAACTGCTTTTATATTTTATATTTGAGAAATATCAGGAAAACTGATTTGGTACATAAAAAAAAAAATCTATTTACCTTGCAAATTACAATGCACATTTTGATTTCTGAGCACCCTTGTTCTGTGCCAATGAGTCTGTAAACTACTAAATGCCACAGCTTTTACTGTACAGCATAACTTTCATCAGAGAGATACTGCTATATAAAAGTTCTAACTGATTGCCCATGTAGAGTTCACACAGAATTCACAGAATCCCTGGGTTGGAAGAGATCTTCAAGATCATTGAGTCCAACCCATCCCCAGCCCGTCCACTAAACCCTGGCACCCAGTGCCACATCCAGGCTTTGTTAAACACACCCAGGGATGGGGACTCCACCACCTCCCTGGGCAGAACATTCCAGAACTTTAACTCCTTCCATGAAAAACCTTTTCCTCATATCCAACCTGTATTTCCATTGATGCAGCTTTAGACTGTGTGCTCTGGTTGTGTCACTGCTGCCTGGAGAAAGAGCCCAACCCCACGTGGGCACAGGCACCTTTCAGGAGCTGCACAGAGTGGTAAGGTCACCTCTGAGTCTCCTTTTCTCCAGGCTGAACAGTCTCAGTGGTTTGTGTTCCAAGCCCATCACCAGCCCTGCTGCCCCTCTCTGGACCTGCTCCAGCATCTCAATGTCCTTCCCAACCTGAGGAGCCAGAATTGGACACGGCACTCCAGGTGTGGCCTCACCAGTTATTCAGATTATTTTGCATGAACTATGACACAGAATATTCACCTATATAGGGCTAAATGTGGGTATACATCAGAAACATTTCTAACATGAATGCCTTTGCTATGCTGAGAACTTTACATGCCAAGAGAAAAAACAGGTGTTCCCCCACCTATGCTACATTTTCCTGATAATATTTAATAAAGTGAAAAATTTCACACTTACAGAAACTTCTTTTGGGTTGTTTCCTTTGATTGAAAAACTTCTTTTAGTAGTTGCATTTGCCAGGGTAGTTTTCCAAATTCCAAATTGACCTGCTTTTTTGTTTTGTTATTTTCTTAGTGTGGATGCTCTTAGTACCCACTCTCCATTTCTGTGCTGCTCACATTAGTGCCTGACTCCTCTTTTATACATATCACAGGCAAACATTCGCTGTGGTTTCCATCAGAAAAAGCTCTTTTGGGCTCCTATGCTCCACTGATAGAAGAGCCTGTTTACACTGAAATTATCTTGACATCTCTACTGATCAGCTCTAATGACAAGAAGCTGTACTTTATTTACTTCATTGAACTCTTGCATGGATTGTCCAAGTCCTGTGACCAATGTTTTCCATTCTTTTATCAAAGTTCTTTTTGTGAAATCTGCAGTCCATGTTGAAATGAGACAAAGGCCATGAGTACCCTTGCACTGAAACCAGCTTTCTTCTTAGGGGCAGCATTCTGACAGCACTTTGGAGTGCTCTGGGAGAACTTTTTTCTGCTCGGACCCATCAGTGTCAGGCTTTTGTGTGCTCCTACCTGGCCAACCTGCTACTGCACAGCATCTAAGGAATGTCAAAACTTTATAAACTTATGTGAGCTCCTCTGTCATTTTTCTTACAGCTGTTGCCCAGGTTATGGCTTCATTTTCAGTTGGGACACATCTATGTTTGCTTGCTCTTCTCTGGCCAAGTGTTTGAGAGGAGCTGTGCAGTGCAACAGCACTGAATTGCTGTTTGTCAGTGGGAGATTTACTGACAAGATTTACAGTGATGCTGGCCTGGAGAGTAAGCACTGGCTCAGCTGCTTGCTGCAAATCAGTCACAGCAGGGGATCCTTGTGGAGGGCTTTCTGTCCTTCCTGGGGTGGTTGTGACCTGGGGTCTCTGGGAATTCCCCATTGCCTGCAAGGCACAGAGTGACCCTGCTGGGAGGGGAAGGTTGGTCACGTCCCTGCTGTCTCTGACAGCCCAGCTCTGTGCTGTGATATCTTTCAGTCTTATCTCTCTGCTCTAGACCATCTTTTTTTCCTCTTACAGAGCCTCCCAGGCAGAGCATGAGCCCTGTAGGATTGGAGCTTAAACTGGGGAACTCAGCTGAGGTTGAGCCTCCAACAGTGCAGGGCACTCATTTGTGTTATTGCAGCTCTCTCTACTGGTACACTGTCACAGCCATTCTTCTTAAGAAATCCTTTCTTAGGATTTCTCCTTGCTGGAGCTCACAGGCTTACCAGCAAATGTAAACAATTATTATCTGCTACTGTGGAATGCAGCAGATTCACCTGTGGTTGGATGGTCAGCAGATGTTTGGATCTGCTGACCATTCACAGCAGGACTGCTATCGCTCTGTGCTGGGACACAGACATTGTTATTCATTCCTTTCTATCTCTCTGTTAGCTTAGCAGCTTCAGAAGAAGCTCTTACCTTTCTATCTTTATGTAATATAGTTATAATGTAATATATATATCATAATATAATAAATCTAGCCTTCTGATCATGGAATCAAGAGTCTGCCTCATCCATCCATCTACAAACCCCTGCCACATCGGCAACAGTACACAGGCTTTGTGTCTGAGTTGTGCATCCCTTTTCCCACAGCACTGGCTCTGCTGGGGAGGAAATGTGTGTGGTGTGCTCACCTCCAGCAGAGCCTGGTGGCAGAGCAGGGCAGCATCACATGAGACCTTGGCTGGTCCTTAGGGAAGGGCAAATATCACTGTGATCTATTTTCTATTGATTGCCATTTCATTAAATCTCGTTCTATACTCATTGCAACTTTACACAGGATTTTGGAGTAGTGTGTTCCATTTCCCTAATGGGAATGGGCAGGAACAAATTAACTTGAGCTGATTGTTCAAATAATCACAACAGTGACATGTTTCAAGTTTGTGAGCTGATTGTTCAAATAATCACAACAGTGACATGTTTCAAGTTTGTTCCGTGCCTCCTCATGCTCCTAATGCTTCATATACAGGAATTATATACTAAAGTATCTGAGGGCCAGAACTTGACATGTTAAAATATGTCCATAAAGAATCTCATTTGTAGAACTCCTTACATTTAAAATACAAAAAAAGCACCTTATTAATAACTGTGACTCTGGAAAAGTTACAGAATGAAAATCCCAATTATGTTAATAGTCTCTCATGATTTGTACCAGTATTTAACTATTTGATATACATAGACTGGAAAAAACCTTACATGGGCTTATGCACATTCTTTTGCAAAAGCCTAATTATATCTTATTTTTTACTCTAAACTTTATTTGCATTAAAGGAAAGCTCATTTAAAATCTCATTTTAAAATCGACAATAATGAACTATTTAGGATTTTTTCCTATCTGCTGATGTTCAGGGGACCACATATAAGATTATACCTATGTGAAGTTAAATTGTGCAGTGACTGAGAATCAGTAACCAATGACTTTGTGTTCAAACATTTTCTTTTCTGTATTTCTTTAATGTATTACAGGCATTAAAAAGTGCTGTGATACTGCTTAAATTGAAATAAACTCATCCTGGAGTTTTCTCCCTAAGTTTATTTTTTACTATTAAACTGAAGAAAATACTTCTGCAAACCTCTGGTGCCTTGTACAGAGGGGGTTATTTAGGTGCAGGATTTGTTGCAAATTTCATGTTTTGTTGTATCCTTGACCATGCTCTAAAGAAAAATTTGAAACTTAAGGGGTTGCAAAAACTATTTAGCAATGTCAAATACTGGAATCATCTACCCAGGGAGGTGGTGGAGTCACCATCCCTCGCAGAGTTTAAAAAAAGACTGGATGTGACACTTGGTGCCATGATCTAGTGAGGTGTTAGAACATGGGTTGGACTCGTTGATCTTAAAGGTCTCTTCCAACCTAGAATTTCTGGGATTCTGTGTAATGTCAACTCTTATGATCACTTACAGCTTGATACCCAGAAAGTTACCCATCTGCTTCCCTTTCCAGAATATTTGCAGCCCATAAGAGTGGATAGTTCAGTTTTTAACCAGGTGTGCTGCTGGGCTGTAAAATCACAGGATTTAACCTAAATCCCACCCTTCCTTGTATTGCATGCACATTCCACTAGATGTCACCTGGTGCTGCACTGCAGGAGAAGGTTTGAACCTCCGTGTCCATCAGCTCGGCCTGGCCTCGGGGAGGGTGGCCGTGGGTGCTCTGGGAGGGGACACTGCAGTGACACCTTCACACATGGTCCCTTCTGGCATGGAGACTCCTGGTGAGACTCTGAGACCTGCAGGTGACTTCTGATGGGGCCTGTTCCCTTTGGACTCCTTGTGCTTCAGGGGTAGGGCACAGAACAGCCCCAGGATTGTTGTCGGTGTTCACAGGGGTTTATTAGAGGATGGAAGAGACAGGATCTTGATTCCATGATCAGAAGGCTTGATTTATTATATTATGATATATATATAACATTATAACTATACTGCATAGAGATAGAAAAGGAAAGGAGCTTCTTCAGAAGCTGGCTATGCTAAGAATAGAATAGAAAGAATAATAACAAAGGTCTGTGTCTCTGCAGAGAGTGAGAGCAGCTCCACCATGAGTGGTCAGTAAATCCAAACATCTACAGGGGACCAATCCCAGGTGGACCTGTTGCATTCCACAGCAGCAGATAATAATTGTTTACATTTGTTACTGAGCTTCCCAGCTCTAGAAGGAAAAATCCTACAGAAAGGATTTTTCACAAAGGATGTCTATGACATAGGATCATGAAGGGATGTGCTACACAGGAATCAGTTCTTGCTTGGTTTATTCAGTGGTTAAGCTGGATGTGCTTTCCAGAAAGAACATAAGGGAAATGGAGAAGTATCAAAACTGAGAAAATGCTTTCTTGCTGTATATTTGAAAATAGCCTCATAAAAAGTTAGGTTCTCTCTGCAACAAAGTTTTGCTCACAGGGATGCAGGGAGCAGTGTTCACAGCTTTAGTCTTGACAATAGGTCAAAACAACCAATAAGTTGTCTGCAGAGATAGGGATGATTAAGTGATTTTTGTTTCTGGGTAGAAGTTGGCATTGCCTGCCAATAATCACTGGCTGAGGAATTTGAATAATTTCTATATTCATGGCTTTAGGTTTTATCAATAAGGCTGGACAAATCTGACATTGTGACCCATTTCTGTAAACTCTCTAAACCATTGTCCTGCTGAGTGAGAGCAGACTGGAGTCTGGATAGCACTGCTGGAAACCTGACCTCAGTTGTACTCTGTGACCTTTCTGTTCCTTTTTTTATTTCTAGAAACTGTCAAAGTGTCATGTCATTGTGTGAGCCTGATGGTCTGTGGCCATCTCAGTAGGAGAGGAAATCACGCCATGAGAAGCTTGGACAGTTTTTACAGGAATTTTCACCCTTCCCCTTCAGTCAGGCTTCCCACAGGCGTGCTGTGGTTTGGATCCAAAGCATTGTGTGCTGTGAGACCTTGCATTCACACTTCCACCACAGCCCAGCACTGAACAGGGCTTCTGACACCCCCTGCACGTGTGTCCTCCTTTGGAAGATGCCAGTTCTTCATCTTGTCATAGTTCAGTTGTCAGGACCCAGCACATCCCTCTGGCTGTCCTGAGCAGCCCAGACCCTTGCCAGGGGTCTCAGAGACCCTGGCACAGAGCCCAAAATGCCCCTGTGGGTTTGATTATGGCCCGTGGAGCAAATTACCAACCTTCTATGAAGATCAGTAAGCCACAACAATTTAAGTAGAATATTAGTGAAGTTATCACAGGGTGAATTATGCATTTTGGGATTTTGGTACAGGGGGGTTATGGAGGCAAGATGGAGGGAACTGGGTGTGTCCAGCCTTTCTCCTTCTTGGCCTCCATCTTCTGCTGTGATGTTGGCACTCACAGATTGGTTTAGAGTAGAAGTTCACTGTCTAACACAGGTGATGGGCATTGGGCAGTAATTGTAAACATTGCACAGGTAGTTTGTAGTATAAAGACACAACACCACCCCGGGGGCAGGCAGAGTGCCTGGACTGCCCTGCTGAGCTGACCTCGGCAGGGCAGGAGAAAAATTTTATAGATAAGATAAAATAAACAACCTTGAGAGGGAGAAATGAAGAGCCCTGACTCCTTCTTTAAGTGCCAGGCTGGGATAACAGACTTTGGAACTTTTCTTGTGGTCACTCTGACAAACCAATGAATTCGACATTCAGTGACAAGATTCATTATTGATTATGGTGTGGGCCAAGTCAGAATGTTTGTCTGTGTTAGCCCAGGGCTCCCCTTTCCTCCAGATGTTTGCTCTAGTGCATGGAGAGTTCCTGGCTGGACTTTGGGCTTTGTTTGAACACCCAGAGTGTGTCCACAGTTTCCTTTGGACTGGCATAAACAAGAAGCATGTTTCCAGACTCATGGCTGGTCAAATTCTGTTCAATATTTAGTCTCTCCTCTGTATCTAAAGCTGCCTTCTTGACATTCATGGTTGATAAACCATTTACCACAGTAAATACATTACACACTTTTTCCATAGGTAGTACAGAAATCGTGGGTTACTGAGTTATTAGTGTTACACAGAGAGTCTTGTTTTATTTTTAAAGTTAGCCCTCTAATAGCAGAAGCCTTCTGGCCACAGTGACTTGAAAAAAAACCCAAAGCTGTTGTGGCTCCAGTGATGATGAGTTTGTAGGCAGTGCTGCTGACACTTTGGTACTTTGGCTGTGTCACAGACATGAAGAGAAGCATTGCTAATCTCTCTTCTGTTTCTTGCTCTCTCTGAACACCAGACTAGAGCTGTCCTGAAAGGTTTCCATTTCTGCATTTCATGCTCTACTCAAGGTATTTTTAATTTCATTAGTGAAAGGAGCCATGTCCCTTTCACAGGGCAGGTCACTGAAGTGGTTTAGAGAAGTGCTCTAAGGCAGTGTGGTGCTTAGGCTGTGTGGTGCTTGAAGAAATTGAAGGGAGGTGCTCAGCAAAATGTAAATGTTGATCACCTTTGGGGTCTTTCAAGAGGGTAATTTCTGGGGATGTTTTGAGAAATGAGGGGGTATGAGTTCATTTTCAAAATAGGCACATTGGTTCTTGATTGATTTAAATCCCCTTAATGATTAAAACCCTTGAGGCTTTATCTACCCAAGAAAAGCCAGGAGATAAATTTAAGTCCCCTCTGACTTTGTTTCTGAGCATCCAAAGCAGTTTCTAATCATCCAATTTATATTAAGCAAGAACTTGTTTTTTGATTTCTGCCTCTGTTTAATGACTAATGATTTAATTTCAAAAAGCTTCATCTGTAGACAGTACACACTCTGATATAACAAACTCATTTCTATGAAAGGAAGATGAGAGCATCTAATTTTGTCATGCTCTACTATCTATTTTTTTCTTTTCAAACTCATTTCACAACCATAAAGAAGGTGACATGTGAAAAGGCTGTTGCTTCAGTGTGGGCAGGGATGGGTGGTACTGAGGAGTCTGTGGTGGTGAATTTGAACTGTTCATCATGATCTCAGCTTTAATTTCCTTCCTGTTTCACTGTTCATAATAATGCAATGTTTCCATGGGTGTCCTGTTCAATGTATGGGAGAGATTTATACTATGCCATACCATACATTTATTTAGGATAATATTAAAAATTTCTCTTTTGGGTAATTAAGTCTTCCAAATAGGAGAGTTCAAAGCTAGTCTGCTAAATACACATTCAGGGTCTGCTGGACTCTTGAGTCCTTCCATAAAGAAAACTGAAAGAGAGAGGAGTTAATTCACTTCAAAAGTGTGCCTGAAGGTGGCACAGTGATTCATTTTTCCACTGGAACGCTAACAAACAATGAAAATGTTTTTTCAGGAGTGAGATAGAGCACTTAAAGAAAAGTCTGAGTCAATACTGTTAAATCTTAAATCTTTCCATGTACTCCATCCTGTTTTCCTGCACTGCTCTGTAGCTGATGGCCAACCTGATTCAACTGTTATTTTAGAGACAGTGAACAGAACAGCAGGTTTCCATTCTCTCATGGTATGTCTTTTCCAAAGAGGAAAGTGAAATCCAGTTTAAGAAAAAGGCCCAACCCACAGCTGTGAAACCAAAATGTGATGTTGGGGCTGTTTCTGAGCAAGAGCAGGCAGACATGAGTGAGCCAAGGGGGACAGAAAGCATCTGTGAGTTCTGAGTCATCCACACCCCTCAGACCTGGTTAAATCAACCTCTTTGGGCAGGCCTGCTATAGAAACAGACATAGAATTCTGGCCTTCCAGCATCCCAGAGCCAGGCCTCAATTTCTGCTGATACTTGCTTGGTGAAATGTGGGAATGTTGCATGGGATGCTCAAGTGGGCTGGAATATCTCCAGAGTTAATCTGGGCAACTGATTTTTGCTGTTGCTATTAGATTTATATTGCAAATAAGGTAAGAGACTTGAAAATAGCCAAAGTTACTGGGTTGTGCAGAGTGAAATTGTTTCTTTTTGAAGGAGAAATAAATCTTTTTGCTCTCTCATGCTACCAGATTATGAAGTAGGGACAGATGCTTGTGGAAGAAAGTCAAAAGTCTGTTCTTCCCTCCTCAGAAACTCTGGTCTATCCCAACTGTGTAATACATGTTGGTGCAATTGCTATGACAGTCTCCTCTCCTACCAACAAGCCACTCAAAAGTAAATAAAAACCCTAACTATCCATGCTAGGAAATATTATTTTAGTCAGAAATTTCATATGGCTGTTTGGCTAAATCATAGCAAAACTGTGAAACCACAGGGGGGAGCAAAGGAAGATCAGGGCCATAATAATTTGAGGGATTTACAGTCAAAAGAATAATGTTACCTGAATGCAGTGTCTGTTTGGAGGTTAGCTGATATTTCAAAGGTCTCTTTTATTTTCTGTGAGCTTGAAGTTCTGCAAACAGAGGCATTTGGCCCATGCAAACTGTGTTAGAGCTAACGTGGTGATGCACCTTGTGTGGGAGGCACTGTTGTTATTCCTACTCCACATCAATTAGATTTATTCCTAGTGATCCTGGAAAATGAAATCATTTAAGAGTGCCAAATGGAGACTGGTTTACATCATTACAGGAACATCCAGGTGTTGCAGTCAGACTCTCAGGAACAGGTTACTTAAAAATAATACTGTGAGTCTTTTCTTTTGTATTTATAAGCTTTGAAAGGAAGATGTAATTCCCAATGGCTTCCAGCTACTGCAGTAGGTGATGGTGGGGGTTGGTGCTTTTCTATTTTCCTCCCAGCTGTTTTGCATCTGACACAGAGTTTGGTTCTCCCCTGAAGGTCCAAAGTCCCCAGGGGGTGGCAATAAGAACAAGGTCTGTTCTGGCCAGGAGGTGACATCTCTGAATTCATAGCTTCTCCCTTTGGTACAGAGCAGGGTGGAGCTCACTAAGCTCATGTTATTCTGGAAAAATGGAGAATTTGCATGGGTGAGATAAAATCTTGTGTTGTCAACCACATGATACCAGTGTCTCATGATGGGAACTCATAAAAACAAGACATTCTTTGACTTATTTTCATTACAAGCTCAAATGTCACAAAGGTCCCCAGCATTAGAGTTTTGGGAGTGCTGTTGTTCTTAGATACATATTTCAACCATAATCACAACTTTTCTTTTTTGAGGGTTGTGAGGAAGGGTCTGTGTAAGTCAGTATCAGCTGCAGAGAGAAGTGGTGAAGGTAAAATTAATATTTGAACGTGGAGATGAGAAGTAGTGACACAGTGAGACTGAAGGGAATTGTGTGTTTCAATATGTCAGTAACTACAATGGAAAAATCACTTCAAATAAGATGTAAAACCACTATAAATATTTATTTAACTGTATTTTAACAAAGAGTAACTTATTATTTTTCAATAAATAAAACAGCAAAGATGCTACATATCTGCCTGTTGAATACCAACTTAATAAAATTAAAGCTTATACAAACCTTATATAATTAAAACCATATAGATTTTAAACCACATCAATTTAGAATATATTTGCATAGTACAACAGCATTGTGGAACTCACACCTATTAACACTTCACAGATTTTTAAAAGAGATGTCATTGTCTTGGCATTTTCTTGTTATGCCAAAAATTGTCAGTCATCCTGGTTTTTCTTCTGAACTTAATAATCTTTTCCCAATGCTCAGCTTGGAGCTCTTGCAGTTCCTAACAACCAGCAGTTCTTTGGGATCTAAGGCATGGTTCAGTGTTCACAGTGCAGCTCCAAACTTGGTTTCCACATCCTGCCTTGACTCCGTGGCGTGTGTGAGGAGGGGATTTTCTCCCTGTGCTGCTCTCCCCCTTATGACACCCTCACCAGTTTTATCCTGCATCCTGCTGCCTGGGGAGCTGTTTGCATCTCCCAGGACAGGGATTTTCCTTGGCAAGATCCAGGCACTGTGGAGGATCTCTTCACAGGATATTTGACAGAGTCTACTTGGCTCTTCGTGCCTCAGATTCTTTATTTTGAAGTGTTGGTTTGCAGCTGGTTCAAAAGGTTCAGGTAGGATTTGGATTTTAAAAATCTGGGATATGAATCTCTTTCCATAAGGATATACACTGTTTTCTGGGCTTCATCAAAACTTGTGTGAGTTGGGTCTTGAGCCTTTTTGAACGTTGCTTCCCTCATCTGATAGTCAATATTGATCTGGAATATAAAAAAAAATATGGTTTAAAACCTAACTTTGAATGTAGTCTCTTTTCTATATCTCTTTGTCAATACATGCATTTGCAGCCTTAGAATTCTATGACAGCTCATTGTCAGAATAATTGTAAATTGGGGGAAATCAAGTACCTGTATCCCAGTTAGGCACAAAAGTTGTTGTTCACTATAGAAATGTAGTTTGTTCTGGAGTCAGAATTAATACAGCTCAACTTTCAGGAACAACCTCCAGTTACTAAAAGAAATCCTGTGTTGAATGCCTCCTGTTCAGATATGATCAACATACAGAACCTTTAATTTATGAGAAGGTCAGCCTATTTTGAAAGACAAGAGCTATTCTGTGGTGCTTCCACTGACAAACACACAGAATCTCCAAATGCCATGAGAGCTCAATGAAGAGCATCCTGTGCTGAGCTCTGCTGGGGGCTCTCCAAACAGCCTGGGACTGTTTGTGAGGTTGGATAATGTCACACTGCAGGCAGCTGGGATTCAAGAAGGGATCTGAAAGTGTGTCAGTGTCTTCTAATGCCACTGAGTGAGTGTGTGAGCATCTCCATGCAGCTTTACTTCTCCCTTCCAACTCTGCACAGGCTGGATTTAAACATACCTGCTTAATGGCATCTGACTGAACAAACTCCTCGTAAATCCTCTCTGCTTTGCCATGTAAGTGATCAGACTTGGTTTTCTTGTAATCCTCACAAGCCAGCCAGAACTCGATGTTTTCCTCACTGAACTCTGACTTTAGGAACTCCCGGAAGACACCTTGGCCACCTAAAGGCAACACAAATAATTCATCATTCACTCTATGATACTTGTGACCAGGGAGGAGACAATAAATAGCAGGATTTGTATTGAAATCTGATGAAAAATCTTGCCAAAATACACTGATCTTCTCTTCTTCAACATGCAACTGATATTCCAATATTAAGGATGCTGGGAGTCTTCCTAATTATGTTCAGTGTTTTTAGATCTAGACTCTGGGTGCAGATCCTATAACAATGGATTGTAGTCCTTCCTAAATGAATTGTCTTGGGGGATAAGTGGAGAGAAAATTCCAGATTAAACTGATTGTCCTAAACTGATTAAACTGATTATCCAAGGATTGAAGACTGATCAAAACGAGCTATTTAGCTTTACTAAAAATGGAAAAAGACCCCAAAACCCAGCTTGGAAGCCAAGCTGTAGCAGTGTCCTAGTTACACTAGAGTTGCAAAAAGCTGAAGTGTACCTGCCCATTGTCTGACTCTATACAATGCTGCAGCTTTGCCTGTTTGGTGAGATTGATAAAACTTTGTCCTTTGGGTAAGAACCAAGTCATACTGAGGTAACAGACTTACTTTGGCTGGCCAAGAGCTTTTCCAAAGACTGTGACCACTGAATAACTTCCTCTGCAGAAAGCCTAAGGTGACAAGAAAAAGAAAAGGTTTTAGGGAAGAAACCATGGGGGTTTGTTTATGTGTCAGAAGGAGTCAAAGTTTATCATTTATTATCCAGGCATTATATTGCAGGTATTTGACTAAATTGATGTCTTTGTCATAGTCTGAGATCCTGGAGACAGACCATGTCAAGAAAAATAATCAGAGATGGAAAAAATATGGAACTATGATGTTATCTTTAATTCTATTCCCAGGAAAATTGTCTTTTACTGTAATTGATAAAATTATTTTGTGCTTGTACTTCTGTTTCCTTTTTTTGCAATAAGAATGGTAATAACCCTATTCCTCATTTAAGTGAGAAGCATTTTCTCTTGTAAAACTTTAGAGAACAGTTACAATGCCCCTCTGATAAAAATGGATTTGAGTGAAGTGTCTTCTCCCTCACTGTTTGATGCAAACAGATCAAATCACTAATTAAAAATCCTAAACTCCATGAGTGGTTTCTAATTACTAGTGTTCACCTCTCTTGTATTTTGGAAATCCTACATGCTTTTACAATATTTGTTGTTCTAGAAGTAGTTTAGAAATGAAGTAATTTACTATGCACTAATCTAGCTATGATTGTATTTTATAACTCAGTGGGTTTCTGTACTTACATGACATTTCTAGAGCTGGAAGTCTTGATCCCAGATTCAATATGTGGCACCATGCACTTCAAATAACTTTTGAGATCTGCACCACTGAAACAATGAACAGACATTTTTTAATCCATTAGAATTGCAATAGCACTTGACTTCTATTTAAATTTTCTTCAAACTTTCAGAGACAGCTCCATTCTATGCCTGAAGTCTGGGAAGTTACATATCCAAGTAATTTTTAAAAAAAGACTGAGGGTTCCCACTGTATCAAAATTCTGTTTTGGATTACTTAAAGTAATCAATTAATTGGTATGCCTCAGCTCAAGCTTTTTAAAATGATGTTGCAGTCCTGGGCTTTGAGCAGGTTTTGTTCATTTAGCCTGAACCGCAGGGCTAATTCTTAATCTCCAAAATTAGTAGATTGTTATTTGCACTTCTAATACATTAAGTTTTATACTAAGCTGCATATACTTACAAAGCCTTTTGCTTCTTTTTGTGGACGTTGCCTTTTGCAAGCTTGCAATCTTCTTTTCCATTTAATTCACTCATGTTGTTATGGGAGAAAAAGAATCCAGGCATTTTCCTTGGCTCTACCGTGGAGCACCTGTGGCAATGAGGATCCTCCAGCCCCAAGTGACAGCTCCCTGCCTCTGCTGCTGCTTTTATTGCTGCAGGCAGCCCTGGGAGCTGGGGTGAGCAGAGCTGTTTATCGTGTGTCTTCATCACAACCTCTGGAAGTTCCCCTTTCGGTGCTCAGTGACGTGAGTCCTTTTTGAGAAAAAAAACAGACAGCAGTGTCTCGTGGTTGAGGTTATAGCAGATGAGGCTGAATTGCTTTGGGGTTGTTATGTGTCACTGTGTGTGTCTGTTACCAAAAAAAAAAAAACCCACCAACAAAACCCTCTAGAACGTTGAATTCTTGTCCCTTTCTGATGGGTACTTGCAAGTCAGAAGCATTTTTTGGTTTGATCAACAGAACTTGCAAATATTGCAGTTTTTTCTTGACAAAATTGACTTGTTGCATGCCTGTGTCCTGCAATTTCATACTTGTTAGATGGCTAGGTGGGCTCAGCAGAAGACAAGGGGAAGGTACTTTAACATACCCCAGGAATAAAGTTCTATGTGCAACAACCTATTTGCAAGCCCCCTGTTGCTCTTCAGACTAGAACATCACCTTAGACAGGTTTGGTTGGACAAGCTGTGTGAAAATATTTCAATGTGGTTTTCTCAGGAAGAGGTTTTGAAGCAGCAAGAACTTATTTAATTTGGTTTCATTTTTGCAAGTCAGGTTCTTAGGAAGCACAATGCCATATTTCAGGAATATCTCCCTAATTTTAAGTGACTTGGCATGTATAAATATTAATTAGGTTAGAACTGTTGTTGTAAACACAGTGTGAATATTACAAGCTGTTTGAGGGAGGTGTGAGTTGTTTGTACATGCTTAAGCTCCACTGCATAAAAGCAGCCATGGATATAAAGACAAAGAATTAAGCATAACTCTCTGTCTGTCCAGGATGGTGATTTAGACGTTGAAATACTTAATCTGGCCCCTGAGCATCTCAATTTCTGCTAGTTTGCTTGGCTTCTTTTTTTCTGCGATGTTTCAAATTTTTTTTTCCTTTTTGGTGGTTTTTTATTGTTGTTTTTCTGTTTGGTTATTTTTTACTAAATTACGCGGGCGGCTTTGATTACTTGTGAATGGCTTGAGAATGATGTACGCAGGGCTGCATATGACGGTGATAGCTGCTGACACATCCCCAGCTTCCTCTGGAGCTGTGCTGCTGAGGGCTGGGAGCCTGAGAGCTGCCTGCAGACAGATGTGCCAGGCCAGAGCCTGCAGACAGATGTGCCAGGCCAGAGCACCAACCTCAGCTGGCGTTGCCCACAGTGGTGCCAGCCCACTGAGCGCTGGCGGTGACACAAATGTGACTGCAGGAAATGTTTATCTGCAGGTGAACGCTGCCCTTTGTGCCAGGGCAGAGTGTTTACTGACTGCTCTTACCCCCCAGAGCAGGGTGCAGAAGGAAGGAAGGAAGGGATGTTATCAGTGCTGGGTTTGTTTTCGTGCCTGACCTGCTCGGTTTTGGTGTTCTGCCCCCTCAGCGTCTCATGCGCTCCCTCGTTCAGGAGCTGTCCTGGTGGGATGTTCCATTGCTGGCAAGGTCAGGTGCATGATGCACCCAAACCCTTCTCAGAGGAGTGTCGCAGACATTCTTTGTGAAAAATCCTTTCTGTAGGATTTTTCCTTCTAGAGCTGAGCTGCTCGGTGGCAAATGTAAACAATTATTATCTGCTGCTGTGGAATGCAACAGGTCCACCTGGGATTGGTCTTCTGTAGATGTTTGGATCTACTGACCACTCATGGTGGACCTGTTATCCTCTCTGCTGAGACACAGACCTTTGTTGTTCATTCTTCTATCTCTCTTCTTAGCATAGCCAGCTTCTGAAGAAGCTCCTTTCCCTTCTATCTCTATGCAGTATAGTTATAATGCTGTATATATATCATAATATAATAAATCAAGCCTTCTGATCATGGAATCAAGAGCCTGTCTCTTCCATCCTCTAAAAACCCCTGTGACCACCGATAACAGAGGAGGGCAACAAAAGGGTAAAAAACATCAGGGAGAATAATTTCCCATCTCATCTCCCAGAGCTAAAAGTAGGTCAATGTCTTGAACTTATAGCAGCCAGTCATTGTAAGTAATCCACCAGTGAAGTTCTGTGAGAGTGAGGGTACAGGATGGTTTGCTTTTTTGTATCTGTTATCAATGATGGGCTGTTGGCAGTTCATTTACTAGACCAGGACTGTCTTTTCTCCATTTAAAATGAAATTACTGTCTTTAACTTTGGGATTTGTTAAGCATATCAATGCATGCAACAGGTGCTGGGTCAAACCTTCCTGTAGAAAGGAATTCTCACGCTGCTGAGTCTCATTGCACTTCATCTTCTTGCAATAAATATTGTCTTGAATAAAGAAAAAACAGCATTCTTGTAATTTACATCAGGATAATGCTGCTGTCCCACAGCATTTGAATTGCTTTCCAGGTCACACAATACTTGAATTGCTTTCCAGGCACTTTATTTGTTGGAGGAGGCCAGTGGTAGTATGGGATAACTCTTAGATGACTTGCTGCTTGCAGACATACCACACCACTGGACCCCAGGGGAGGTGGTAACCTTTGCTTTGCAGTCTTGGTGCTACTGGACTCCAATACAGTCAAAAGTGAAGTAGGAATAGGTTGAATACTGTACTGTGAATGAGGAAAAAGTTGTGCCTGCCAAGCAGACCACCTGGAATTAGCTGATGTCCTTATGTTCTGCTATTCTCATATCCTGAATTAATAGTGCTCTTAACACACTGGGGAGTCCTCTCCAGTATTCCACATCACTAAACCCCAATCTCTGCATTGCTGCTTGCTCTCCTTATCCCTGGACAAATTCAATTAAAAAAAAAACAACAAATCAGTGCTGCCTCTCTGGTTTAACCTAAGCCAGATCTATTTGTAAGCATGTGTAATGATTCATGCAAGAGGGTACATGTAGGAATGTACAAATGAAGAAAGAAGACTGAGTGTTGTGAGTGTGTGCTTTGGAGACAGGATGAACATTTGGCACATAAACTCCTAGCTTAGGGTCCTGGAAAGTGTAAAGCCCCAATATCCTCCTGCCTTCCTGTAAATGCTGCTCAAACTCTGCAAAACCAAAGCCTACTGTATCCATTAGCAGAAATATCAATATGGGACTATGAGTATCAGTCCCTTTTTTCCTATATTGTGGACAAATCCTTTCTTCCTCTGAGTAACTTGGATCTTCAGGCATCCTTTTTTTCTCAATGGAATTATTTCACTGACTCTGACTCACTCTTTCATGCAAACCTACTCATCTTTAAGATTTTACTTGTAAAGCCCAGTGCAAATTTCCCAGTCTCAGCAATGGGGAAACCTGTGTACGACACTGAGGTACATGTACGACTGAAGTGAGAGGGAAAAGAGGAACTGTAAGGTTCATAGGGCTGGCAAGAATTTTTGTTTTATTGCTGGAGCAACATTCTCCTTCTACAGACCACAGAAAAACCAGGGAGTGACCTGCATGGAGTTTCCTAAGTGAAAAATTCTTTGGTAAGTGGTTCTGCTTTATGAGAGAGTTGGACTAGGTCACACAGGTGGATCAGATATTGACTCCCAACAGTTTTCTTGATTCTATAGTCCTGAATACTCTGACTTGACATTTCTAGTGATGAAAGTGCTGCTTATTTGAACTTTAAACTTTAAAAATACAGTGCTTCAAACCCATAGGCATTCATCCATTTTGAATATTGGGTCACTGTCCTTGTTTCCTGTAGACAAAGATGTCTAGTGGGATTTTACATGATACCATAAGGAATAGTCATGTTCTGACACAGCAGAAAGCTTTTCATGTAACTTCTTCACTCCTAATTTTCTGGATTTCTTTCAGTTTCATCATAGGATGGTTGGTAACAGACCTGCCTTTTTCATCTCCCACAAACTTAATCAACAAATATACTTTCCTCTGTTTCCTGCATGATAGCCAATTGCTGCTTGAAATACTTCCTCACTTAATAACTGTTCTCTTTTCCTATTATTACAGGAAATTGCAAAAATATTTTAAGCCTTACAGTTTTAGGGTTTATTAGAATAATACCCTTATTTGATACAAAACCCTCTTTGTCTTAAGGCTGGCATTGTCTTAGTTGATTCTGTCCAGTAAAAGGACACAAGAAAACTTCTTGCAGGAGCAGCACCATAACTGGCTGTCACCAGCTGGTTTCTACTCTTTTCCAGATTTCTTGTAGGTTTGTGATGGGTAATTACTCCAATTTTATGTGCACAGAATATGCTTACAAATATTTGCTAATATTTGGCCTGTTTCTGTGCATTGTTTTCTATTTTTTCTGGAGAGCACTTGGTAGAGATAAAGTGAAAAAAATGAGAGAAAATTTCCAAGATTCAACACTAGACAGGTTCAGTTAAAGCAAAGAGGGCAAAAAGTTCTGTGAACTCCATGTCCTATTTGCTGGTCAAAATTATTTCTAGCTTCTGCTTCTGACTTCTTTTTGTTTCTTTTTGGTCACTCTTGTCTGGCCTTGCCCTCACTCATCCTCCATTTCAGCCCCACTTTGTTTCTGAGTTGTTCTGTTTCAGCTTAGGCAAGTTGTTGTCTTCCATGTGTGGCCAATTTTCAGCTTTGCTGCTCTCTTGGTGTTGAGCACAAACTTCCCTGGGGTTGATCTGACCCCATCTGTGCTGAATTCCAGTGCCCAGTCACTGCAGAGCTGCCCTGGCTGCCATGCAGCTGAGCTGTGAAAACAAGTGATTTCTCTGAAATGCATCTGTCTCTTCTGTGACCTGAAGAAATCACCTACTGATAATCCATCTCTCTAGCACTTCAAGGAAATAGCAACTAGTTTCTGTGGGAGAGGAAATAGTGTGCATTAAAAAAAAAAAGGTTGGTGGGTGCTTTTGAGCTGCAGCGATATTATTTTGATGTGTTAACATTTTCTCTCATATTATGTAGCCAGTCCATAACAGAGTATGCATGGTAGCCATCATGAATTATTTTTACAATTAATTTCTGCTACAAGCAAAAGTTTTCTGGAAAGAAATCCTGAAGCCACCAAGATCAAAATCTTGCTACTGGTTTTAGCAGACTCATTTTTGGTGTTGGACTGATTTGATTGAGAATTGGATCTTTTTGAGGGCTATTTGTTTGGGGGGTTTTTTGAAGTTAAGATGTTCCCCATGTTAGATTTTGTTCCTGATTAATTCAATGAGTTCTAATTTTGCTGAATGGCATCAGACTCCTCAAAATTCAGGGAGATCTGGATTTGAAAAATAAGTGGAGCTAATGCCAACCTGCATCAAGGAATGCCACAAGCTAAACACTGAATAATGATCCACCTCCTGAGAGTGTCTTGTGCACTGGGTCTATGAGAGACCTGACTCTGAAGGACAAGGAACCAGAGCTTTGCTGAAATCTGTTTTTAGCCCTTTCACTTCCTCACTATAAATTGGCAATGCAGAAACATTCCTGTAAAATTCCAGTTCAGCCCAAAATTGCCCCATCTGTCTCTGAAGTATCTGCAGAATGCTTTTAGGGGATTTTTTTTGGTAGGGTTTCCCCCAGCTTCTGAGGGAACCTTGTGGAGTTTGGGGTTTTATTCTGTACCAAGACAGTGCAGGAGAAACGTGGCAAGAGCCAAGTCATTGTGGAGAGCACACAGTGATGTTTTCCCTGTTTTTATGAATCACATGGGGATTAAAATCCAATCCAGTCCCTTCATCCATTCTCGTAGGCCTGCAGGATCTGTAAAGAGATGACAACAGGTCTTTCCATTGTCTGTCTCAACCTCTAAATGCCTCCATGGGTGCTCTGTTCTCAGCTTTTGTGACTTTAGTTGTGTCCCCAACCTCTGTGCCTGCTTCACATGGCTGTTGTAAGTCACCATTCCCTACTGGAAGCCTTTGTTGAATACAATTTTTCTTATGGTTATTATTTTTTCTGTGCCATCTTTGCAAACTTTCATGGCTTGGCTTTACAGTAAAATGTTATGAATATTTGATGATAAATGTTGTTGGCATTAAGGGTTGTGTTTATATGACAGTCAGTGCAAGGAATTAGGTGTGTATTTCCTCACCACACTAAAGCACATTTCACTGACATGCATATCCAGTAATTCTCTCTTTTTTATGACCATTTCTTAATTAGACTGCAGCAAGCTTATACAGTTCAGCAGAAACCTGATCCTTTTCTTTCTGGGGTTTTCTATCTGAAATAAATTAACTGTTGAATTTCTGTGAAATCAGGGGACTTTTGGTTCTCAGCTAGACTGGCTGACACCTGGATGAAGAAAGGAAATACAAAACAGTGAAAAATCTGCAATACAGAGACTTCTTGGTGCCCAGGGTGATGCTTCCTGTGTCTGCTGTTGGGCAGGGCAGGAAGTGCTCAGCACTCACCATCTGGGAAATGCTCACATTTCTCATTATCTCCTCACGTTTGCATGATCCCACACTGCCCTGAACCAGCACTTGTTTCTTATTAAGCAAAACAGGCTGAGAGCAGGGCTGTGGCCCTGGGCTGTGAAGCAGTTTGCTGAGTTTGCACTGTCAGCATGGAAATGTGAAATGTGAGTGCAGCACAAGCTCAGCTTTCAAAGCTTGAAGGCTTCAGTTTCATCTGAATCTTAATAGAGAAAAATCAGATGCTTTTTCTCTCTGAGATGGTGAAATTCTGTATCGTTCAGTCTTATCATAACAAACTATTTGATTGTACACAGCAAGCTGAAACTCAAGGTATCAATTTAAGAAATGTTTTTAAGAACTTTTGAACAGTAGAAATATTACTTGAAGCTTTTAATGGAGTTATGCTGATAAAGAATTCGCTGAAAAATTGCACTTTTAAGTGTCTGTTTTGTACTTGGTGTTATGAATTTCCTGGTTGAATTTTCACTTCAGTGCCAGCCCAGATATGGCTCTCTTTAACAAAAAAAAACCAAAAAACCCCAAAAAAAAAAAAACCCAAAAAAACCACCAACCAACCAACCAACCAACCCACCAAAACCAACCAAAAAACCAAAAAAAAAGCCATCACAAGGCTGGGTTCATCCAAAGATTGCCTTTTTTACTGGAAACCATTCGAGACACAAGGAGGATCTGTCCTGATACTCAGGAACACAAGCAGATGCATCAGGGGACTATCTTGGCTAAGCAAGGAACTTATGATGGTGCTCAGATGTAAAAAAAAAAGCCCCAAAAGCAACAACAAAAAAAACCCCCCACCAAACAGCAACAACAACAAAACCCTCAAAAAACCAGAGAAACTAAAAAAAAACCCAAAAAACCACACAAATTTTAAAAACCCACCACAAAGAAAAATCCCAATAAAACAAAAACCCAAAAAAACCCACCCAACATCACCACCAAAAAAAACCCCAAAATAAAAAAAACCCCAAACAAAAAAATCCTACTCAAACACCAACCTAAAAACTCAAGAGCATACAGGGAGTGGAAGAATGGATGTGCTAAAGAGAAGGGAATCAAAGCATTGTCCAGATCATGGATATACAGAAAATAATCTTCCCTCTTCAGGGCAGTGGAGCAGGCAGCCTGCAGTGCTGGGTTGTCTCCATCCTTGAAGATTTTCTGGAGCAGACTGGATAAAGCTGTGAGCAATATGATCTAAGCTCCTCCTCATTTTGTTCCCAACATGATTTATCCTGAGTTTCTGTGTATAACTCATGAATAATGGCTAGCATATAGAAGTCTAATTCAGTTAGAAGAGAACTACTTGGGAAAGAATGGGAATTGTAGAAATTCATACAGGTTTCCAGATTGACTTTTTTGGGTGAGAACTACACACTGGAAGTGCAACATTCAAATCACCATTTCTTCTGTCTCCCTCTGAAAATACTTGCCTGGTATGTAGGTGAAGCAGCAGAAAGTTGCTTCAAGAATTGGGAAAACTAAAGATGGGTATGAGGCCTCAATTTAAATCTATAAAGATTTAAAAGCTACATGTTTTCCATTATGATCTCTCAGAACTAGCTCTTCTTGTGATGAACCAGGAAAGGAAGAGAGTTCAGCTGTATTTCCTGTCATTTACTTTGAATCTCACCTGCTTCATTTCAGTTCTGTGGAACTGGAATATTTGCAACAGAAAGACTTGAATCTCCTTACCTTTATTTTATTTGCAGTTTTCTGTTATGTCACAGGGGCAGACCCTCTCCAGGGGGAACCTCCCTCCCTTCCATATGACACGACACCCCCTGAAGCACTGGGATGTGTGGGAACACTCAGGCTCAGGCTGAGCAGGGCTCTGAGGTCCCTGGGCCAGTTGTGGGTGTCCAGCTGGTGGCAGGGAGCTGGACCAGGTGGCCTTTCAAGGCCCCTTCCAACCCAAATCATTTCAGGATTTGATGCAATGCCTGCCCTGGACTGGCTGTGCTGCTGGAGAGCTGGGGGCACCTCTGTGCATTTGGGGACATTCCAGCAGCTAGCTCATCACTCTGGGAACAATGGGGGCCATTGTTATTGAAATGCAAGTCTACTGTAGTTCTTTGAAAACAGAACTCCCCCTGGATCACACACCATGTAGTTAAAGAGAGTTATTGGTAAGAAACAAATGTTTGTGTGTGTTTGTCAAACAAACAAATGTGTGACGAGACAAATGCTCCTGAATGTATTCACCCATGTCTCTAGTACCTGTGCTCAAGAATGAGTGCATGCTTTACAAAGCCTTTGGTGTCTGAGTTTTATTGAGAACAGCCTGGTCCTCACACACCTTCTCCTGGCAGGGTTAGGAACAGAGTTTATGTACGTGCCCACAGTTTTGCCAAAATAAATATATGCACTTCTTTATATGCACTTATATGCACTCTATATGTGTCCCTGCATATCTGTTTTCTCTATAAAGTATGTGGGAAATGACTGTGCTCATTAATTTTAGATATAAATTATAGATGATTTATATCTAAACTGCAGAACATGGGCCCTCGTAATTCAGAACTACTGCTCAGTTCCTTGTTAATTATCTATCTGGAAGCCCACAGACCTTGGCTGACAAAAGTACTGAACATAACCTTTGTGCAAAAGAGGGGTTGTCATATACTCAAACTGGATTTTCCTAGTATGTGTCATTATGAAAAACCAAACTCCCATGTCCCACCAGTTCCCCAGCTGTGGTGAAAACTCCTTATTTCAGCCTTGTTTCTCTGACCTCCTCCACAGACAATGAAAACTGCCATTCCTGCAGTGTGGGCTGCCTGCTTTGGAATTCCCCACCAGCTGTGCTCTGTACATGTCAGTAAACCAGGTGAGCTTTGATAGATGCCACCACTTCCCTTTAATTTTGAAATGAATTTGAAGACGAACACACACAAAAAAAAATTCAGTGTGCAAAGCAAGATAACCAGATCTGGAGGGGAGGTTTTATATGAGCAGCAGGAAACAGAACCCACTGAGTTTCATGACCATAATAGTTCAGAGTTACTCTGAAAGAGTCATGAGGTACTGATGTACATGTTCTAACCTCAGCTGAGGGCCTGGAAACCACAGGCTAATAAACATTTAGAGAGATACCTGATCTGCTGGCTGGCACTGCCCAGGCAAGTGTTAAAAGGAAGCAAGAAAAGACCTCTAAAAACATTTGTCTTTTTTTAAGAGTGTAGATACTTGTAAAAACATGTGTGGGTATTGATGTGTGTATATAGAACTTGACATTATCTCCAACAACCCTTTAAACATAATATTAGAATGGTTTTTCTCTTTCCACATGTGATGTATAACACCAGAATGCTTGCACCAGATCTGGTTAGTAAATACCTGTTGGGAATTCTCTGTAGATATTTACGTGTGTTTTATCCATATTATAAGCAACTTTGTAACTTCCAAGTCACAGAGTTTCCTCTCAAATACAGTTTATTCTTTGTTTTCATTTCAATCATGTCATGTTTTACACTCAAGCACTGAATTGGAACACCCTGTGTTCAGTGATGGACAGAAGGACAAAACCTGTTGATGTTAGAAGACAAAATGCAATAAAATTATTATTGTTCTGTATAGAAACACAGGTGTAATTTTCCTAGAATTGTTTAGAGTTTTATGAACTCACATAATGTAGGAATAGCCACAGCAAGTGGGAAGGTAACTTAGGTTTTCTGGTGTCACAGTCTCATTTTCACATGTGTGTTGATGCTTTTGAAGTCTCAATGCTCACTGCATTTGGTTGGGATTTTTTTAAGCTGAAGAATAACACCCCCCAGCTATTTACTCCTAATAAAAAATTAAGTTGGGTAATGATGCAGCTTGAATTAAAGTCAGGGAGCTGGACTGATTGCTGCCAAATTTCCCCCTCGTTGTGATGGTAGGAGACACTTCCCTCAGCTTGGAAGCTCTTTCTAGTTGTTATTTCTTTCCTCTCATTGTTATTCAAACAGAGGCAACTCAAATTCACATTTTGTTTTTTGGTTTTTTTTTTTTGCTCTGGTAAACTTTGTGTGGGAAAGATGTGTTCTAGACTTTTCTTAATTTACAGGTTGGGATCTATGACCAAAATAAGTAAAGACAATGGTAAGAAATAAGAAAACTCCATTCTGAGCTGAGTAAGACTTCACTTGCCCCAGGACACAGATAAATAGTGGAAAATTAATTATAAATTTTCTCCTATCAATACAAAATGGGCTTTGCCTTCTTTTTTTGCCTTTTTCTACTGAATTGGCATGCCCTGCCACTTATTTGTCATGCAATAATCAGTTATGAATTATTAGCTTCTTTCCAATGGGAAAATTTTTCCTATGGTAATGTTTTTGTTTGGTTCCATTTTGCTTCGAATCTTGCATGTGGCAGCTTCCCCCTCACACAAACAAATATTGCTGCTTGGAAAATGACAAAATAAGGATGTTTAATGACTACTGGGCAGGGATGCAATGTTTAAAATGACATTCTGCATAATGGGGCCACTCTAACTTCGGCCCTCTACTGAACAGAAAGCTACAATGAACCTTGATGAGCATTTAGAACATTATTCTGTGTTCTTATGGCTCATGCAAATAACCCTGTAAAGTCAGCTGCTAAGAAAAGAGAGACCTGGCAACACCAGCTTGCGTCATTTGAAACTCAGAACACTGTTTGCATATTCTCTTTTTACAACCTGCTTTGTCTGCTATTGTAGCAAGATTTGTATTTTATAAGCCAGCCTCCTTTTGACTGCTCTTACGTTCATTGAGTAAGCAGCAGCACTTTCACTTGTCTGGTTTAGTCTCTCTGTGGGTTGCTATGGAGCATTCCAAATATTAGGGAGCTGTGGAACTGCATAGCCCAAGGCTCCATGTGCTTCCAGGCACAGAGCAAAACAACTGGAAAATTGTGATCCCTGAACCCAAGAGCCTAAAAGTGGCTCACAACACTACAACACATGGATTACAAATTTTATGAAGCTTCTGGCTTACAATGGAATGAGGATGCTGATACCTGACCTGCCCATTGACAGGCTCAGGTCAAGACCAAACATGTTTTCAGACTGTTTTGCTATTTCTGCAAATGTAATTTCTGTGAATTTTGCTTTCTTGCTTTCAGTGACTCGTACTGACACCTGTTTTCTTTTTGCCTAACTTGTGCTATGCCTTGGACTCACAAAGCAGCAGGGATTTCTTGCCTGATTTCCCAGTACTGTATATGCTGCTTGCGTTTTCAAGGGAAAAAGTGAGGGCTGATGTGAAGAAAAACATAATTGCCTAAAACCTGTGTGAAAAACGCCAATCGCTTGCTTTTGAAACTGTTAAAAGTTTCATAGTAATAAAATTGTTATAAAAATAGGAATACAATTAGAGTCAGAATAATTTGGACAATTTCAATCAGGACAATATGAGACAATAAAAGCAAAGAGTTATGGATGTCTGGGTACCTTTTCTGGGCATCACGAGCCCGAAAAAGGACACAGTTAACAAAGGATTAACCCTTAAAAACAACAGCCTGTTGCATGTTCATACACCTCATCCATGATGCATAAATTCCATTCAAACCCAGGATTCTGTCTGGGCAGTGTCAGCTTCTTCCTTCTAATCCTAACAGCGCCTTCAAGGCGGGAAGAAGTTCATTTCTGGTCATAGGAGGCAATAAATTCCCTTTCTCTGAAAGATTCAGGTGTCCTGTGGCTGCTATCTCACTGCAAGTCCTTTCTGTTAAACAAAGCATCCTACATAGCACAGTTTCTATTTTAACAATTTTTATAACCTAAAACGATATTTAACACAGTACTTAAGAGAATTAATCCAGCATCACTTCCTAACACCACACATATAATATTCATTTAAATATTTGTGAAAAACCAATCATAAAATACATGCATTTTTCACAACCTGTATATTTCACCTTGGACCTGTAGCTTATCTGTATTCTTGTCCCTTTAGATCATCAACTTTGGCTTTTCATTCTCTTCTTTCTATGAAACATCTCTTCAGTGCTCGAGATTCTTCAGCTCAGCCTCTCTCTAAATGTCAAGATAATGGCAGTGTTAAGAAGGGCAGTGGGGGAGGTAGGGCTGAGAGGGACTGAAACAATGGAGATGATAAAAAAGAAAAAAGCAAAGGATTTGCTGAAGACTGAGAGGGCACTTTTCCCATACAATCTGCTACTGTGCTGTGGAATGAGTCCCAACCCTGTAAAAAAGAAAGCTCTCACATTGATTTTTGTCCCTAACTGTTGCTGGTGTGGCAGGGGTTTATTAGAGGATGGATGAGACAGGATCTTGATTCTATGATCAGAAGACTTGATTTATTATGTTAGGATATATATATAGCATTATAACTATATTACTATAATTATAGAAAGGAAAGAGGCTTCTTCTGAAGCTGCTAAGCTAAGAGAGAGATAGAAAGGAATGAATAACAATGTCTGTGTCTCAGCACAGAGCTATAACAGTCTTCTTGTTGCATTCCACAGCAGCAGATAATAATTGTTTACATTGCTGCTGAAACTTCTCAGCTCCAGCAAGGAAAAATCCCAAGAAAAGATTTCTCACAAAGAATGTCTACAACACCTAACTTTGATAGTAGAGTTCACCTTGAAACTTCATGTTGTGTGAAAATAGCAATGAAAGCTCAGTACTGTCCCAAATGGAAAACTTTCCAAGGATGTGTGAAGTGAGGTTTTAGAATATTTAAAAACCTCTCCGTTTTAAACTCCTCAGTCTCCTGAGCAGGGCGGTGAGATCTCATTCCCATGAGAACCTCCCACTCCTGGCTCCAGGAGTGGTACAGGAACCCCAGCCTGCAGGAAACTGTTCCAGAGCTCATGCCAGAGCTTTAGGGCGCTCCTCTCGTGCGTGGTGCTCTCACAAACACCTGGAGCAGCTGTGGCCACCAGAGCATCCGAGTTGCTCTCCCTGGGGGTTGGCAAAAGGAAACCACTTCAGAACGAGTGGTTTTCCTCTGTCTGGGCAATGTTTATCAGCCTTTTACAAAGGGAGATGATCTCATTGCTACAGTGGCTGACAAGATGTGGTAGGCAGGGCATACCTGAGGTTTAGGACAAACCCAGTGCCAGGATTCTTTGGAATAAACTTAAAAATCTGCATACACACAGTGCCTGTCTAGCAGGAGCTCACTCCCCTTCTTTACTTCCTTCTGCATAAATGAGTCTGCTTGCCTTTGGCAGGGTCTCTGCTGAGTATTTGTTTATTGCAGAGGCAGAGGAGGAAGTTTTGTGCAGCATTCACAGAACTGTAGGATGCTCCATAATTACGAAGAAGTGACTGTTGTGAGCTTACCCTGACAGTGAAAAAAACTGATCTTATTTCCAAGCCAGATAAAAGGATCTCTAAGAAATCTGTGGTACTACTGCAGTAGCATTAGGAAGTGTATTTATCATTCTTACTAGGCTTGGAGTTTGCCAGTGTATTTAATTAAAAAACTGTAATTTAAAAACAATACTTGAGTTGTACCTGTATTAATGAGAAAACTCTCTCAGCATAATTTGAGATAAATTTTCTGGTTCATTATCAAAACTCCAACTCAGTAGTTCCATAATCACTGTGGAACCTGTCTAATGGTGGTTTTTCTCTTGAACAGGAACAATTTGGAGTAATACCATGCAAGCACTCTTATTTTAACATGCTATCCAGCCTGTTTGCCAAGGGTGTAATTTTTTTAACACAGAGTTCTTATTAGTTGTTGGCTCTTTATAAAGAGGTATATTCTGCATAATAGAGATCTTTATTTCTTTTAATTCTGCTGAAGTTTTACTCAAAAAATTTTAAAAATCCCAACACTAACAAAATTACAGCCAAGAAGTTTGGATGCTCTGTTCTGGGGTATATTGATCTTAAGTCCCAACTTGTGTACCACTCTACATTTGCAATGTAAAATGTGCTTTGTATATTCTTGGGACAACTGTTGAGTGTGACACAGGACACACCTGGTGCCACTGATACAGGTTGAAAAAAAATAAGCAAACAAACTAAAAATGGTAGATGGTGCTAAACTCTTTGTGCCTTGGGCCTGCAAAAGTTGAACCTGTGTGTTTTTAATTTGTAATCTGTTTGAAGTTTTGTGAAGAACAAGTATCCAAAAGTGGAGATTCTTACACAAACTGCCTTGTGAACCTGCCTGAATACCAAAGCCCATTAAAGACAAAGCAGCCTTGTGCAGACATGAGAGAAGAAAGCAGGCCAGCTTGCTCCTTCAGAATAATTAAAGGATTGGGAAGTTGAGTATTTTGAATTCAAACCCATTTTGTCAGGTTTTATTTGTAAGCTAGGCTTTCCTGCTATCTGCTGGCCCCAGTTTCCCTGCCAGAGAGCACACTGCATGTGTGATGCTGCAGAATTACATTTGCAGACAGGAAACCTAGAGCTTCAGAGGGGCTGAATCAGTGTGCTGGTCACACACCATTATTTACTGATACAGCAGTGAGAACAGGACATGACACAGAACAGAACATGACGGAATATATCAACTGCTGGGTACAAAAATAGGTGGGAAGTGGTGATGAAGTGATTAGAAGATAGAGTGTGGGGCTTTCAGTGTTAGAGCAGATGTGTACAACAAATTAAGTTTCTCACCACCAGAAAGGGGTGATCTTCCTAAACAAGTTTCATTGCAGCAGTAGCAGAGGTCACACAGTTCTGGGCTGAAACTTGAGTAAGCTGGGTCTAATTCCTGTGGCTGCCATGGATTTCCTGTGTGAGTTAGAGCAAAAGTTGCTCTTGCTGGGTTCTCAGCAGTCACTGGGGCAGGGTGTCTGGAAAGTCTGGGCAGCACTGGCAAGTGTGACCCAGCACCTGGGGCAGCCCTGAGCTCTCCTGAAGTGCTGAGTGAACATCCTGTGTTACATGGGGGTGTCAGGTGTCAATGCACCACTGTGTGGGCCATGGAATGGAGTCTTTGATCTTTTTTTGACACCAAAATGAGGGAAGGAGATGTTGCTTCTTGTTCCATTTAATTTCTGTCCTCCCTACTGAGTTTATTAAATAAGCTTTCCAGAGGCTGTAGAAGATATAAAGGGACTGTGTGAACTCAATAGTAGTCTTCCAGTAGTCCTTTTCTGAGAATTCATGAAAATAATTCAGTCTCTCAAGTAATAGCAGAGAGAAAAAAAATAAACAACAACCAGCCAACGTTGTCATTGTTAGTAGAGGTTTGAAAAATAGAATAGTGATGTTGTATTGAGGAAAAATTAAATTTAGAGTAGCAGGGTGTAAGCATGGGTTGCCACTTTATTCATTTACAGGGGAGGGGGTTTTAAGCTCTTCAACAGTTATTGATTTTTATTGGTGGCATAAAAAGGAACCAATGTTTTCTCTAACTTAGCGGGTACCAATTTGCCATCCTGGCCCTGTTTCCATACACCTTAGACACTGGAGAGTTCCTTTTACAAGCATGGGATGTTTCTCCTGAGAGCCATGGAGGAACTTGTCTTCCCACCTTGTGTCTGGGAATGGAGGCACAGCCCCAGATCCTGTACACACTGCAAGGAAGGCAGAACCTGCCATCATTTGCATACAGGAATTAAAAGCTAGAAAGTGCTTATACCTCTACTGGCTATCCATAAGCTAAGGGGCAAGAACAGAAATTGGAGGAAAAGGATTTGTGTGGGGTTTAGCAGCTGTGCTGCAGGTAGTAGAACAATGCAGATCCAACAAAAAAACTTGTTAAGGAGAAAATGTGAAATGAACCTTGGCATAGTTTAATGTAAGCAAAGACCAGTTTTGAGTTTTACTATCAGCATATTTGGATGTCTGCATTTCACACAACCCCCAGGCTCTGAGCTGGTTTTGTTCAGGATATAGATGCCTAGCCTGGAACAGGAATGCTGAGCTTAAAAGGCTATTAATTCAACTTAATGTGGATCTGAAGTGAATTAATAAGTTTTGTGAGGTTGCCCAAGGTGCTTGGCCTGGGTTTGGATGTTTCAAAGACTTTAGGCAGCCTCAGACTGACAGACCCTGCAACACAGCTCACTATCCCCTCCTGTATCTTGATTGTGGGGAATACCTTTTAAAGTGTGTTTTCTCTCTTTGCTTTATTGCTCCTTAGATAATTCAAAACACAAAAGTACTATTTTTCTTTCCTTCCTTGTTTCCTTTTCTAACTGAAAACATGACTATGGTTGCTTTCCTTAATTTACACCCTCTCCTGCCTTCTTCAAGAGGTGAACGTGGGGGGCCTGTGCTTCCTCCAGAGAGCTCCTGGAGCTCTTCTGCCTGCAGAGCTTTCTCATAAATCTCACCACGAGGTCACAAGCACCGAGTGCAATGAGTAAGAGAGTCCCAGGCTGATTAGTCAGCCTACGAAAGCAGACAGCTTCCACCCAGCCCCACGGTGGGGCAGGAAAAGGAAGCTGGGGAGCAGCAGGCTGAGGCAGTGCTGGAGGCACACATCCCACAGAGGCACACGTCCCACAGAGGCACACCAAACCAGGGTTTGCTCATCCAAACCACTGGTTTATCTGACTGAATCCATCAAATAAATCCATTTATTTATCAAATTGATATTTATAAACCCCCTCCCCCTTACATGAATAAAGTGACAGCATATGTCCACGCCAATAGACCTTCATAAGACCAAATGGTGTAATCTATTCTTCAATTATGTTGTAAGTCATTTTCCAGAGGGGGGAAAAAATTCTTAAGTTTATTAATAGTGTGGTGAACTGTAGTTAATGCTAGATACTTGTAGGAGTCTGTAGGAACGGGTGCGGGGGTTGCACGGTCGGGACGAACGGAGACAAGAGATCTCTGCAGCCAGGGCTGGAATTGGGTTTATTGCAAAGGACCTGGGTGCAGGGCCCTGCTGGGATTTGGGGTTTATTGCAAAGGGCCTGGGTGCAGGGCCCTGCTGGGATTTGGGGTTTATTGCAAAGGGCCTGGGTGCAGGGCCCTGCTGGGATTTGGGGTTTATTGCAAAGGGCCTGGGTGCGGGGCCCTGCTGGGATTTGGGGTTTATTGCAAAGGGCCTGGGTGCAGGGCCCTGCTGGGATTTGGGGTTTATTGCAAAGGGCCTGGGTGCAGGGCCCTGCTGGGATTTGGGGTTTATTGCAAAGGGCCTGGGTGCAGGGCCCTGCTGGGATTTGGGGTTTATTGCAAAGGGCCTGGGTGCAGGGCCCTGCTGGGATTTGGGGTTTATTGCAAAGGGCCTGGGTGCGGGGCCCTGCTGGGATTTGGGGTTTATTGCAAAGGGCCTGGGGCAGGGCCCTGCTGGGATTTGGGGTTTATTGCAAAGGGCCTGGGTGCAGGGCCCTGCTGGGAGCTGCAGCCACAGCTCAGAGCAGCAAAGAGAGAAGAGAGGGGGAGAACGTAAGAGAGTAAAAGGGGTGAGAACTGAGAGTGTGGGAAGAGGTGGAAGATGCAGTGGAAAGAGCAAAGAGAAGAGAAGGGAAGGGAAGAAAAGTGTGAGAGAGTGCTCGAAGTTCCCGTTCCAATACAATAAATCATCTTCTGTGTTGAATATTCTCATTCTCACTAACCAATCTAGTACAATATACAAATCCTGTAGCATTTCCATACAGCCTATAAGAATCACTACATTACCATACTGTGTTACATTTTAAACCCTAAAAACTCCTCTTTGGACCCCTTCTGCCAAGCTGGCAGGGTCTGCTGGACCCTTGGACCTGCCTGCTTGCAGAGGGTGTTGTTCCATCAAAAGGGGATCACCTTCAGCAGCCACACCATTGTTTTCCAGTTGTTCAGTAACTGAGGGATCTCAAAACTTGCTTTCATTTCAATCTCACTTATAGTTTCTATATTCTCAAAATCTTTTGCCAGGCAATCATATTTATAAGGCTTTCCTGTTTTCATCTACCCCAACAGATACTAAACCAATAAGAGTGTGTATTTTCAGTATGTGTAATTCAGTTTTTAATGACAGACTTTAACAAATATTACAGCAGTTAATCCTGAGAAAAAAGGTTTTAAGATATCTTAAAGACCTGGTCTACTAAATTTCTACCTCACTTATTCTAGTGTTTGAATCTGAGGATGAAGTAGATGTTAAGCCTGACACTGAAGGAAAGATCTTTATTATATTTAAATTATGTTTCTTTTAAATGCATCAATTATGGTATTATGACTGTGAGCCCAAGCTCAATCATGTAATTGTGATTTGTGAACACAAAAGACAATTTATCAAAGAAAATAGGACTGATCAATTTTTAATTTAAACTTCTGTGATTCCAGGGTATGTGACATTTAGTTGTGCAGTGTGATGTGAGTTGTGTGTGTTTGGGCTGTGGAGAGGATGAGGAGGGTTAGGTTTATTTGGTTTGGTTCTTTTACCTGACTGATATTTGCCAAAAAAAACCATGAAGTTCCCCTAATACCACTCATTGTGGGAGCAAATGTTTTGGAAAGTGAAGTGAAGCATTTTAATAAAAATAATGAAAAAACAAAGAAAATCTTAGACAAAGGATTAATGGGATTTTACTCCTATCAAAAAATGAAGCAAATATTTGCCACTGCCCGACAAAAGCTTCCATCTACAGAACCCTATCTACTTCCACCTACACTTTTTTCTGGGAAAAGTGACATCTTTTGGAGAATATTTATACAATACTATAAAAGGAAATATTTTAGACTGGTCAATACATTTGGAGTGTTCACACAAAGCAGTAATTCCAAGAAAAAGATAATTAGACCAAAACACTGCAATATCAGTTCTTGGACTTTGAAAGCTAAATCCTCCCTCCCAAGTTTCTTGTATCTCCCTCCCCACAGAAGTATGGAAAGGTTTAAAAAATACATATTCACCAAGTCACAGAGGCCCTGGAATTTCTCTGCTTCCTCTTTCTGTAATGTTCACCATGCACCAAAGCCCAGGGAAGGGAATAAAGCATTTGCTATGGGCAGACTTGCAGAAGTACCTGTGACACATCTGCCTCTGGTAATGCCAGTGGCTGAGAAAAGAGAAAAGGTGCTCAGCACACTAAACTGACACAGGTTTTAGTCTTATAAATATGTGTAGACACAATCAGGTTTATTAAATTTTGCCTTGGACAAGACTATGTAAAAGTTTAAAGGAAATGCTAGTCATTTTTGATATTTAGGGCTTGGAGTTTTTAAATTAGACACCACGGGCACAGACTGTCCTGGTTCAGAGAGCTATGACAGCAATTGTAAGGGAACTTGTAAAATTCAGATGCATTCATATGTGTTCCCTTCATTTTAAATGCATGATAACCTGGTCATCTTTCTGGACTTTTATATTAATGCTGTGGTTTAATTTCACACTCCTGATAATAAGGGCAAGATAAGATGAAGTCTCTGAGAAATAAAATCCCCTGGTTGGGTGTCTGTACTTGTTCAGCCCTCAGACCTTCAACTGACTTCACTGGGAGCTGCAAAAATGCTCCCAAGGAATGCTCCCTAGCCAAGGCCATGAATCATTGGCATGATTTTCATGTTCTTACAAATGCTGCTGACAATGAAACAATACAGCTGCCAGAAGCTTAAGACTGTTTCTGGCTGTTAATAGCAACCAGTACATATCACAGAATGAATGTCCAACAGCCAGCCTGTTCTGTGTTCTCTCTTTTTGAGCATTGTTTGATTCATTTTGGTACATTCAGCCTGCATGAAGAAAGAGGTACTCAAGGGAAAACAGGTGACTGGCACAATGCTGCAATTTAATACACCTTGTGAATGGCAATAAAGCAGCAACTGGTCCTGCTGGTGCTGAAGTCCATGTGAGGAGCTCTGAGAGTCATGGGATCTATGGTACAGTGAGACTAGATGTCAGATCACTGAAGTGTTGAGAAGATTAAAGGGCTAAAAAGTACCTACAAAAGAAATTCATATAGTAGATTCAAAGGTTTTTAAACCCCTAAAAGGCCTAGATGACCTAGTTTGACATGCTGCAAAATAAAAGCTTTATAACTGTGTGCAAGTAAAACATTCTTTAGAATGTTCTCCAATTTGGATTTAAAGCTTAGTATCAGTCTTCTGTGTCTTAACATGGTCTTGTCATTAAACAGTGTCTCATTCTAGTTTGAACTGGTCCTGTTTTTTGTATTTCTATTATAGGCTATGATCACGTCATTTGTTGATCTGTTCCATGACAAATTAAATTGATTTAATTTCTTTGTTTCTTTATTGGTAAGGAGATTACTGGGCCCCAATTCTGGTTCTTTTTGTAAGCCTTTTAAATTTGGAAGTGATGGTTTTAACACATGGAGATCAAAACTAAGGATGGTATTTATGTCCCACTTGATATGCAAGGATGTTAATGTCTCTCTGCATGAATAATCAAAGTACAAAAATGAATTCCATCATCACATTTGGAGTGCACATACATAGGCTGTATTGCATTTGGGGATGTTCTCATTCATTTTTCCATATTTTGAGATTTTTACAGAGTAGTTCATGGTTCTGGAAAATATTTTTAACAGAGTTAAAATGTCTTATTGAGAGTGTTTCAAAAAGGATGCTCCTTATTTGCCAAGATTGAAAAGGAGAACCCTTGATTTCCCCATGTCTTTTAAAGAAGAAATCTCTTGTCCTGATTCTTAAAGACACAATAGAGGTTTTTGTTAATTTGTGATGGGGGACTATGTAAATGTTGTCATTCCTTGGTGATAAAGTGTCATTAAGTCTTGTGGAATATGAAGTCATGGAAAAGGAGAGCTATGATCAAAAATTACTGCGTGCATTTCAAAATTTCTTCCTCGTCCCAAGAGCCAGAGAGTGTGAGGCAGCTGCCTAAATATAGGTTCATACTGTCACTGCCAAGGTGCTAAAATTTTGAAGGTACAGGGTTGTCAGCTGTGACACTGAACTTGCAGTTTCTGCCCTTTTGAAATAGCAACTAAGGGCAAGCAGGAACCCATTCAGAATGTAAAATAGCACTAAATAGCTTTAGTAAATTTAAAAAATTCTCCTCCTGGATAATTTTGGTGATGTAAAATAGGCTGTTGTGTTTCTAATCCAAGACTGGGCCTTGTGATCTATACTCCAGGTGTTTATTGTTGTTATCCCACAGTTCTGGCTGAATTTGAGCCTGGCACTGGAGGCAAACAGGATTAAGAACTGAGGCTTTCAGTATCCAGATGATGCAATAGCTGTGCCAAGTGGATGGCTCCATCATTTCTCAAGAGGTTTTTGTACACTTTTATGTACACTCTTGACTTGTTCTCTCTGGAAGCCTTTGTCTAAGGGTGTCTGAACACTGACCAGTCACTTCTCCCAGAGCAGAGAAGCAGATCAGTCTCTCTGCATGTATAAAGCCTTGCTGTCCTCTGCTGGTAACTAATGCAAACATTTAAGTTTTTGAAAAAACCTTTAGGCTTACCTGAGCCCACTTTTCTACCAACTACTGTTTGTTGTGCCCCTTAAAATCTTGGTAAATTTGGTGTTGGTTTTATTTTTGTGCCAGTGCTTGAGTGACTTAGGTCAGTGAGGCCCCAGTGTGTCCCCTGCTGCTACTGCCTTGCCTGAGGTCTGCAGGCAGCAGGGAGAGAAGGTGGGAAGGAGAAGGGTTTTGGGTGCAAGGAATGGAACCTTATGTAAGGGTGAGGTGGTGGGTGGAGGCAGAGTGAGACTTTGTCATGCTGAGAACAGAAGGCACCAATTTCCATAGAGAAAAGAGGCTGCCCTGGCCTCTGGGCTCTCACATCAGCTTGTTACAAAGGGTGTTGCAAGTGCTGTAGTTAGATATTTTCTCCTAGCCTGGGAAGGAGATGTCCTTGAGCAGCAAAGGGGATTGTGCCCCTGCCTGGGCCAGGATGGGCAGGTGAGGAGTGGTGAGGAGCAGAACACTGCAGGATGACTCAGGCCTGCAGAACAGCTGGGGACGTTGGCAGAAAGTTTCCATGCAAGTCACCACCTTCTTTCTGGTTTTGTGAGATGGCCCTTAACCCTACAGTTGTGGAAATATGACAAGTATACATCTATATATAGCTGGAGAGGCTGAAGCGTGGGCCAGAGTGCTATCTCCATCACCCTCCCCCAGGGCAGACAAACCAAAAAAAGCACATGAGGCCACAAGTCCACCCCCAGTGACTTGTGTATGAGTAACATTCAGCCTCTGTGGGCAGAGCCGGGCGTGGGATGGCATCACCAGGACCTCAAAAAACAAAGTGCCCCAAATCAAGGAAAAAGGCAAGATTGGGCAGTGGGAAGTTGGGGGACAAAGGGTTTGGTGTAAAAAATCCCTCAAGGCAGAAATGAAATTGTGTTCACAGAGGAACCCACATCACTCAGACAGGTACCTGTTAGTCACAAGATAAGCAGTAGCTGGAGTGAGGGAGGCTTGAGAGAGCTGTCCTGCACCTCCATACATCCCAGCTTAGTTTGTTATCTCTGGTTATTTCCAAAGGAGGGAGGAAATACTGCAGTCATGATGAAAATTATTTTTATTCTTGTTCTTTCCTCTCCAACCTTAACCTGAAAAAATCTCAGGACAGCCCTTTTGTAACATACATTTTTAATTTTATTTTTTTTTTTAGGAAGTCTGGGGGTTCACTCATCGTTTTCCCATCCAAAAGCTTTTGTTGAAAAATCCTGGCCTTGACATTAAGGAACAGAAATTTTTTCAGACTGTTCATTTGTATTCCAGGACCTGAACTTATCAGGCTCTTGCTGACAAATGAGGTACAAATAAATTGAGAGCCAAAAGTATTCTCTATTACAGCAATATCTGATGGAATATCTCTGTGTCCCTGCCACCTTTCTGTGCCCCACTTTGCAGACAGTTTGTGCACAGTGTTTCACAGCTTCCTTATCCAACCCACTGAGACAGTATTCAGCCAAGTCTGTAGCATGGGGAAAAGCCAACCCCAAAAATGCTGTGTTTTCTCAAAATATTCTCTCTCTTCCTCAGGCTTTTTCAGAGAGGATTGACTTTCTGCTCACAGCTGGGAGGTGAGCACATGTTTAAACACTTCCTGAATTGGCCTTCTTTCCTGAGGAGAGGACATGTGACTGGTCTGTTGCAAGCACAGAGTGATAAATGGGTGCTCAGTGTGTAGAGGTTAAAGAAACTGTTTAAGAAACCTTCCTTTAATTAGCTCGATACATCTTCCCTTTCTGCTGCCTCTCTTGCCATGAGTTATGAGTTATTTAATGTAGCATCAAGGCACAGGCTTATAACTCCCATAAATGATGATATTTTGGGAGATTATTTGACAGGTCACAATCAACATTGCCTTATAGAGTATGCAGGAGAGTTTGAAAACCACGAGTCCCAGGTACGTGAGTGCCTCCTTAGCAGAAAAATGTTTTACAGCTGTAAGAGCCTGGGACACTGGGAACACAGTGTGTGAGCCTCCAAAGGGCAGCTTCTCAGAGTGAGAGAAATGGTCCAAAAGTACACATCTGATTATTCTGGCAGGAGCCAGCACCCACCTGGGTGCTTCAGGAGAAGGGGTTTACTCCCTTGATGGCCACCTTGGCCCTCTTTTGTGATCTCTTTAAATCTGAGGCAGAGGGGTAACACAGGCACGGGGTTGGAGAGATCAGAAAGTGTGACAGGAAGGTACCTACACAGAGAATGCTCTTGAGAGGATGTAAGAGCTTTTGTTCACTTCTTCTCTCACTTTGTATTTTAGTCTCATGCTGTACCAAACCCATAACTGTGAAAAACGCCAGTCACTTGCTTTTGAAATTGTTAAAAGTTTCATAGTAATAAAATGGTTATAAAAATAGTAATACAATTAGAGTCATAATGATTTGGACAATTTCAATCAGGACAATATGAGACATTAAAAGCAAAGAGTTATGGATGTCTGGGTACCTTTTCTGGGCATCACGAGCCCGAAAAAGGACACAGTTAACAAAGGATTAACCCTTAAAAACAACAGCCTGTTGCATGTTCATACACTTCATCCATGATGCATAAATTCCATTCAAACACAGGATTCTGTCTGGGCAGTGTCAACTTCTTCCTTCTAATCCTAACAGCGCCTTCGAGGCGGGAAGAAGTTCATTTCTTCTGATCAGAAGGCAATAAATTCCCTTTCTCTGAAAGATTCAGGTGTCCTGTGGCTGCTATCTCACTGCAAGGCCTTTCTGTTTAACAAAGCATCCTACATAGCACAGTTTGTATTTTAACAATTTTTTTATAACCTAAGACTACATTCAACATGGTACTCAAGAGAATCAATACAGCATCACTTCCTAACACCACACATATAATATTCATTTGAATATTTGCAAAAAGCCAATCATAAAATACATGCATTTTTCACAATAACCATTTGGTATTTTCATATTTCATGGCTAACCTTGATCAATAGCTACAATGCTCAATCCCAGTGCTTCTCCCTTGGGACTTCAGCTGGGAATGGAAAAGCAGGATGCTGGAGAGCAGCTCTCACAGAGACAAAAACCTTTGTTTCAAATTTCATGGTCATTCATGCCTCATTTCTGTGCCAGTTTTAGGGGCTTTTTACACTAAACTTGTGCTTACTGGTGTGGATGAAACAGAAGCACACCTGAGTTTAAGCTGGGATGTGGCAAGCTGCTTCATATTTGAAGCATTAATTTGAAAAGACACAGAGCTTCCCTGTACACATCATAAATAACTTGTGAATTCCTGTTTTCAAACACAAGAAGTTCTCCTTCCTGCTCTGTGTTTCTAAATCAGTCAAAGCTGTAAGAGATTAATTTGTCCCTAAACTTCAATACCCTGAGACAGTCTTCCACCAAAGCACAAAGTGTAAACAGATGCTTCATCTTGTTTAAGGGCAGAAATCTCATTTCCTGCAGTGCTGTGTAAAAGAAGGCTAAAGATGGCTGTGGGAGGGGCAGCCCAAAAGGTCCTGGAAACTGTATTGTTTGTCACACTTTGGGGTCTCTAAAAGGATGCAAAAGCAGGAGAGTACAGATCAGCTAATTAGCTGCTGGCTCAGCAAGCCAGTTAAAATAAATGCTTTTCCAGTCTGGTGTCTCCAGTTAGCTTAGCAGTATCTGGATTTCTGTGTTTTGCTTTCCAAAAGATCACATTTACCATGGAAGCTCAGTTACACATCTGTTCACCTTCCAGGGCTTTCATCCTCTAATTTTCCTCATGAGAGCAGAAGCTGCTGCCTTGTTTGTGTCCTCCCTCTGCTCCTCACCCTGGCTTCCTTCTCCTTGCAGATCTGGGAGACTGCAGGGGCCGTGGGGGCTCCTCTGTTGGTTCCCTCCTGTGTTGCTGTCCCTGCAGTCTCTCAGCAGCTTCCTGAGCTGTCAGTCCTACCTGACACACAAGCCTGATGTCCTCTCCCACCGTGGTGCCTCAGAAAGAGGCTTCTATGTCTCTAAAAATGTTTTTACATAGTGTTGGAACATTGATACCCAGTATTCACTGGAATACATTTAAAATTGTCTTCAAATGTCAGGTGTTGTAATTAATAGAAGGATGCAGATGGCTCAGAACACAGCTCAAAACACTAATGAGACCAAATGCTAACTGTTCTAGTTTAATTTTAAAAAGTCATTCAGTCTTAATGCCAACAGAGCTATCTGTAAAGCTGCCACAAGGTGGTACCACAGTATTTTATTAGATTTTGACATCTTTGTATTAAAACAACTATTTTCTTAGGAGAGGTGCAATGTAGAAGAGATGAGGATGCAAAAAGATGCCTTTTCTTTGAAGGTAATGTTCCTTCAGTGCTGCAGAGGGGCTCTCTGCAGAACTTGGCCCTGCAGAGGCACCAGCAATTGGGTCTGACAGCACCAATTTAACTGGGCAGCAGTGTTTGCAGTGTGCTCTCCTGCCATAATCATGCAAGATGGATTGTTTAGATGTTGAAATTTAAGCAGATGAATGTTTCCCTAACAACGATATCTGCCTAAATAAGTAAATTATGATGTCTGTCCTGATTTTTCCCCTCCTTTCTCCCACGTGTTAGCCACTCTAAGGTTCTCTGGTTTTTCAGTTAAGGACAGCTGTGCCTGGATTGAGCCAAGACATTCCCCTGCAAATGCCAGGATGTTGAAGTGCCAAGGGAAGGAGAAACCTGAATAATTCTGCTGCCTGGGAATAAACCAGCAGCTTGGTGTCCATGTCAGTGGGGTCAGTGTCCACTGGAGTACAGGCAAGAGGGAATTCTTTCCTGGTGGCAGTCCAGCAGCTGTGCCAGTGAGGATTATTCCTCTGTTCCATACCTGAGTATCCAGTCTCATGGGAATTCTGTCCTTTCCCTTGGAACCAACACTGACAATCTTTACAAAGCTTCAGAATGTATTGTGTAGCTGTGAGCCCATTCCTCCAGCCCCTTGAATCCCCTTCCATGTGACAAGACACATCCTGTGGTTTGGTTTTAAGCTACTTTAAAATGCATGCTTCACATCTCCTTGGCTGAGACACCATATTTATGCTCTTCTCTTTAATGTTTCTTCATAAATCAAACCTCTGCAGCTGTAATTACCCAGGCACTGACTTCCTGCACCTCTCAGATAACTGAGGTGCCTCCGATTTAAAAATGCCAATGGTATGGAAATTTTGGATAGCAACAGCTCTCTGTCTGTTGCATGCTGATCGGATTTTGAAAAAGAAATGAGCCCTCAATAGTTCCAACCTGCAGCATTCTCGGTGTGTATTGAATTCTGGGACTCTGTGTGGATCTGTGTGTGCAGATCCCTCTGAACTGCTTTCAGTCCTTGAGGAGAAGCTCAGTGGGTTGTTCCCAATGCAAGGCCACGTCCCTTTAGTGGGATTTCTGGAGTTTCTCCCATAAAAATGGGAGAACAAGCTTGGAGAATTACCATTAACAGGCGATTGCAAGCAGTGCTCTCACTGGAACCTAAAGGGGCATTGTATAAACGTTATCCATGGGCTCACATTGATGGCTTTGGCAGGAGTGAATACAAACACGTGGATGAACAAGTTCCTACACCAAGGCACAAAATGTCTTTCAAGAACATTGCTGTGAGCTAACACCTGCCCGAGGGGCTGCCTTCCAAACTCTTTCCTCTGTTATATTGGCTTAACATTTCTAGAGCATCATAAGGCATTTCTATTTCTCAGTCATCATCCTGCTGCCACCGTGCAGCCTCTCTGCAATTACGTTGTGCCCACCTCCCTTCTTAACGCCAGCGGGTTCCATTTGCATATGAATTTCCCTGGCTTTTATAGAATTGAAGAATTTAAGAGATCTCTAGTGGTCTGTAATTCCTTTTGTCATTTCTCTTTTGTTCATATGGCCTGCCAACAAAAGATCAGTCCCTCAGTTAATTTTAAATACACAATTTTAAAAAAAATAAATGAGGAGTAACACAAAATAATATTGAAATGCATTACAAAAATAAAACATGAGATACAATTTTCTTGTACAATAAAACCAGACAATTTTGTAGCACAGACTGCAATGTTTTGTAACACTTTGTGAACACTTTTGCTCTGTAAACATTTTGGTTAGAAACAGCCCTTTGGAAATTAAAGTTCATCAGACAATTCCTATGCATAAACCCCTCCTTATACAGAGGATAGCAAAATGTGAGTTAATTCATATTTCCACCCATTCTAAAAGGAAACAAACCACACTGCTCCCTTTAAGAAAGAAGCAAAAGGGTTTATTTTTGTAAATAAAAAAGGGTTTATTTTTGTAAATAAAAAAGGGTTTATTTTTGTAATTATTAAACCCATAGGTACCGTTTCCCTGTAAAATACATTTTTAGGTTATAAAGTAATAATGGTGGTAGGCATGTGTTTTTATTAATTTGCTTCACAGAAACCTGGGGAGATTTTAATGAGCTTTTTTTAAGAACCAGAGTCTTCCATTTGTGCCCTCCTTTACCATTCCTCTAATTCTAATTTCCACTATACAGACTTATAACCTCACCATGCATGGCAAACAAAACCCAGTGTTAGTCCTAATAAAAAATGGGAGAACAAGCTTGGAGAATTACCATTAACAGGCAATTGCAACCATCAAAGATATTTTAAAAACATCAAATTATTCTCTATTTAAAATTTATGCCAAAATGCAATATTGCTATGAAAACCAATGTCTTTGTGACAAAGAAAAAAAGCATTGTCACTGCAGAGGGATCCACATAAAGGGTGAGAAAAGCTGGGAAAAGGGATAAATATCAGGAAGCATAAAATATGATCCAAGTACAGTTTGTTCTGGTAATTCCTGTCTCAGAAGATATAATTTCCAATACTGACTCACTACCAACAGTGAAAAACATTTGGGGCTATAAAAGGTGTCAGCATTAATGAGTCTGTCTAGTTTGGAATATGTTGTACTTGCCATTTGACATGAAAAGATACCATGTCACAAAAAAAACCCCTTTTATGCCATTTATCAAGCTGCAATTTTCATTTTATTCCCCTAAAAATCTCAGCTCTGGCAAGAAATTCAATAAGTACAAGAGCTTTTTGCTAGGGCCATTTTATCCTCTGACAACAGGCAAAATGACTGCACAGAGATCAAAATGTAGTCCGTTTGTTCTGGAAATTAAATTCTAATCAATTTGAAGCTATTCCTATCATACAGTTGCTGATGACACTTCAGGATAAAGTGGCAGCACTGTGCAAATTCAAAATGGGATTGTAGTGAGACCAGTCTCTTCATGGTGAGGAGCCTGGGTAAGAGACCAGGAAAACAAAGTGCAGAACTTGGGAAAACGCTGGTGGTGTGAGCAGCAGTGTCCTACGGCTGTGGGAGCTCAGCACATCACTCCTGATGTCCAGAATCACCGAGAGAACCCTTGGGGGGCTCGGAGGTCCTGCAATGTTGCCAGGCATTCTTGGTGGCTGCACTTTGACCCTTCTGAGGGTGTGTGTGGGGACATGAGAATGAGCACAGTTTGAGTGGTGGAGGGATCACACATTCACAGGGTGAAATATGGATTTTGGGATTTTGGTACAGGGGGGTTATGGAGACAAGATGGAGGAATCGGGGCGTGTCTCATGCTTCTTCTTTCTTCTTCTTGTCTTCCATCTTCTGTGGTGATGCTGGCACTTGGGGATTGGTTTGTGGTGAAGGTGCACTTGTTAACAAGGGTGAAAGGTATTGGGGATAAAAGATAAATATGATGTCCGTAGTTTTTATTATAAAAGGACACGAGGGCCCCGTGGGTGGTCAGAGTGCCCTTGGCTGCCTTGCTGGTCAGATCCCGGCTGGCAGAGAGGAAAACTCTGTGAGATAAGAAATAATAAACAATTTGGAGACTGAAATATTGAAGAGTCCAGACTCGTCCTTTGAACCTTGGGCTGCCCCGAACCATCCTGCGCGTGCCCGAGCAGAGACAGCAGCTGGATTGGACACACGAGCAGGTAAAATGCCATGGGCTGACATCTCCTCCTTCACGTGATGTCACTTCACAGTGTCAAGAGCATTTCTTAGGTTCTCTGTTGTCCACCCACCAGCCTGCATTTGCCTATGCATCTTTTCTCTTGAGTATAATGTTTTACATAACAAACCAGTTCAGCCTTTCAAAGGAGCTTCCCCTGTTCTGTGAGGTGAAGAATGAGCTTTCTTGAATTTGTGATATTTCCACTTCTTTGTGTTCTTTCTATTTTAGATAATCAATCTAGAAGTAATTGTCCCTGGAACCCTGGGTATTTCCCAAGGCTAATGGCAGAAATATCTATAAGCAGATGAGAATAACTATTAATAACTTTGTTTATGAGTGGTGGGGGCTTAAAGACCAAGGCCTCTGTAGCCTGTAGTTAATACAGTGCAGGTATTTCTATATTTTGGCAGGATAAAACGCAGTGCATTTTAATAAAAGTCTTTTTGCTGCTGGAATTTGGTTAAGAATTGAAAGGTGAATCCACTGCAGCTCAGCCTTTGGGTGATTAACCAGTGTGGGAGACTGGGCTGGGAAATCTCCCTGTATCCTGTCTTGCTGTATTCCCCATGCAGTTGGAGTCATGGAGGGGTTTCTTCAACATTTTTTTGTCCAAAATACCAAATCATTTAACTTCATTATTTCTTCTATCCTCTCCATGAAAACATTACATTTAGAAGCACAGCACATTTAAAATTATTCAAGAAAGAATTTATTTATGGGTTGCCCTCCTTCTCTTATTCCCTGGTTTATGAGCCTGTAAGTTGTAACCACTGTATTAGGAAAAAAATGTTTTCCCTACGGTTTTTACTGAGTACTTGCTTTTGTTTGTCTTTCCAGGACTGTTATGCATAGTAGGGAAACTATTCACAGAAGTAAAAATAACCTCCATGCAAACCTAAATGGAAACAGATATGGATTGAGAGACAAATCTAGCTCTACTCATTTTATATGCAAATAACATAACCCATGCAATACAGGAAAAAAAAATTAAAAGGCAATGTCTCTTTTAGTACAGAGAAATTATGACATTGCAGCTAGAAACCATAGCAACAGTATAAAAAAAATAAAGTAGAGAAGCATTTGATCTAGTATTGACTCATTTTTCTTCCTAAAGATCAAAGCATCCAGGGTCTTCTTTGAAATATGTAATAATACATTGAGTCTAATTTCCAGGGTCTAATATTGTAGAAGGTGAAAAGTGGGGGGAAAAATGGAAAGGAAACTTTGCTGGGAGGTGCTTTTTTCTCAAAATGAACAGCTTAAGAATACTTAAAGTAGAGCTTTTAGTGATAATTTTAGTGCCACTTGTCAGTTCACCAAAACACTTTCTGTTACTAAATAAGTATTTCAAATAAAATTCAAAATTTCTATATCAAACAATTACTGCTCCTCGGCAGCACGCTATTTACTGAATGAAGGTGAATATGCATGAAGATCTCTTTTTCATTACTTCATTTCATTTTGTCTTAACGAGCACAGGCTGCTTCTTGAGTTACACGAGACCTTTAATTGGTGTGAACAGCTGTGACAATGCCTCTCTTCATGGTTTTCTCCCTGCCTCGCTTTTCAGTAAACCAAAAGGCAGAAAACATGCTTCAATTTCAGGTACATAATGTGCTTTCAAATTCCACCAGCACTGCAGAGTGTAATTATCCTCCAGAAGTAAAGATATTAAAGTGATTTCATGAAGTTAATTCTCCTGTATTGCCTTTGCAGGAATCAAATTACAAATGGTAGGTTTCCCTTTCTAAGACACAGCAGTAAAGTCTACATGTAGCACCTGCTCTCCCCAAAATCCAGGGAGTTTTTTAATCAAAAACGGTTAATTTTGGCATGTAGTCTTCAGAATTCCTGGAACTTTTATATCCCTGGTTCAGGTTGGATTTTCTTGTCTTGTGTCTGATCCAACCCCTACTGAGGTGAGCAGGGGCCCTTCCCCTGGCTCATGGGCATCATTCAGATGATTTCTCACAAGCTGGAGCATCTCTAAAGGTGTGTGGTGCAGAGAGAAGATAAAAAACAGGAAGTCACTTGCCAACTTTGACATGCACATGTGGGGAAGCTGTCAAATGGAATGTTTTGTAACCACTGCTCACTGGAATGGTTTGGCCACACGGGCGTCATTCGTTGACGAGGCAGACGGGAGACATTGCTCACCCTCTGATGATCAACAAGTCTCAGATTTATTAACATGCACACTTTTATAATCACAGTAATAAGGCTCATACACATTGAAAAAGTAGACCTCACCATTGGCCAGCTATAAAAAGTCAGTCCCACCTTTCTCAAGATGTTTGTGGCTTCTTTTTTACCTCCTGTTATCACATATTTTCTTGAACAGCTTCTTGCTCAAAGAAACCATGTCCTTGAATTAGGCAGCTGTTGCTTTCTCAGATGTACTTTCTCATGTCTCTTTTCCCATTGACTATGTCTCAGTAAAAAACTGTCCACAATTCGTGTTTGGATAAATTGCAGACGTTGCTGAAGCTGTTTCTGCCTCTTTCTGTGACTGAGGTCCATTTCAAAAGATGGATCCTTCAGAAGAGCTGGACCAGCTCAAGAACCAGCTGCAGACATCTCACCAAGAGAGAGCTCTGTGTACAGAAAGGAAGGGCGATGTGAGAAGGGCTCTGTTTTCCTGGAGCAGAGTGAGGGTGAGCCATGGGGCCAGGGCCCTGGGCTCTCACATCAATCCAAACCCCTCAGGAGCAGCAGCCTCCTAAAATGGCTCACTGGGCTCTCACATCAGTCCAAACCCCTCAGGAGCAGCAGCCTCCTAAAATGGCTCACTGGCAATCCTCCTCGAAGGTTAGGAGCTCAGGTTCCTGGGGTGATGGTTGTCTTGCTTAGCAGGAGATGCTGCTGCAGGAATTCCACCTCCTGTTCTTTTTTGTTAGGATCAAGATCCAAACAAAAGCCTAAGAGGTTCTTGTGCAAAGCCTGTAATTATGTGTGTCTGTTCAAGTACATTTTTGCATTACAGTGTTAGTACATAATTTTCGGGCAAAAGGGGAAATACTGAGTTTTCATCTCCAAAATTTACAGAAATGTGTTGAATTTAACAAACCTTTGACAAGACATACCAAAGAGTGTTATATAATCCTGTCTGCAACTGAAAATATACCTGCCTGCCTTTAGTTTGTGGTCCTGAGCTTCAGAACAATCCTGATATCCATCCTCTGTTGAGGGCTAATTTGCATTTATTATCTTGATGTACATGTCTATTATTTTTCTATGCGTATTTTATAAATATAAAATATATTAATAGAATGAAAACATAGACTATATGCCTCGAAAATTAAACATGGAACAGTCCTGTCATGATGTAAGCATGATAATATGGTGAGATCTCTGAGTCTAGATGCTGTTGGAGCTTTAGGATTGGCATTGTGTGAAACAATTGGGATTTATTTTTTTTAAAATGTGTGGTATTCACTTTGCATTTTTTACTCTCATTTATATTTGGTAGGATTTTTTGGTAAACCTGCCTTTTTGTGCTGACCAAGATTGAGTCTTTTTGGCAAAGTTCAATCTAAATCCTCTAAATCACACTTCTGTCCTTGGCCTTTTGTTAAGTCAAATTATCAGAGCTTGAACGCTAAGCTGTGACCTTTTTTTGGTGATGTAGGAGTATGAAGCAGCAGTTTTAAACTTAGGAAATAAAGAGAAATAAAGACTACTGCCTCCCATCTTTCACAGGTGGGTGTTTTCAAACACTTTTTGAAATAGATCTTTTCTAATGCTTAATAGATAAGTTGCATGACAGAAGTTTTCAGAAATTTGATTGCTAAAATCCAAACCATTTCAATATGCTGTAGATGCTTCTGTGTAATTGCATATGGTATGGGCAGATAGTTCTCTGAGAGTTTGAAAAATTATATATGAATTTATAGTGATAATTTCTTTAAATTTTCCAAGTTTCATCTCATGTTTAGCATCTGAAACAGATTAATAAAAATCCGTGAGGCTTGATCAACAGCAAAAGTTTAATTAACTTTGTGAATCAGAAATACCAAAGTTTTCATTAAGAGGTTATGAAAGAATTAGTACTGTTAATTTTCCCTTGAATCAGGGATATACCCCCTAGAAGTGCCATTCTTTTACATTTCTCATAAAAACATTATAAATAAATTGAAAATTTGTTAAAATCATTAATGGTTCTTCACAGTGTAATTATTACAATTAATGTCCTATGGGAAAATGTCAAGAATTATTACCTCTTTTGACAATAATGGTGCTGTTGATAACAGAGGATCAGCCAGAGATAATGTGGGCATCATGTTTTGTGATACTGTTTTCATGCAGTTATCAGAATAATGGGACACATCATTTTTATCATGTTTGATTATTTTATATATGCTTGTAACTTCTCCTTAAGCTGTGTTTTCCAGGGAGCTGGATCTCCCTGGCAGCCGTCATTCTGGCATTTTCTGTCTCTGCTGGGGTAGAGCCAGAAGTGGGAGGATTTATAGGGGCACAGAGAGAGCTGTGAGATTTCATTACCACCCATTTGTTTTCAAGCACTTTTTTATCCTCAGTGTGGTAAACATGTATGATAAGTGCTGATAAAAATTGAAACAGTAATCAATATTGATACAGTAATTAATATCTGGGAATAATAAAAACAGTTAAAAGTTGTAACGCCAAAGAAGAGAGGGAGAGGAGAGGTTCCACCCCCCTCCCTGTAGATGTTCAAGGACAGGAGGAAAAAGCAAGAGATAACAGTTCCTAAAAATCAACAGAAAGAAGGGACAATCTGGTTGGGTCCCAGGAAATGCGAATTATAAGGGATTTATTGCTTTGATATGTAGATATAGTGATGTGTTAATTTTGGCTTATATTGTATTGGGTTGGTGTGCATGTGTAACCCAAAGGTGAATTAAAGGACAAAGAGGAAGACTACAAATCTTCATCAGTGACGACCCCCAAAGACTTGTGTGACCACCAAACCGAGTGGTGGCGCATGCGCGGTAAAGGTGATAATGAGGGCAGAGATAGAGGTATGATGAATCAGAAATGGGAGGAGATGGCATTGGCACATGGCACAAAAGGGGGAAATTTCACTTGGCAAGCTTGTCCGTGAGGTGGAAAGGGTCCCAGAGCCCTGCACTCCGTACCCCGCGGTTATCTTTTGCTTATGTGCTATTATTTGAACCAAATTATCCCTTATCTATACATTTTCTAAACTATTCAATTAAAATTGCTGCTATCTCAAATATTGTTTGGTTTTTTTATGATGGGATAATTGGGCAAATATAACATCAGGTTCCAAAAGATTTGGAGGGCAGAAATTTTGGGTTTCTACTTGCTTGACCTACTATGAAAAGTGGTGTCATCCTGCCCGACCCGGCTGCTGTCTCTGCTCGGGCACGCGCAGGATGGGTCGGGGCAGCCGCGGATCAAAGGATGAGTCTGGACTCTTCAATATTTCAGTCTCCAAATTGTTCATTATTTCTTATCTCACAGAGTTTTCCTCTCTGCCAGCCGGGATCTGACCAGCAAGGCAGCCAAGGGCACTCTGACCACCCACGGGGCCCTCGTGTCCTTTTATAATAAAAACTACAGACATCATATTTATCTTTTATCCCCAATACCTTTCACCCTTGTTAACAAGTGCACCTTCACCACAAACCAATCCCCAAGTGCCAACACCACCACAGAAGATGGAAGACAAGAAGAAGAAAGAAGAAGCATGAGACACGCCCTGATTCCTCCATCTTGACTCCATAACCCCCCTGTACAGAGATATAACCCCTCTGTACCATAATCCCAATATACATATGGGATTTTATTTACCCTGAAAATATATAATCCCTCCACCACTCAAACTGTGCTCATTCTCATGTCCTCACACACACCCTCAGAAGGGTCAAAGTGCAGCCACCAAGAATGTCTGGCAACATTGCAGGACCTCCGAGCCCCCCAAGGGTTTTCTGGGTGATTCTGGACGTTAGGAGTGATGTGCTGAGCTCCCACATGATCCCACCTCTTCCTTTCTGTGGGAATTTTCTCTTCTGAAAACACAAATGGGATTTGTAGGAAGGGAAGATGACTTGCTACACTTTTGAGTAAATGCCATAATTTGGGCCCTCCTGGCTGCTGCCTGTGCTGTGAGTCCAGGCGGCAGAAATGGCCCCGAGGCTGCAGTGCAGGCAGGAGGGGAGATTGTCCCCAGAAATGTCACTGTGACATCACAGGCAGCTGTGGCAGGGCCAGGGGAGCCCACATCCTCCTTGCAGCTTAACCTCAGCCTTCCTATTCATTCCTCTACTAACCACTAGTACTGGGGAAGGAAGAAAAGAAGAGAAAAAGAAATGCAGACAGCAAAAATTAAAACTAGGTGATAGACTAGAAGTGGGGTATCAAAGAATATATTTTTTTCACCCTGTCTGCTTAAGATGTGTCAGGATTTTAACCTCAGTTCATAACTTGAGGAGTGTATTCAGACTTTCAGGCTATTTTAATATCATTTACAGTCTAAATGACTTGGTTCCTCAATGTAGTTTGATAAAATGGGATATTTTGTATAGAGGACTGTTCTGGTTCAGGGCAAATTTGGGGGAGAGCTTCCAAAGGGATTTCTCTAGAAAAGCAGATTTAACTGGCCCCTCTCCCAACCAGTTCAGGAAAAATACTTCTTTGGAGAAAAGTGGAAAAACCTGTTTATTAAACAATAAAACTGAAACAATATTAAACAATAAAACCCCTTGTTGCTCCAAAAGAGGTGACAAACTGAGAAAGTCCCTCCCTGTGTTGAAGCTCAGCTCACTCAGTCTCTGATCAGTCCCTCAGTGCTGGAATTGTCACAGGCCAGGCCCAGCCTGGTGGCCACAGATGGAGCTGCCGGTGCTTCCCTGGGTGTTCAGTCCAGAGCAGGATTCAAGAGGTCCAAAGAAAAGGGAAAAAAGGAAAAAAACCACAGTCCATGGAACTTCTTTGCCTCAGCAAGCTAAAACTAACTAAAAGCAAAGGAGAGCTCTGTCCTGCTGTCTGTCCATCCACAGGCAGCACAGTGCAGGAGCAGGAATGTGGAGGGGTGAGAGCAGTGTCTGAAACAAACTGCTGCTGCTTCTCCCCCACCTTCACTCTTGGAACAAGTCTTAAAGGTGCAAAACTTATTATTCAGCAAGACAACTGGGGATAAAAGCATCATATAGTCAACCTAGGACAAAGATGTGGTGGTGTGTAGAAGGTATGAGCAGAGCTCCAAGCAGGGAAAGATCCCTGGAGATTTATAGCACTCAAAAGCATCTAATTAAAATGAAAGATTTTTTTTTTTCTTGAAAACTCGTATTGCTTTCTCTTGTATTTAGAATTTTTTTCCATAGCAAGGATTACTTCTTTAAAATGTATTTTCTTCAGTACCATGACACAACTCTCCTCCTTTCATCTAAATATGTGCAATAAATCCTCCAAGAGCAGTGAATTTGATCAGTGTATGCATCTGTAAACACCTGAAGATTGCAGGTTCCAATCATACCTTGCTGGTTTGAAAGATAACACCATTACTAAATCCTGATTTTCATGTTTACTTTATAGCCTAAAACTGTTTCTTATGCCTACTTTTCTGCTGATCTGTATTTTATTGAAATGAAATTAGTAAATGAATTTGATTGGTAGCAATTAATGAAATTATTTCATCGTATGTGGGGGGACAGTACCACCAATATATTTGGAAAAGCAAAGAAAATGAATTAATTGAAAATGCACAAAGGAAGATTTACTCAGTTGTAGTTTTCTTCCCAGATGCCTATGCAATGAATAAGAGAGACATTTCAATAAAAAATTAAATTGACACAAAGAAACTTGAAGACCTTCTTATTGAAGACAGCTGTGTTGTGAAACATTAATTTGCTCTGAATGCCAAGAACATTTGTTATAAAGCAGCTGCCTATTTATTAACTATTACATTAGTGTGTTATTGACCATATTTCTACATCTCCTATTTTGAATTAGCATAAAACAAGTTTAAAAGAGGATTTAAATTTTTTTGCAAGCTTCAGATAAGGTGACAAATGAAAGAGTAAATGTATTCAAGTCTCTTGAAAGGGATTTATTTTGGAGGCTGTACTTCTAAAGAGGAATCAACAGCAAACAAGGAAACCAAAACATTATGCTTAAAAATCTCAACTTGCTTTGAGAAATGAAGCAAACACTGGGAAAAAACAACAATGGCAAAGTTTTTTATTAGGAAGGTAGCTCAAGTGTCTAGCATATTCCATCCTGCTTCTTGAATATTTCTCTACTGTTATTAGAAAGCATCACGTGCAATTTGTACTGAAAAACAAGTTGGCACAGGTGATTCTTGAAAGTGGCTTCTGCAATCCCTTTAATAATGAATAATTATCTGTACTGAATTGCAATGGGAGACATTATTAATTCCTAAAGCCTCAGTGTTTTTCCTCACAGAAACGGGAGCCATCTCTTCTGATTTCTGTCCTGGTGCTTCTTCACCAGCTCCTTGTACACTTCTGACCTCAGAAACCTGGGAAAAGAGTCCTTTGCCATGAGACAGTAGATTGAGCTCTGAGCAGCATCAAAGCAGCTGAGGGTGGGCTCTGAGATGTTCTGGGAGATGTCATTTTTGGTATGGAAGTCAATATTTATCTGTAGGAAGAAAGGAGCATGAAAGCAGTGTCAGTTTGCTCAGAAAGCTGAGGTGTGTTTGTGTCCAGGACACAAGCAGCATTTGAATTTCCTCCCAAATAACCTGACTGATGCAAATGAACAGGAAGCTCATCCCTTCCTTTTCTAGCAGACTGAATTCTTCATTTTATTTGGCTCTTAAAAAGATGGCATCACTGAAAAAAATGAGGGAAAAACTTGCTTTTCCTTCTCACCTTTCTGCCAAACCAAATCCTATGAAGTACTGATTACCAAAGAGTAAATTAAAAGTGAAGGTACTCAGCATCATTTTAGCCTTTGGCCCTATGTATTTTTAAAGGATTTTTTGTTTTTAACAATAATATCAATCAATTGTCTTATTATTGATCAATATGATTACATTTCAATCATATGTAATACATGGGAATGTTTAAAGCACTCTTGCTAGCAAAAAAAAAAAATCAGTGTAAATGTTTAAGGTGCACAAAGTGAATAATGATTAATAAGCAATTTGTCTTTCACAGTAAGCCTTCTTGAAATAATTATAAAATTGAATTCCCTGATGGAAACTTTTGCATTCTCTTCAAAATACCTACACAAAAGAACAAATGCAATTATAAACCTACTAATGTTCTGGTACATTGAATACAGAAGAGATGGTGCTTACTGCATTACAAAAAATTATTACAGAAAACAAATTATATTGAGCATAAACTTCCTTACAACTTCTGGCAGAAATTTCAGAAGACAAGGTAAACTTATTCCCAGAGTAAAGAATGTAAAGAATGTGAAGTGTAAACCATAACATCTTTGCTTCACAGAGCTGCACAAGGTGTTTACATGGGAAATAATGGACATTAAAATGGGAGTTACAACCAGGATGAATTGTATTTTTGGTCATTCTTTGAGGTCTGGATCTGGACTTTCCACTTCATCCCTGTGCTCAGTACCCAAAGCACACACAGAAAAAACTCTTTACCTCCTTTGGAGCATCAGCTTGTATAAAGTCAGAATAAATCTTCTGGGCTTTCAACACAATCTTAGTGGAGGATTTGGTTTTCTTGAAGTCCTCACAGGCAAGCCAGAACTCCACATTCTCCTCACTGAACTCAGACTTCAAAAATGTCCGAAAAGCTGCCAGGCCCTCTGGGGGAAATGCATCAGACAGTGGATGGAGGAAAACTGAAAGGTCAGTGCAATTTATGTGTGTGCATACTCACACGTGTGGATGTACATATATATATATATATCAATTTTTTGGGTTTTTTTACAGTATGTGTATGGTGTAACCTATGTATCTGCCACATGTCAGCCAGCAATCAGGTTTGAGAAGCCACTGCAGGGGAAATAAACAGGAGATTAAATTACAGTGCTGATAAGGGACTACTAAGAGAGTTTTTCAGTGAGTTGCCTGTTGTAAGTGTTCAGAGGGGTTTGTTAGAAGATGGATGAGACAGGATTTTGATTTTATGATCAGAAGGTTAGATTTATTATGTTAGGATATATATACAGCATTATGACTATATTACATAAAGATAGAAAGGCGAGAGCTTCTTCTGAAACTGCTAAGCTAAGAAAAAGATAAAAAAGAATAAATAACAAAACTTCTGTGTCTCAGCACAGAGCGATAACTGTCTTGCCTGTTGCATTCCACACTAGCAGATAATAATTGTTTACATTTGCTAGTAAGCCTCTAAGCTCCAGCAAGGAAAAATCTTAAGAAAAAATTTCTCACAAAAGATGTCTACCACAGTTGCCGACCAAGGATTGCTCCCAACAGCTGCCTGCTGTGGTTTGGTCTCTTTGGCACTGGTACATTTGTTAAAAGGAGATCCTAGAGGTTTTGGTTTCAAAAGGATTTGTAGTGGCTGGGAAATCAGATATTTGAGGCTGACTCCTTGGCTGAGAAGCAAATAGAAATGTGGGACACACTGTGCTAGTGAGCTTCCCCCACAGCTGAGGTTCCCTGCCCAAATGGGGCTTCCATCTCCTTGCAAGAAAGATTAAGACCTGGATAAAAGATGGACTCCTTGTTACTTTTGTTACATCTTTGTTCCTCTTTTTTCTTTTTTTTTCTTTTTTTTTCCCCCCTTTGAAGGTGCAAAAAATGAAACAAATAAAGATTTGTTTGGAATAAATGGTTTTTAAATTAATCCAAATCAGAACCTCTGAGTAAAGAAAGCTGAAAGTACCCAAATTTAGCTATGTTAGTCGAGTTAATGCTATCCAGGAACAGGGTGGAGGCATCCCAAGGTCCAGGCCACAATATTTCTGCTGGGAAATGGAGCAGGGGCAAGGAAATTTCCAAGTTGCCTGTGGTTTGTGGTGTCAGGTCTGTAGAAATGGCATTTCTAGGAGAAGTGACTTTAGATATGTCATTTTTTGTTTGACTGGAAGTCACTGCACTACGCACATATTTCTCAAGAATATCTAAGGAAACGTTTGTGGGCTTTTGAGAAAAAAATTATTAAAAATGAAACCCCTGCAAGGGGAATTTAGCAGTTATTTTAATAAAAACTATTCCATAGCATTTCTGCCTGCCCTTGAGCACTGGACAGAAGGTATGTTGTGTTTGCAGGTTGGACAGACCTCTCAGGACAGCAGCTCCCCACCTCCATCAGCAGCTCTGGTCATTTCAGTGCATGTGGGGAGCTGAATGGAGAGCAGTGTGAAAACCTGGCAGGAACGCTTGATAAATGGGATGACAAATGTTTTCAAAACACATCTGGTTTTCCATCCCTTCTTACCTTTATTGGCTAGCACTGTATCCACAGACTGAGACCAGGCCATGTTTTCCCCAGCGTTTGACCTGTGGAAACAACAGCTGCCCTTGAAAATAGCATTGTGGTGTGTGCCCTGTGCAGCCTGGGGTGGCTGAGAGCCCACGGTGAGCCTGCTTGGGAGTGTGGAGATCATTGGTTTGTCACAGTGACCTCGAGAAAGATTCCAAAGTCTCTTTTCCCAGCCCAGTGCTTAAAGGAGTCGGAGCTCTTCATTTCTCACTCTCAAGGTTGTTTATTTTATCTTATCTATAAAAATTTTCTCCTGCCCTGCCGAGGTCAGCTCAGCAGGGCAGCCACAGGCACTCTGCCTGCCCCCGGGGTGGTGTTGTGTCTTTATACTACAAACTACGTGTGCAATGTTTACAATTACTGCCCACTGCCCATCACCTGTGTTAGACAGTGAGCTTCTACTCTAAACCAATCTGTGAGTGTCAACATCACCACAGAACATGGAGGGTAAGAAGAAGAAGGAGAAAGGCTGGACACACCCAGTTCCCTCCATCTTGTCTCCTGAACCCCCCTGTACCAAAATCCCAAAATGCATATTTCATCCTGTGATAACTTTACTAATATTCTACTTCAACTGTTGCGGCTTGCTGGTGTTTATATAAAGTTAGTAATTTGCTCCATGGGCCATAATCAAACCCACAGAGGCACCTTGGGCTCTGTGCCAGGGTCTCTGAGACCCCTGGCAGGGGTCCTGGCTGCTCAGGACAGCCAGAGGGATGTCCTGAATCCCAACAGGGAGAGGGGCTCAGCCACTCCTGCCACCCTACACACCTCAGAACAGGGAGATTGGCACTGCTGACTGGACTGTTCATCCTGGAAATGCACCTCAGAACAGGGAGATTGGCACTGCTGACTGGACTGTTCATCCTGGAAATGCACCTCAGAACAGGGAGATTGGCACTGCTGACTGGACTGTTCATCCTGGAAATGCTCGTGATGCTTGGTGAGCTCTAAAAAAGCACAGGAGAGGTTGGGATGTTCTGGAGCATGCACTGAATTTCTTCTCCAGTTCAAATGGATTAGGCAATAATTTATAAGGCATTTTTTGCTTGTAATGAGAGGAATGATCTAAAAATATTACCAAGCTAACACTAATAGGAAACATGGGCCTCATATGAGCTTCTAGGGGGCATAAATAATTGAGTAAATTCATAGCTTTGACTCTTCCCTGCAATTTGCTGTAGGGTTCTGCTAGACATGAGGGTAAACACTTTCTTCTGTATCAAATACTGCCAGTTTTCTTAAAGCAAACAAACCCTACCAAAAACAACAACCAACCAAAAAAAAACCACCTTTGCATTAAAAACAATCACAAGCACTCTCAAGTCCTTTAAAAAAACATTTGATGTTCCTAAGGGGGCTCTGAGAGCTCAGCTATCAAAACCCTGCTCTCTGAATTATAGAGGTTGGTTTGAGAGCTGTGCTTCACAGCCACTTCTCAGCATCATCAGTAATGGTATTTTCTAATTGCAAATATATAAAGAGATCATATAATAGTGTCAGGATATTATGTGGCTGTGGTTATAATTATTACAAGGGATGGTGACAGTGACACCTTAAACAAGCAAGCCATTTTGTAGCTCTCCACTTATTTGTATCCCGAGTCCAAAAATTATATTTAAGCAAGAAAAAAATGTGCAAATCTGTAAGTATATATAAAGACATTCATGAGGGAAGCTGGAGTGCAAATATAGAAAGTCTGTGAAAACACAAATGAAAACCAAACATAGCATTATGTTGTATTTTGTGAGAAATCATGTGAAGATGGCATTAATCAGCAGAGAATTTGTTTTAGCAACAACAAGAAACTTTTATCAAATATATGATAAATTTTCAGGATTTTTGTTAAATGTTTGCTAGCTTTCTTGTCAAGCAAAAAAGCAAAATGAAAGACCAGGATAAACCAGATAGTTTTGCTTCTTGTTCTTATGGCTAATATGAGTTGTTTTAACATTTATTCACCAGTCAGAATGATCTCACTGCCTGTGTGGGATTTACTTGAATGGAAATGGGAAGCAGAATTGACAACAAGGAATCAGAATAGTCATATCCCCTTCAAAGGGTGAAGGAAAATAAAGCTGTAGAGATTATTCAAACTTGGTCATCCCATCACATAAATCTCCTACTGTTAAAATAGCCATAAACAGCAACTCACTTCACTGGCATTTTCTGTTCCACTGTTTGTGTGTCTGAGTGTCCCAGGGAAGGCAGAGTTTTGTATTCTGACTGATCTTCAAGCTGAAGGTACTGCAGGAACAATGCAGTTAGCATGTGAATAACCAAACAGCACAATGCACACTGACAAACCTTCTCAACATTTTCTTTACAACTATTTCTCTCAGAAACATGGCCTATTTTTAAGCAGTGCCACTCTCACCTAATAGTGGCCATAACACAAAAGGAATGGGGGCAATGGCAGCACATTCCTGCCCAGGGTCATGGATGTGGAGCAGCCCAGAGGAGGGCAGTAGGTGCTGAAGGGCTGGAGCACAGGTCTGATGAGGAGCAGCTGAGGGAGCTGGGGTGTTTAGCCTGGAGAAAAGCTCCAGAGGGGACCTTATTGCTCCCTGGAGCTGCCTGAGAAGGGATTGTAGCCAGCTGCTGCTCTGTGTAATTTGTCTCTCACTCTTGGTAATTATTCTTTCATCCCCAGCTCTTGGCTCCCTCTGTATAGCCCTTGCTGTCCTTCACTCTCCTGAACAAGCAGGCTTACTGATGGATTTCTTGCCTCCCTCCAAATCTTGTCCCGAGGCCAAATCCTTTAAATCCTTTACTCAGATTACCCAGATTCCTGGTTCTTAATGTCTCCTCTCGGCTTCCAGTGGGTCAGGAACTGGGATCCCAGCTCTCCCAACTTGCAGACTTAGGCATTTTTGTCTTCTCAATTAAAATATTTTACACCTAAAAAATATTTTACACCAGAGCAGCCTTAGGAGTTTAAGTCTCATTTGCTTTTCCTCTGTGGTACAATCATGAGCAGAGCTGACTCCTGCCTGCCTGCCTGAGAACATCTTTCTTATTTTAGCCATGTTCATCTTCTAAGAGCAGAAAGAAAAACACAAGCACCACATGCCATGTTTCACCCTTAGCAATGGTAAGAGGTTATTCCTTATCCTTTGTAGATCTGTAAAAGAAGTTTCAGGCCAATCTATTTTATGAACTTCACATGGGACAAAACCCAGTGAATCTGGTCAATTGTGCTCCAGGGAGATGAAATCAGATGGAAACAGATATGGAGAGGTGGGACAAGCAGGAGAATTGAACTGTCCTGCAGGAGAAGAATGAAAGACCAGTTTGTCTCTAAGATGAAAGCAGAGAGGAGCTATGATTGCCCTCTGAATACAGAGAGGTAACCTGGTGAGAAAAAAAATTTATTTTGGCTTAATGGTTATATTGACAAAAGAAAAAATGTATAGAAGCAACCAGTGAACAAATTCAGACTGAAAACCAGAATAAGGCTTCATAAACTGTTGTTTTTTGCAGTCTCCCAGTAGAACATTTTTCCCTTTCTATTCTTCTGTACTTTGAAGATAGAGCTTCATATAATTATGAGATTATTTTAAATTGTTGTCTTCACTAATAGAACACTAGAAATTATGACCTAAGATGCCCTTTAGTCCCACATATTACTAAAAATATTCTTGGCAGCAAAATACTAATACTTTCTGTAATTCCTTAGCTTTGCATCTGCCTGCTTCTTAACATTATAGCAAAAGAACAGAAATGTTAATTGGTTATTTTTATTATTTATAGAATATCTTGTGTGCCAGAATGGACCAAAAGCCTTTTGTGCATTGTGCTCATGAGACTAACTTCAGCATCTTACAGCTGGGGAGAAAACTTTCAGCATCTGCACTGACATCAATCCTTTGTGCCTGATTCAGTCCCAGGTTTGAGCTTTGGCAAAAGGAAATAAACATCATACAAAATCCAAATTATATTTATCTGTGGAGCTTCTGGCCCGGCAGAGCATAAACAGCTACAATTTGAATTTTTTAACAGTGTTGTGCAAGAAAAGTCAGGCCAGTCCAGTTGTGAGGACAGAGGTGACAATAAATTAGGTAATTCATAATTTATGGCTGGCTCTGTTAATTTCTCAGTGTTTACCCTGTGTCTAATGCCAGTGGTTCTTCTATTTACCCACCTCAGAACTGTGATGATAAATTGGTTTTTTTGCTTTTTGAAAAGCAGTATTAGCATTGTTATATCATTATTCCATTAACTCCTGTGAAGCTATGAGAGGGAAGGTTGAGGACCTGTGCCTATTTTTAATTAAAATCACCAGATAATATACATTTATTTCAAAACAAAATTCCAGATAGTGCCACACATGCATTTTTAAAATTTCTACCTGATAGCCTGTTATCTGAATGAAGCATTCATGAATTCATTCAAGATTTTTCAGAACTGATGGGTATTTTTGAAGTCAGTCTTAGCAGCCACAGGCTAAAACCCAGGAATATTTTACACACACAATAAATGGACGGATGCAGTCAGATTGCTTTTGCATTTAATGGAGTACTGCTCAAATCCACAAAACCACAAAGAAGCTGTGAGGGATTCTCATCACCATACAACATTCTGAGCAGTCAGTGACTGCTCAGTCTATGCAAGCTGGAAATGTTTTAGGTGCACAACAGGTTAATAGAATTGTTGTGATATTTGTACTGGGGCAATGAAAATAAGTTCACTAACCAAAGTTAGGCACAGCCACTTCTTCCCATAGAAACCAGCTGGTTGTGTTTCTCTGTACTTCCTCTGCTTGGAACTTAATAGTGTCTGGAAGGAAACTCGAATATTTCACTGAAATGTCATAGGAGAAAAAGTGATCTTAGTATTAAAACGAATGCATCATCTGCTTGTGCAAGTGTGTTGGCTATTCATAATAAAGAGCATCAAGCAAACAAGATGAAATATGTAGTAGAGATGGGCTGGAAATTGCACATAGAATTAGTGCTAAACTCTTAGTGAATCTGGACCCAGCTGACACACACAGTTAGAGCTGCAGCTCAGTCCTAGCTGGGACTGGAGGCACTGAGACCCTTACTTGCTCAGCTAATTGCAGGATATTTTTCTCTTTATCTGTCAGGCCTGTGGCTTAACCTTCCAGTAACTCTGAGGGCTGTGGATTTCTGAGTCCTCTGCCTTTGATGACATGGGAGAGCTGAAACTCTAGAAAAGGGAATGTGGATCTGATTTAACGTTCCCAACTGTGCCAGTATTACTTGCTAAGGACCCCACATTTATGAAATATTTAAATCCTTAGAACTTTTAGGCTCCCAGTTTGACTTTTACTCATGCTCACCTTTTGTTCTTTAATTATCTTTAGTTTTGCTGAATTATCTTCCTTTATGAAAAGCTCTTGGCTGTTGCAGGCCATAAGACCTGTCATTTTTGTTCATCTGACCTGGACACTAATCACAATAGACAATCTAAAAAAATCAATGTTACATATTCAAACCATTGCTTTATTTACCTAAGTAATCATTTCCATTGACATATGTTCCTAAAAGGGCTGCCTTGTACTCACCCGAGCACAAAGTGAGAAAAGCTCACACTCTCCAATGGATGTGCTGGTGTTTCCCAGCAGTTCAGTGTGTAATGCTCCTCAGCACTTGGCCTCTGTTAGTTCCATTCCATTTCATGCAGAGATTTGCTTGGATAGTGCTGGCTCGTACAAGGTAACCTCAGCAGAAGAAAAAAAATTATTGTTCTGCTGCCCTGAGCAGTTGAAGCCCACAGGGACTTGGGTGCATCCCTTATGTTGGGAGAAGCCAACTGATCCAAGCACTGCTGGCATCCTGAGAACATGGAAATGCCTGTCCCACGGGGATGCAAATACACCCTAATCAGAATACTATTTAAATGCCCACCTTCCCACAGCACTGCACAGCATGGGCAGCTCACAAAATAATTGATATTTTTCCATGTGAATAACTCTGTGTGCCTTCAGTACGCCACAGAGTTGTTTTGCATAAGAAAATGAGCTGTTATTTTCCACCCAAGCAAACTATGCCCTTCAGGTGAAATGTTTTGATTTCAAGAGCAAGCTGTCAAAATATTTGACAGCGCTCTGGGCTCCTCATATTCACGATTTCCAAGTGCTGTACAATCAGCTACCTCCATTGGAAAAGAACTGGAAACAATTCTCAAGAAAATGTACAACCAGGAAAAACTGGAATAGCATTAGCTGCAGAAATTTAAAATGAGGCCACTAAGCTGTGAAGAAACAAGAGGGTCTTCATTACAAGCAAATTTTATGGTGAAGAAATGAGAGTTCAGAGTTGTCCTTTTTTTAGGCTTCAGCCTTATTTTCTGTCCTGCTTGAAAACTCTCAAATGACTGCTGTAGGATTGGGTTTCTTGCTAGTTAATTTTAGTTACCCTTCATGGAAAAGGCAATGGTAGAGACTAGATTGTAAATCTGGGAGTTCAGATAATTTCCTGTAAAGTATAAGGGAGAATTAGGAGGAGGTTACACAAACAGATTATATTTCAGAAAGAAGAGAGAAATTCACTCATTTGGTATGAAACCAGAAGGAGCTTTTATGAGACCAGCTCTAAGTGATAAGAGCACAACAAATGGAAGACAGCAACACATTAACAAGGAGAAAAGTAAAAATGGAAGCAAGCTCAGGTGGTGGATAGAGGAAATAATTTTTCTCTTTGGCACAGAGCCACACAGGAGCTTAAAGTGCATTTGATTGAGGCATTTGACTAAAATGCAAAGAACAGAGTGGGATCTGGGATGGGCAACTGAGTAAGGTTTAAGTTCATGAGCATATGAATCACTGATGAGAGGAAGATGATTTTCTGCAATTTTTTTCTCAGCTGATGTCTTTGGCAGCATGTGTGGAAAGGAGAGGGAACTGCATTCAAAGCAGTAGCTATTTAAGGCAGGCTGAGCAGCTGGGGACAAAAGGAGAGGAAAATGATCTGCTGTTTGTGAGTCACTTAAAAGTTGTAGTATGTAAGAGCATGTAAGAGCCATGTTATTGATTGCCTGCTTCACTGGGAAATGGGAGTCAGTCTTCTGTGAGATTCTTTATCTTAGATTTCATTCTTGCTTTTTGTCAGTTGAAAAATCAGTCAAGTTGGTTTTTGTTCAGTAACAAATCCACAACTGGAAGAAGATATTTGGTCCTGTGTGTTTCTACCTCCCTCAAATTGAACAAGAACAGCATCTTCAGCCAATTTAAAGCATCTAATTAGACTGAAGTGTTGAAACAGAAGAAAAACCTTGGTGCCACACAAGCCAGCAGATTGCTTCCCTCATGCTTTGTGTCTTGAGATTTCACCTATGTAAGGAGTAAAGTGCACTGTTTGGGTAGGGTAAATTATTGTGTTGACAGGAGGAATGTTTTGGGAGCTCTTGCTGAACCCTGAATGGCACATATAAATATAAAAACTGCTACATAAAACAATCTCCAATAATAGTACTTGTCCAACAGGATTAGTATATGTATTATTTGCATTAGGACGGCTCAACAAGAGGATTTACATAACTGTGGCATGGATTCTGCCAAAACTAGAGAAGCCTGACTGTGTTCTCTGGTATTACCCAGAAATTTGTGCTGTAAATACATCTGTGCATGGCCAGTCCTGAGTCTGATCAATCCTGGAACAGCATCACAGACTTGTACTAAATCCATACCTAGTTCATCTTCAGGACTGCAGCACAGCACTAAATAGTAGAGTGCTCATTTTCTCTCACTAAAAGGAGCCTCTTCTAGAAAAAAAACCCTTTGCCAGATAATTATTTCATTTTGGTTTATCTTTGTGTCCTTTGCCTTCCTTTCTCTGAGTTTATCTTGACTTTCTTTTTACAGTAGTTCCCATGGCACTAGTCTGCTGTAAATTCAGCTAGGGTTCATAATTATCTTTGGAAAACACACATGCATAAACAGCTACCAGGAATATCTTGTTTGTTTGTTTTCATTATAAAACTCATAAGAAGGACTCGCACTGTCAGTACCGCAGACTGATGGGTTTGAGGAAGACCTCCCTGGAGATAAGCAAAATTTTCCATGTGTCTGTGAAATGAAATAAAGGGCACCTGCTGACTTCTATTTATCATTGCAGACCCTTCTGACTAGCAGCTGGGATTTTGCTAACATGAAAATGTCTTACTTAGGGTACTATATTTGTAATTCGGTTGGATTTTGGAACAGTATTAAATATATGTACTTTTTTCATTACTCTCCTTCATGGCAATCCATCCAAGATATGGATTCTCCACTGATATGAAGGGTCATAATCACACCAGGGCAGAATTCAGCTGCAAGTGTGCAGGTTTTATGTCTGTGTGGTAACAAGGCCAGTGCCAACACTCAGGTGGGGCTGTTCTCAAATATCTTCCTCCAACACCGATCCTTGTACACGACACAGGAGCATGCATATTTTAAATATCTGAGAACTGGCATTCAGACATTGTTGGTGATACTAGAGACAGAATCTCCAAGGCTGGAAGAGACCTTCAAGATCTAATCCAACCATTAACCTTCCCCAGCCACAGTCAGCCCTATGCTGCAGCCCCAAGCACCACAGCCAGAGGCCTCTTGAATTCTTCCAGAGATTCCAAAGCCTGACCATTGTTTCAGTGAAAAAACCCCTTCACCCAGGTCCAGACTGCATTCACTGTCAGAAAGAGCCTATGCCTGGTGTTCTGAGATCAAGGGAGGGTGATGAATAAGCCAGCATGGATTACAAATGTGTTTCCTCTCTGCTCATCTCCAAGAGCTTGGAGATGGCTCCTGGCTCAGCAGCATTCCCACGGGAGTTTGGATCTCTGTGCACAGTAACAATTTGTTTCATGTGGCAGTGATTCCAGCTAGAGTTGAACCCTAGGTGAAGTCTTCACATCTTCCTCATCAATGTACTGATGATAAATCAAATCCTGGCAACTCTTTAAGCAGATCAGATTTATTGGAAGTTCATAAAGCAGACAGGGAAAGCTGCAGATCCAGCAGTTCTTATACATCCCAAATGAACGATGAACACAAAGTCGCATCCTCAGGAACTGCATCTCTTCTCCTTCACCATTCACAGAAAGGGGAGGGAAAGGGAGAAAGCTTAAATTCCACAAGAAACAATGTAGTATACAAGTTATAGTTACAGATAAATCCTGCAATCCCCTCCTAAACTGAATCAATGTTTAAGATTTTAAGAACTGCCCCAAGCTTCAAGGTATGTCTGCATCAACTGTGAAAGAAAAGGACAGAATGACTGTGTGTGCTGACTATAAAAAAAAATATACCTGTCTTTGATAGTAAAGAAATAAAAAAGAAGATTTCTTCTTCCTCTTCTACAACCTATAGAGAGGATATTAATGTCCAATGGAACTGAAAGTTGCCCTGCCCGAGTCCAAGAGCTGTAGTAACAAAGTTGGTATACCAAGACTATTTATAAATAAAAGAAGAAATATTTTATATTTATATACATAGACATCACCTGCTATTTAAGGATACACATTGTGTTAAAATAGCACTCTTGCTGCTGCTCATTTAGTTGCAAAAAATTAGAATACATGCATTTGATGCCAAAGCTAATATATACATCATAACTTAAAAACAGACAGCAGACATGTGGAATAAGAAAAATGTAACCTAAAAAATTAAATAGGTATTTTTACATTCCTCTTAAAATAGGCAATGGCCACATTTTAATTATAGATTTAATTATGCAGTGTCTTTAGTTAAAATAAATGTAACTTTGCATTATACCTAATAATGTCCTGTGTGTTTTACAGTATCAGAAAATACCACAAATTCTCTGTGCTTAGTGTAGGAAATATTGCAAAAACATAAATGTGTGCAAAAACTGGATACAGATAGTCTAACTGTGATGAAATTCTGGCCTAAAGGTACAGGCCCAGGATACGTGTTGGGCATCAAATGGCACTATATGAGACATGTTTAAGCAGGAAAATCAAATTTTTCCCCCAAATCTGATCACAGCCTTTGCTGTGAGTTTAAAAAAAAAAAAATTCCTATATGAAAAGTCCGCATGTTATGACTTGCCAATACATCACCTACTTTTCTATGAAGGTGAGATTCTGCCCCAGAACTCTGATCTCCTGTAAGTGAATTTTCTTTTGCTTCACCACTTATAGTTACACTCGCTGAGGGTTTGGGGTTCAAAACACACCCGGGTTGCTGCAGGAGCGGGGGCTGAGGAGGGCTGAGCTGGGCTGTCACCACACGGGGACACACAGGGCTGAGCACGGCTGTCACCACATGGGGACACAGGGGCTGAGCCGGGCTGTCACCACACGGGGCTGAGGACGGCTGAGCTGGGCCGTCACCACACGGGGCTGAGGAGGGCTGGGCTGGGCTGTCACCACACGGGGACACAGGAGGTGAGGGCTGGGCTGGGCTGTCACCACACGGGGCTGAGGAGGGCTGAGCTGGGCTGTCAGCACACGGGGACACACAGGGCTGAGCTGGGCTGTCACCACATGGGGACACATGGGGGTGAGCTGGGCCGTCACCACACCGGGACACACAGGGCTGAGCGGGGCTGTCACCACACGGGGTGAGCTGGGCTGAGCTGGCTGTCACCACACGCTGAGGTTCGGCCGCACGCCCTGGAAGTCGCTGACGGTGAAGGAGCGGGAGCGGCGGCGGAGCGGGCCGCGGGCGGCGGGCCGGCCCCGCAGCAGGCCCCGGTAGGCGGCGGAGCGCAGGAAGCGCGGGTAGCTGTCCTGCTCCATCAGCCGGTACACCGTGCTCTGCGCCGCGTCGAAGGTGCTGCGCAGGGGCTGCCCCATGCTCTGGCTTGTGACTTCCTTGGTGTGAAAGTCCAGATTCACCTGGAGGACGAGGAAAAGGGTATTTGTTTAATGGACATTCATGCATATCCTGTGTTAATATCTACCAGCGTTGATACTGTACACCGGGAAAAGACTTTTCTGATAAGAGTGAAGCCTTAAGTTTGAGCCTTCATATTTTCCACTTAAAACGTGTTAGCAAGTTCTTTCCACAGCTTAGTCACACAAAACAATCCTTTTCCAGCCCCAGAACCAAGGGCACCGCTGCAACTTCTGGCCCAAAAAGTGCAAACAACAGGGAATGGAAGAGAGCAGACTGGGAGGATGGGACTGCATCACCAGGAGCTGGAATTGGACAATTTACCCCAAGATGGAAATGGGCCAAAACATAGAAGTGTGAAAAGTTGTGACTTGTCATCCATATTGGGTGTGGCCATGGCTGGATCTTGTACTGCCCGAGGTGTATCCTGTGAAGGCCTTTAATAAATCTCTATTTTATTCCTTTAACTCTGCCCAGGCATGAGGAGGACCTTGAATCCCCCATACAACAGGATATTAATACCACAGAATTTGTGTGTTTGCCTTCAGTGGTGGCTCTCAAAAAGTCTCCACAAATGTATCATTGAATGTACCATGGAAAACTGGGGAAACAGAAGAAAAACTCTGATATTGGGCTAAAAGTAACTTTTTAACAGTGAACACTGTATAGTCACAGGTTCCCAGCTTTGCAATACTGGACTATTACAGATCTCCACTGCTCTCATGTAGGATTAAAGTAGAACTTGTTCTAATAAAATGACATTAGTGAATAGTTAAAATTTCTGGTTTCTGTGTACTTTGTGTAGTAGGAAGGTGAAAAAATTCTATTTTTTTTTTTTATTTAAATGGGTCTCTGGAGGCTTTAGACTGGGGAAGTGTATCAGAATTACTATTTACTCCATGTGCTGCTGGATTCACCCTGGGAAATGTTTAATAGTATAAGAATTTTAATGAAGTGACAGGCACTGGTTCAAGCATGTTATTTTGAAAAATAAGGTAGAATATATTTAAAAAATTGTTGACCCAATCAAAAAGTGACTTCTATAATGTTTTTCTTTTCCTCCCTGAGAGGCACCTGTCATTTCCATACAACTAGTTGGAACAAATAGTCTAGATCTAAGAGCTGAAGGGCAATTAATGATCAGAGAAGGGTCCACTCATCCAAAATTTTATGATCCCATCAAACTGTAGGCTCAGAAATTCGTGTAAAAGAGTTCTGCTGGACAAGGAGTCAGAGGAGATGTGCAAGCTCCAGAGCTGTGTGGTCTCAGCTGAACCCAAGGGAGGAAGTCACACCAAAGCCAAGTGTCCAAGGTGAACCTCAGCATCCACCCTGCCTGCACCAAACTCAAGAATGGCACAGAAAGAAATTGTTATGTTACTGTGACTTCCCTGCCCTGTCCTCTCCTCAGCTTTCTCCTGCTCATCTCTTTGCTTCAATCAGTCTCAAGCATTGACAGTGTCAGCACTTGTTACTTGGCCAGGGCTGCTTCTCCCCCAAGGCACACAGCAGGGAAAGGAATGGAAAGGGACAGAAGTCCTTAAAAGTAAGCATTTCCCAGGAAAAGCAGATCTGAATCCTAATGCAATCTATGGGAATTGCAGATGGAAACTGCACTGCTTTGCAATCTTTTCACTAAAATGAGAATTACACCTTTTTCACCCTCATTACAAGGAAGCAGAAGTTAGTGTTTAACTTTTCCTATTCTGGCAGATAAAAAAATACAGCTATTGATCTACACAAATGTGATAGAATTAAAGGAAAATGTAAGTCAAAAAGACCTATTCAAGAGGCTGCTTGTGATTTTACTGAAATTTGATGATCTCCCAACCTGTTCATCTCCTTTTTAGGGCAGGCAAAAAATTATTTCTTTTGTTCATTTATGAACCCTTCATAAACTTCAGTAAAATGACTAAGTTGGAAATATAAAATCTTTTTTTTCATTCTTAGGATATTAAGAAAAGGCCTTAGCATTGGTGAGGATTGTCATATCAACATCATTTTGTGCTGACAGTAACACACCAGGGATATACAATTGGAGATGGAAAAGGGAGAGGGAGTCAATCAAGACAAGTCCATGCTCCTTCCAGAGTTTTGGCTTTTATGAAAGTCTTGTTTTATCAGGGGACTGCAGGATTAGCCCTTGAGGCTGTTTCTGGGCATGCTCTTCTCAAAAGAAAGTTTCACCAGATGCAGTTGTGTCAATCAAACACTATGTATAGTGAGAAAGGTCTTTACCTCTTTTGGAGCATCTTTCTGTATGAATGTTTCAAAAATGGTCTTGGCTTTTGGCAGAAGTTCATGTGCACTTTTGCTTTTCTTGTAATCCTCGCAGGCTATCCAGAATTCGATGTTCTCCTCACTGAACTCCGTTTTCAGAAACTTTGTGAAGGCATCCAGCCCAGCTACAAAAGGGAAAGTTGAATTGCATTAAAAAATATATCCTTATCAGACAGTTACTCTTTCAAAGAGTCTGTGCAAGGTAGTACAATATGTTTTGCTCCCATGGAATAATATCACATTAGAGATAATTATCCTAGAATACATAAATACTGTAAATAAGTGCAGTTTCTCCATTGTGATCCTGTAACTCTTCTTACAGAATTCTCAGCATCAGTAAAAAAATGCTACCAAGATCTCATAAATTTAGAAAAAAACATGAAGCAAAACATATGGGAGTATGTGGAAGTGGTGGACTTTATTCCAGCTGAATATCAATTCAGTTTGATCAAAAATCTATTTGAATCTTTGCTTATAAGTAAACTACTCTTCAGCAGCAATTTAAAATGGATGGCTTTCAGCATCTCTCTAATTGGAGAGGCTTTCAGCATCTCTCTAATTGGCTTTATCCTGCTGTTGTTATGCTGAGGATATTTTCTTTGCCAAGCATGCTTCATCTGTGGAAATAATGCAATTGTGTGGATGTGAACTGTTCAAGGAACAGATCTGAAAAGCCCACAGTGTCCAGCACTGTAGCTGAACCATCCGTGTGCCCTCCAAAATGAAGGCAGGAACATTTGTGCATTTGATAATTATGGGAGCAGCAGGGCCTCTCAATGATGGCCAGCTTGGATCCAATCACTTAGAAACAAAATGTCAGGAGTGACAAAATCTTTTAAGTATATGGAACATATGCAGTAAGGAATATTTGAGCAATATTATGGCTAAATGTTCCTGTTTACTGAAGGGACTCTTTGCTGTCTGCTGTATTACTTTGTTCAATAAAACACCAAACACAAAAATGATTTTAAACTATTTGCACAAGTTGACAGCAAGCCATAGCTGAAGAAAACAAGAAGAGCAGGAAACACATGCTGCCATAAATAACCCATCATACCCAGTTTAGGTCACTGGCATGTCTATTCAAGGACATAACTGGATTTTCTGATTTTCCATCCTTTACCATCAATTCTCCATCCTAACAGTCTGCATGGAGAGACAAAAAACTACTGACCTTTCTCAGAAAGTAGTTTGTCAAAAGACTCTCCCCATTTCACTGCTTCTTCAGGAGACACACTGCTTAAGAAACAGAAATGAGTTAGAATAATTGTTCATACTGTGCATTTAGAAGCTGGGGAACACACATTATCTGTCACCATTGTGGCTCAGGACTGTTCCACAAAGCCTTTGATCAGATCACCTCACTAAGGGAGATCATTCTCTTAGGGCCTTCAGGAACATTTCCTTTAACTCACTTTTGAGATTTTTTTCCTGCAGAGTTATATTTCTTTTCTCTTTTTATAAAAACATCAGAGCAGAGACTTTTCACTGTGGTATTTGTGTTGTCCTACTAATCTTTAAAGGAACTGAGACCATGTAGCATGGTAAAACTGATGAGGGAAGCAGGTCTTGTCAGCTATTTAAACTGGAGATAGTCATGCAGAGATGTAGTTTTGAATATGCTCCCTATGAAGCTGTTACCACAGTCTGCTTTTTTAATGAAATATACAGAATTCTGTAACCTGAAGAAAAAACTGTAGCAGTATGGTTTAGGTGTCAGTTTTACAGGGCAATAGCACGTGCAGTCTGGTTTGTTTACCACAAACATTCCAAATGCCATGTGATTCTGAGACACTGTGCCTCATTTATAAAACTCCTCATGTTCGTCATCAAGTCTGACAAGTTGCACGTGTTTCACGTCAATTTTGAAAAATCTGCCCCAGGAAACAGCAAAGAAAGGAGAAAAAGAAGCAATTTTTATCAGTTGCTTTGTGGATGTGAATGTTTGGAACCATTTTCATTCCAAGACAAATCACAGGACACTGAAAGAATCAGTAAGTGACTGCTCTGGGATTAGGTGATCAAATCAACTTATGGACCAAAGGTTTCTGGAACATGATCCCACTTCCTCATCAAGGCTTGCTGTTCTGTTTCCTGATTTACACACTTTGGGCTCCCTTGGCAGGGAGGAGGCACGTGAGGTTTAGATGAAAGGAAATTGCAATCTCTTTGGTAAGGAATTGAAGCCAATAATGCCTCTGGGTTTGCACAAAACGCAAAAGGAGGGGTTTTGATTTGGTTTTTAACATTTTAATAGGTGTCACAGGTTTCATAGCTGAAGTAATTTCTTGCAGGAATGAAAATTTTAACTAGGGAGGAGAAAAGAGTTCATGAGGAGAAATTTGGGAAAGCAGGGGAATTCTGGAGTCAGGGAAACAAGACCTCACTCCCTTCCAGCATTTATTAGTTATGAGAATTACAGAAAGTACAGTGAACTCTGCCAGCTGCAGGTTCCTGTACCTACAGAAATTTTTTTTGCTGTAGTGCAAGATAAAACCTTATGACTTTAGACCACATACTCAGTTCACAAAGGCATGAAATTCTGGAGAGGATCTTTGCTGGGTTTGGAAACTCCTACTGTGAGTTTCTGCTTTTTCTTCAGCATCTGTAACAACCCGGGAGCCTCACAGAGCCCCAACCCCTGAGTGCAGCAGTGAGCTTGTGCAATAATAGACAGAAACCAAGATTTGTTCAACTTTGCCGCTTTCTAAATATGAGACAAAACTAATTTCGACTAATGGATAGACATTTAAACTAAAAGCAAACTTTTAAATGAACAAATTAGTTAACTTTTCTACTATCACCTCAATTTCCATCTGTAGTGTTTTAGTAAAATCTCTTCGACTGATTTTAGTAACTATGTGTGAAAAAATGGAAATTATAAAAGAAGTAAATCACTTAATAAATTTCAAACTATTATCTCACTTTATTATTTGAAAAAGAGTAAATTTGGTTGTTTTTTTCCCATTTTTGACAAATATAATTGTCACTTTAATCCAAATATAAAACCAGCAAAAATCTACAAGTTTCTCTTTCATACAAGAACAGTCAAATCTCTGTTAAGTTAGGCACCAGCTGAGAGTAACATGGTAAAAGACAGCTGCCTGAATGAGGAAATGATGTTAAAAGGGGGAAATTCTACAGAGAATTGTTACTGCTCTAAAAGTGCCATCTGGCCGATTGTAAGAATGCAGTGAATGGCTGGACTTTGCATTAAATACCTGGGGTATGTGAGCCACACAGCACTGTCTGCCTCTATTTTCTCTTTACAGATGCAATCTTGGAATGGTTTGACATGTCTGCAACCAGGACATCTCAAAACGTGAGCAATAAACACGGCCTGGTGACTCAGATGCACTGCTGGGATTGTTTAGATGCTCCCTCCCCAGCCACCTTTCCATGGCTCCTGGAAACCGAGTTTGGGCCCTTAGGTGACCTCTACCACGTGCTCATTAATTAGCACATTAATGGCTTCTAGAAGCAGCTCTGGTCAAAGCAGGCAGCTTGGTCAAGAAAGTGGGAACTGCTGGAATAAGAGAAAAGGCTGTGGTAAGCACTGGAGTGTTCTGGGATGATTTGTGGTGGGAAGAAAGGGCCAATGCATTCTTTCAGCCACAGTGTTGTAGCATTCTACATATTTCTTCTTCTCAGTCTGGACCTACAAGTGCAATTTTTAATATAGCAATGTCTTGGCACTCCACTGAAGTGAGGAATTAAACTCTTATGGAAGTCAGTAAACCCAAGACTGTACCCTGCATCTTTATGGTAAGTACTAGGGACAATGCTACCTAAGTGTATGAATTTTGGAGACAAGAATGTTCCACCAATTACTGCAGTTACTGAGGAACTCTGCATTCACTATTTAACACAGCTATGGCATTTGTGCATCACAGAAGTGTTTGGAAAACCTGCTTTGCCAGGAGCTGTATGATTTTCCTGCCAGCTGCATTTCTGAGTGGATTCTTGCTCTTTACAGTCAGTGGACTCCTACCAAGGCTGCTGGCACAAGGTTTAAACCTCTCTGCAAATGTATGGGGACTAAGTGGTGTGAAAACACTGCTGATTACCTCAGTGCATACCAGGTAATTCTGTAGTGTTTGCATGCTTGGGTTACACTGAGAAATTTTCAAAATGTTACTCTGCCCAGTCTGAATGCACACACATGGGTACAGGACACATCCCAAGTCACACAGGTGCTTCTTGGAGGGAATCATCAACCAACCCAGTCCTTTACAATATTTACCTTGCTGCTTTTGTCAAGTTTCCAGGTTTGCCAAGGTGATCACTTTCATGGAATTCAGGTTTTTGCAGGAGCAGGCTCAGCCTATTTCTCTTCTGCTTAGCTCTACGAGAGAATTGGAGTAGCTTTTCAAGAAACATTGTAGAAAGTTGGTTTTTCCCTCCCAAGCATTCTCTGCTTCTGCATTATAGAGCTCCCTATTTTCACTTACAGTAATGTTGGTGTTACTTCTCCTACATATATTATTCACATTAATGGTTTTTTCTTCATAGCTTAGCACATATTTTGCACTGGCAAAGAAAAATGGAAATCCTTTAATTTTCAGCAACCTTTTAATTTATTTTAAAGATGAGGGGCCAAACTTCCCATTAGACAATATAAACAGTTGGCTCAGCATCTTCTACTTTTAATGTTTCACAAAGAAAAAAGGAAGTATTGCTTCCTGTCATTTGAAATTTTTGAAAAAAGCTTTCCCGGATCATATTCAGGCTTTAGAGAAGCATTTCTCAGAACTTGTTGCAACCTCTCTTTCTTAGTATTTTTAAATCATTGTTATATTTCTTGTCCTCAAAAAAAAAGAGAGTTCTTTGAGATAACTCTTCTTAAAGAGTTAATATTTTACACACACAATTTCTAGGATTGCAGTTCATGAGTTCTCACATATATATCAAAAATGAAATTAGCTGTGCCCTAAATTCACCCCCACAAACTATGCTAGAAGAATCCTCCATGTAAATAGAGCACGCAGAAGGTTGGCATGACCTCAACACTTACCCAGGCTGGCTTGCCTTGTTTGGCTCCTCCTTAATCGCTGGTTTCATGACTTTGTAATAGGGTTTATCCTTTGAAGCAGAAATGTTGAGTTGGGGGAATAAAAGAAGTGGGTTCTCCATCTTCCTCTAGAGAAGCTTCCGGCAAGGTTCCCGGTGCGTGCTGGCTCGGGCTCTCACATGCTGCAGCAGCCTGGGCTGCCCTGGCCAGCCTCAGCCCTGTGTCCAGAGGAGGTGGTGGCAGGAGGTGGCTGTGCACTGGCCACTGCAGCTGTGCCCACAGCAGGCTCTAAGGGCAGCTCTGGCTGTGCCCTCGTCCCTTGGGGAAGTGACACTGCAGCTCTGCAGGGCTCCGGCTGCAAACCGCAGCCCACAGCAGCGGCTGCTCTGCGCAGCTCAGCTCCTGCTCAGGCAGGGTGACAGCCCGTGCCCCCAAACACCTGTACGTGCCCATGGCTCCTAAAATTAACCTTCATGACTGTAATGCTGCATGAAATAACAGCCAGCCTTCTCTTCAGCCCCCAGGAGCACCCCATCTGCCCTTAAACTGTCCTCTGCAGCGTCAGGGCCGTGTGCTGCACGCAGCTCCATCCACAGCGCCCTGACTCCAAACTCAGGGTTTCTCAGTGTCTCCTCCAAGCTTTGGCTGATCAATCATTTTGCAAGCAGATATTTCAATTTTTGCACCGTTCTTCAGAAATGACAACCACCCACTTCTGATTTCCAGTTCATCCCCTAAATGCTCCCGCTTTCACTTCTCTGTCTGTGGATTTGTGTTTACTTGCAATCTCTCACCCAGGATAGAAAGTCTTTAGCTCAGAAAAATAAAAAAATCTGCATTTTTAAAAATTTTATTTTGTTCCTAAATAACCCAAAACTTCTCATTTCAGTTTGCATAAGGTAAAAATATATTAATCTTTGAGGTTCATCAGCACAAGTTATCTCTTCGCATACGAGTCTGATGTCTGTTAATTTTTTGGGGTTTAAATTCAGTTTCTGTTGGAGGTGTCATAAGAACAATACATCTAATAAAGAAACATCTTCAGTGTTAGCAGAATGAGGCACTGGAAAGGGTTAAAATTACTGTAGTTAATTGATTAAGAAATTAATAGTTCTCATGTTTTTAATGGCAGTGTCTCATTTTGATTTCTCAGGTAGGACACTGAGCTTCGAGGAGAAGACACGACCTCATTACCTCCCATCATTTTGTTGTGTTTTACTTCCATGGGTACTTCTGGTGAGAGTCCCACTGTGGCCTTTTTCGTGTGGAGCTCAGGAGAATGGGAATGGGAGATACTGATATTCAAAAGAAATGAAAAAAATCCCAACTCTGCTAGGAATCCAAATTTGTGAAACATTAAAAGAAGAATAAAATGTAATCTATTGTGATTTTTTTAAGAGTTAACTGAAAAACTCTCTTGTGCCACATGTGTGATACAAATTTTAAAATCAGACTGAATGGAGAACAGTGCACAACTGCCTTTTGTAACCCAAGGCACTTTAGGAAGCAGGGTTACAGTTTAAACCTACTTTTCAATTTCAGAGAAGGCTTATATCATGCATATTTTAAACTGGCTTTAACCACAACTGTGTTTAATAATTTATTCTGCCTTTAACAGATAAGTAAATAAAGATAGACTGCATGATTTTATTTCACTTTTCTGCAATAGTGGTGGTCACATGAGCTTTTTTTACCTGTTACATGTATAAAATATTGTCCATGCCCATCTGACATACTTTTGTTACCTGCTGATTTCAGCTCCTGGAAAATATTTGTAATTGTGGCCTCCACATCCTATGTAAGCTGATTTAAGGAAGATTTGGAGATGGAATATAATTCAGAAGTGAATTATGGGGGGCGACTGCCATCTAGAAGGCAGCTTCTGGATGGGGATGAGCAGCTGTGTCCCCTCTTTCAGCACCCACCAGCTGTCGGGACCCAGCACATCCCTCTGGCTGTCCTGAGCAGCCCAGACCCTGCCAGGGGTCTCAGAGACCCTGGCACAGAGCCCAAGGTGCTTCTGTGGGTTTGATTATGGCCCATGGAGCAAATTACCAACCTTCTATGAACACCAGCAAGCCACAACAGTTTAAGTAGAATATTAGTGGATTTATCACAGGGTGAATTATGCATTTTGGGATTTTGGTACAGGGGGGTTATGGAGACAAGATGGAGGGAACTGGGTGTGTCCAGCCTTTCTCCTTCTTCTTCTTAGCCTCCATGTTCTGTGGTGATGTTGGCACTCAAGATTGGTTTAGAGCAGAAGCTCACTGTCTAACACAGGTGATGGGCATTGGGCAGTAATTGTAAACATTGCACACATTGTAGTTTGTAGTATAAAGACACAACAGCACCCCGGGGGCAGGCAGAGTGCCTGTGGCTGCCCTGCTGAGCTGACCTCGGCGGGGCAGGAGAAAATTTTTATAGATAAGGTAAAATAAACAACACTAAGACCGAGAAATGAAGAGCTCTGACTCCTTCTTTAAGCACTGGGCTGGGAAAAGAGACTTTGAAACTTTTCTCGGGGTCACTCTGACAAACAAATGATCTCGACAACCAGCCATGGTCTGAAGGGCCTGTCCAACTCACTCCTCAATGACCCTACATGGCTTTTATGCCTTGGATGATTGAATTATTCCTGTACTACACTGCAAGCAATTGTGTCAGTCCTGACCACAGCTGTGTGCTGTGCACCTCCTGAGAATTCACTTAGAAATCTGGAGTGGGGAGAGGGGGGAATGATCACAAACAGTTTTCCCCCACTCACCTACACTTCCCCCTCCCCATTAATAGAAAGCTTACACTAAATCTAGGCCATGAAGTAGCCAAATTACATCCAAGTCAGTCTGTGTTTTGTCAGCACTGCTGCTGGTGCTAATGAGCATCCCTGTTTTGAATTGTAAGCTACAGTAGTTATAGTAACAGTATTAATGACTCTGTAAATGCTTCTGGGCCATTTTGGGTGCTGCAGGATGACGATACAGGAAAACTAATAAGTTATTTTAAAACCAGATAAAGCAGACCTACAATATGATGTTGATGACATGACTAGAGATCTAGAAAGCTCTAAAACAAATTGTGATGAGAACTAACCACTGAAATATCTTCACAAATCTGTTGGGAAGGAGGCTACTGATTTTTAAGCCCTCAAATCAAGATTCTGAAATATGAGAACAATATTGAGTTAATGTTCTGTTACTTGCAGAAATACATTTTTCTATGGTTGGATGAATACTAAATGTATTTTCATAGCAACCTTCATGTGACACAAAAATAAAATTGAATAGAGCATAAAGTGCAGGATGACAAGGTCATGTCCTGATCCTTTGGGCCTTCCTGTTCTTTGGCTGAGAAGTGTCTGTGCTGGCTTCTGTTGGTGTTGATAAGGTCTTGTCACAGCTGATGATCAGGTCATGCTTGATTTGTATAGACGCAGTAGCTGCCCTCTGTGAAAGAAATATTGACTGACAGTGTTAACAACAAGGCCATTGTGTTGTACACTGAGAATGTAATGTTTCCTTTTTACAGGGAGTCTCTGAGAGATTCAGGCTTTCAGTCCAGCTGAATAGAAGTGCAGCCCCAACTGAGCAGTTCAGCTCAGCACAAAGAGCTGGAGCACAATGGGAAATCCTCCTTTGTCAGTAGTCCCAGAGCATCTCTCTCCAAAGCTGTTTTCCTTACTTCCCAGGTAAATGCAAACTTTGCCTCCTCTATTTCCATTCTCATGTTCTGGCTCTGCCCAGGCCCCTCCACAGCCAAGCTCCAGCACTGTTCTTATTCAAATCTAATCTTAGCAGTATGGCTTTTGTTGTGTTAGGTTTCTGTTGAACAGAAGCAATATTTGTGAGAAGAAAAACAAAATACCCAAACCAATAGTGGCTTTACTGCTTTTTCTTACAGGAAGAAATAAGCATGGAAAGAAACTTCACTGAAGAGCATGGGCTGAAAACATGAATTTCCATATTTCGTTTTCATGTAAAGACATTTGAAGACTTGAAAACTAAAATTATGTGCTTTGAACTAATTTGGTTTTAATTAATAATTCTGCTCTTCAGTCACTTCTGACCAGTTTATCACTCCTCAATATTTATGTTGTTTATTCCTTATCGGAAACAATAATTGGACGTAAAATTTAATAATTACATGATCCAACCAATGGTTGGTTTTTTCATCTCTTCCCCATGAAGCAAACCCAGAAGGAAAGGAGTTCTATTGGAAATGTCGACTAGAGGATCTTGCTGCCTGCTAATTCAGGGAATTTGTTTAGTGGTGCCCTTAAAAGATGCGTCCCAGGGATGGGGGATTGTCGTGTGGGGTTCTTCAGTCAGATAAGGAGAATCATTGTGACGCCTGCACACAGCTCACGTTGAAAAATGTGCTTTTCTCCTTTATTGCTGCTGTTTAAAAGGAAGGAAACAAAATTGCGTTGTTTCAGATGTGAAGCACTGACAACAGGAACATAACACTTCGCTTTTGGGGTCTGCTAGCCAGGCATTGCTGAAGGATTTTTTTAAGCCATCTGTGATGAAAACTCGAGAGCGGCGCAGGCTTGGGAGTCTTTGTAGCTTCATCAGAACTTCAGCCGGGGAAAGTGTTTACATCGGTGCTAAACGGAATTAATTTATTTGGTCTTTTGAAAGGTCAGAATAAGAAAGTGAGTCTGCAAAGTTCTCAGCTGTATTCATTTCCTGCCTGGCCCGCGGTTCCCGGCCGGCATCTCTGATTAGTGCTGTTTACAAGTGCCATACATCACTGGCACCATTAATCTTCAGGCAGGCGTTTCCTCGGCCGAGCCCTGCGGTGTTTGCAGCCAGCTCTGACATCAGCGCTCATTAGACAATGGCGTGTTAATGAGCAGCTTCCGGAAAGGCTCACCTTCCACACTCACGGGCCTCTTTGGAAATGTGGTTTTCTCGTTGTGCTGTTCGCCGGAAATGCTGAAGGCGGGAATGTTCTCTAAATCCTGCCCAAAATATCCTTCCTACCGGAGTTCTGCACTACTGGATTTATTTCTGTCTTACAGAAACCCAGAATGACTCCTCACACGACAACCGGATCTTGAGGGGTTTTTAGGGTTTTTTTGTTTTTGTTTGGTTTTTAAGACAGATTTTATCAACCCATGGCAATGGAGCAAACAGCGGCAAGTTTTGGGCTGAGAGTTTTCTGGTCCTCTGGGAAAGATGTGGGACTGTTGCTTGGCCATGCACAAGAGGGCTGTGACTCCTAATCCACTGACTATTAACTGTAATAACCATAATATCAAATTCCCTACAGAGCACAAGGGAATGAAATCTGTGTTGCATCTGTGTTGCTATCCCTGAACCACTGGGTGGTTGAAGCAGAGCCAACATGCTCAATGCCAGGCATCTCTGCTCTTCCAGTCAGACTATCAGGAGCATCTCAGGATGCTGCAGCCCAGCCTGAGCTACCAGGGCAGGCATTGTCAAACCTCCACAGTGATTCTGCAATATTTTTTCCAGCTTATATGTTATTATATTTTATTGTCACTTCTTCCCGATAACACTTTGTTCGTGCATCCTGAATTTAGCTGAGGTGAATAGTCCAAGGGCTTACAAAGTGGTATGGTGGATTTCCCATCAGAGCAGTAAAAATAATTGGTACCCAAAAAACTTGAAAATATATAGCTACATTTCCATATGAATATGTAAATATATTATCTTCAAAGTCTGTCAAAAGCATCTGAAGATATAAAAGCTACATGTCAGTCTGATTTTTCTCTTCAGTAATTACTCAAAGACGTTCATCACGAAAATTAGGTAAAAATAATAATGTTACATCACATTTCAGTGCAATCTTCAGAATGCTGGAGAAATTTTCCAGCAAGGTTCAACTGATTTTTGAGGATTGAAAAAAGTTGTATTCTAGAATGGAAGCTGGAATAGTTTTATTTCCTAGATCATGGAAGTTTTGCAGGTTTAGTTTTCTTTTCCTCCTCCTAAACTTAGAAATCGAATGAGGAGTTTGGCTTCGAGGCAGGGACATTCCTTGTCAGCCTTTACCAGTCAGTCATTGTCTCTCTTCTTCTTTGCTGATACCAGAATTTCCAACAAAAGCCTTCTGTCACCAGGCATCAGGGTACCAGCTTTCCCAAAACTGCTATCCAGTTTTTTCAGATTTGCAGGAACCCTCAAGAAAACTTACTGGTTACCTAACACAGTGAGAGGCTGAGGGCTGTGAACCCCAGAGAACCTTCAGGGAAACTTCAGGCATAGCAGAGACAAGGCTTTGCTCTAGTAAAGTCCTTGTGTGAGTGTTTCATTCCAGCCATGCAAGAAATCTTATCTGATTCGTTCACAGTGTTGTGTTGGAGACTGTGTGATCTGGCAAAGATCTGAGACATTTGGGGCCCAGCAGATGTGAGCAGCAGCAGCAGAAACAAATGAACCCATCCTTCATTCTGCTAGGCAGCAGGGTGGATTTTATGAATTCCTCACTGTCACCCTGTGCTGTTATTACCATGACAAAAGACCTTGCCATTTGGGCACTATCCATTCCTCGAATTTTTCAGGCTTTCAGCCTGAGTCATGGCATGCTTCATGATTATTGTGGGTTTGATGATACACTTCTTAGCTTTTGCACAGTTGTCCTTGGTGACCTCTGGTTTTCACACCAGATTCTCATCAGGCCCAATCTGCTGCTCCTGTCTTTCTCCTCTGTGTTTTTCTGCCACAGCTAGAATAATTGGAATCACAAAAATAAGTTTTGCAAAGCTTGCCAAAAGTGCTTCCTCAAAACAGAGGAAGCCTGATATCTGCAGTTTCAGTATGCACACTAGGAAGGGAGATATTCTAGTCTCTCTGTTGATTGAAAACAGGTGATCATTTATCAGCTTCTGCTGTCAACTTGATAGACATGAATCTTTAATAAGTTTGATATTGCTGTGGTCACCAAATCTAATACAAATGTTGGACTACGTCTGTTGCTGATCAGCCTAGATTGCCTGAGGACAGACCGTTGATCTGAAATGTGTCCTTGTCTGTATGAAACAATTTCCATTCCAGTCTGCAGTGACCGCAAGCCATTGTTTGCAATTCCTAGGGAGGGTCTGAAGATCAGGAGACCCTTTGCTTTACTTGGTCCACAAGCGCCTTTCAAATCCTAATTTAGAGATTTTAACTGAGGCTAAGTATTTTTTTTTCAACCCAGAATGATCTCCAAGTTTAAAGTGTTTGCTTTCTGATTATCAAATTGCAGTCTCATCCTGACCGATGTGACATGTTGTAGTATAGACACATGTTGTCCAGAGGATGGATATATGGACACCCAGCCCTTCCAGCACCCAAGTAAGGCACCTCAGCTGGTGGCTGCCAGTACCACGGCTGTCCCGGTGCTCCCTCTGTTGGAAAAGCTCTGACACGTCCTTCCTCCCTCGCAAAAAGGGGTCATGAACACCTCTGCCTAGGAATCAACATCCCACACGTTCTCCAGTCAAACCCAGAAGAGCTGTGTGCTCTGCCCCTCTGCTGCTGGTTCCTTCCATCCTCCCCAGCTCCTGCTGCTGAGAGGGGCTTGGTTCAGCCACAGTCAACAGAGCAGCCTTTCCTAAGGACTGAGAAATAATCAGTGCAATAGTCTGATCTTTTGGAAATTTTCTTCCCAGGTGCTTCCCTGATGAAAGGGGTCAGTTGTTTGGGGTTTTCCAGGAAACACAGAGCCTGATTTCCAGCACAGGGCGCAGGCTGAGGCGCAGCCGTGGAGGGTGCGGGACTACAGCTCCGGGTGTGGCCCTGGGCACAGCTCCTCCCAGCCCTCCTGCCCTCCTCCCTTTCCTCAGCACGCTCTTGTTCTTCTCTAGAGGTAGTTTAGCTGCAGCTTGCCTCGGGTTTCCCCCGAGGTTCAGAGCTCTCTGTGAGAGGTCAGACCTGCAGCCAGCAGAAAGAGCAGCTTTGGTACCTCCATATGTCCACCCCACACCTCCAGCAGATCCCTGCTGAGTCACACAGAATCACAAGAAATCTTTTGGTTGGAAAAGACCTCTGAGATCAGCGAGTCCAAGCTCTGGCCCAACCACACGTTGTCAACCAGACCATGGCACTGAGAGCCCTGTCCAGCCCTTAAACACCTCCAGGGGCAGTGACTCCACCTCCTCCCAGGGCAGCCCATTCCAGTGGCTAATCGTCTTTCCTGTGAAAAAAATTCTTCCTAATATACAACCTAAACCTCCCCTGGCACAGCTTAAAACTTTGGTGATATCACAAGTAGCCTGGGAGGAGAGGCTGGACCCCACCTGGCTCCAACCTCCTTTCAGACTTCCCTTGTACTTCAGTTTTGCTGCCTGGTTCACCCCAACTCATCCCAGACATGTGCCATGATGTGAAGATCCTTGTTGGCTGCCTGGGGGACAAGAGTTGGCCTCATTGACTGTGCAAGCTCAGACCATCAACTCTCAGTTTAAAGATCATCTGTATCAGACAACCCTTGTGTTGCTGCTGAGAAGTACCTGTGATGCTCTTACCACCTGCTCACTTCTGATGGGGATCTCCAGTATCCAGAGCTGAGTGATCATGCACTGCTGTCCTGGTCACCCTCTTCCAATGACAGACCCATCAATGACAAATCTCCATTTGTGTTCATGGCACAGGCCCTGTTTCTTTCTATTTCTGTTACTTTTGTGGCAGGGCTGTGCAGACGTGGCCAGAGACACAACTGTTCTCTTGATGTTTGCACCTGTAGTCATTATCTGGCAGCTGAGTGCATGTGGGAACCAGCGTCATCTCAGCTGGAAAAAACCAGGTGGGCTGGGCCCTGGGGTCCTTGTCTGGCTCCTGAAGGATCATTTGGCACTGCTTTGCTCATTTAACTGGTGTGATGGTTATCTGAGCAGAGCTGAAAACAGGGAACCCCAGCAAGCCCTAGGGGCAGAGTCAGAGCAGATACTTCAAAGCAAAATCCCGGGCTTGTGCCTAGGACATGTGAGGGAAAGCCTCCTTGCACAAGTGAGCCTCTCTGAAATCTCACTCTGGCTGCTGCAAAACGTGCTCCTCTTCAGGTGCCTTATTTATCTGCACTTTCTGCTTATCATCACTTGAGGGCAGTTAAGCTCATGACAGGTCTTGCTTTAGCCAAGGGTAATTTGATCAAATGTTAGCATTTTAGCTGTTAAAGTAAAACCCAGCAAAGCCAAGGAAAAAGTCATTGCTTTGGGTCTGACTGTGTCCAGGTTGTGCCAGGGAAACTGTAGCTGTTAATCACCATCTTCCTGGGTGGGAGAGGATGCTCTCCCTTTGCTTGAATACAGCCTGCTTCAGTAGACTGCCTGGTGCTCCCTAAGATAAAAAATGCTACGTGTGAGATCATCCTGCAGCACTTCTTGACACAGTCTGGCCTGTGCAGTGCAGGAATTCTTGGACAGAATTTGCTAGCAAACCATGTTAGTCATATGGAAAAAATTGTGGTCCAGTGACCAGTGTCCATCTCTCAGTGTGTAACTACATGTGAATGCCACAGCAGTGACAGGAGGCTGAGTAAGTCCAGCCAAAATCAGTTTCTTGGAGAGCATGGAAATTTCCTGTCTCTCAATCCTGGTCTGATTGACTCAGTGGCATTGTATGGACACTGTGTAGGGTGTGTGTTGGCACATGAGAAATGAGCACCAGAGCTCTCCAAAGAGAGGGATGCAGGGTCCAAGAGGGAGGGCCAAGATGTGTGTAGGGCCATGAGCCTTCAAATCCCACAAGGTGTGTGGTGAAAACCAGTCTGCACCAAAGTGATGCTCAGTGGTGTTTATCTACCCTACAGCAGGCACAGCTGAAATCTTGGAATTTTTCTGCTGAATTTTTCCTCTCCCTGCATTACCAGCTGTGAGCTTTGGCAACAGAAGGGTCAGTGATGGACACAACAGCTCCTGACCCTGGCCTTAGTCATAAACACTGGGACAAAATGTAAGGTGAAGCCTGCAGTGTGATCTGAACTGATACTGAAAGAAAAAGCAATGTTCCTTTGGCCCTGCAAAGCTCTGAGTAGGCTAATTAGCCTACTAATTAGCCAGGATGATGGCATGGCTAATTGGACAAGGCTGGGAAATTGTGGTGCTGGTACATCTGTTTTGCTCATATATACAGGCAGGAAGCCTTCTTGATTGAACTTGATCTGCCTGTGGATCCTTCCTAACATTCCCAATTGAAGTTTCCTTTTGGTGGGACCAGGTGCCCCCTGATCTACAGAAAGGATAGAGGATGTCCTATCTCTCCTTGCTCCTTGTGAGTGTTGGACCAGATGGGTTCTGATTCCCTTCCAGACCTCAGTTACTCTGTCAATAAGACTTGAGAGTCTTCCTGAAAACAAACAAGCCAACAAATTGCCCCAGCAAACCAGAAAATCTTAGACCAGCCCAAACCCCCTTGATCTTTGAGACTTGATCTTTGTCTCAACCCAGCATAGGAGCTGAGGAGCTGTTCCTTGGGCTCTCCACCAGTTTGCTCTGGGACACATGTTCCAGGGGCTGCAGCTCCCTGCTTTGGAACATGGAACATGCATCTGAGCCAGGTGCAACAGATGCTGCTGCTGTGCCTGAGTAATGGGCAGAGGCTTGTGTTCCAGGGAGCAGCTGTTGAAGAGAAATCAGGGAGGCCATTTAGCTGAAGTTACAGCAGAATCAAGCAATAAATCCTCTGCCAGATCAGCTGTGTTGCTGCAGGCAGGGCTGTGCTGTGCACACCAGCAGTGGGCAGTCAAAGTCCATCCCAGTGTCTAGCCAGTGTTCACCCCACTCCCGGGGGTGGGGGGCCTGGAGGGGCGTCCCCCACAGCCAGGAGAAACCAGAAGTTTTGCCTTGTGTTAGATTTCCCCTGGGTCCTAGCACTGCCCTGGAAATTAGCACCTGACAGGAGTCTGCTGGCCAGGCAGGAGCTGGGAAGATTTCAGTGTAAGAGGAAGGTAAAGCAGCTTTGCTTTATTTTCTGAAATGAGTGATTTCTTCCCTCCATGTCCCAGTCCCAGGCTCTTGTATTTTTCATACTTCATTAAAAGTGTTTGTAATTATATGAGTGGCTTCAGAGGCCAATTAAGCCTTCATTTGGAGGCTGCTCTGGCTGCTGGAAGCCCTCCATTAGGCTGAGCTTCTGCCAGGGAAAAACACCACACAGTCTTTAACAACTGTACCAGCTCTGATCTGCTTAATGTTGATTTTCCTATTAAGTTCAGCTAATACTTTTCTAATTGTGTGAGCTGGGCCTGAAGCCAGGCCCAGTGACTTTTGCCAGCTGCTTTCTAAGGCTGAATCAGAGATGAGCAGAACCCTCCCAAACACTCCCTGCACACGTGGAGGATAAATATAAAAATACAAGAGCCTGGGACTGGGACATTCTATGGCTGATCCACAGGCAGGGGCCAGTCTTTGAGTCCATGGCATCCCTTGTGCAGGAATTATTGTGTGGGCTGTCTGGGGCAGGTGATACACTACAACCTGCCCAAGAGGGGATATTTACAAATAGAAGGATGTTCACAGCTCTTCCACAATGTGGAAGGGAGGATGCTGGCATGTTCAGTCAAGGAGATCAGGGATGCCACTCACCTGCTGTGAATCTGCTGCTCATGAGAGGGTGGTATGACAAACCTTCCAACCCAAGCCTTTGCTTGAATCTGTGAAATTCAGGCAGATGTATAAACTCATTGCTGACCAGCAATGAACCTAAAAACATCTGATTTTATTTAATAATTGACTTGCTTTCTTTAATTAAAAATGGCAAGGCAATTAAATAATTTAATTTTTAAAATCTTGTTTAATTTCAATTAGCTCTGATTAATGGCTATTCCTTCAAATAAAAATATCACCATGATAGAAAACACTAGTTTTGAATTTTTCATTTCAGGACCATTACTGTCTCTTAACTTTAAAACCCTCACAGCTCTAATACAATTATCATGTGCCAGTCAAGTTTTAATGCCTTATTACATCCTAACACTGACAAATACAAGAGACTCTGAGCTTGTGTTTGGAGCTGGTTTGTTTCTGCAAAGCCCCTTGTTTGAAGCTGGTGCTGGCCAGGGCCCTGTGGTGACAGCAGGCCACCAGAGCTCACTGACAGCCACAGCACTCCCACCTGCTTTGGCTCTGCAGATCTTCTGGAGCGTTTGTTTTTCAAGAGTTTATTCCTCTATTAAGGTAGGATTAAGAACTACATGTTTGAATTAGGAAATAAGATTCTGGAAGCCAAAATTGCATTTCTTTTCTTGACCATAAAAATTAAAATTTTAAAAGCAGCCATATGACAGGTTCAAAACCCAATTCATCGTGGAATTTCTGGCAGCAAAACATAGCTTCTGTGTAAGGTGTTTGGTACACAGGGAGGGAAATTTAGAGAGCTTGTAATTCACAGCAACACAGCACTAGGCATCCAAAGAAGTCATTATTGTAGATGGTTTCCTGGTAGCAGAAAGAAGCAGGAGGGAGCCAGGCTGTTTCAGAGCAAAGTTGAAAACACTAATTGACTTTTACTCACTGGGAAAGAAGATGTAGCATGACAAATGGCTTTGTGGTTGGAATCAATAAAGGCTGAGGAGAGAGCTGCTGGCTAATGGGGCTGTACTGGGCAGAAGTGGCTGTGCTGGGGTGCTGTGAGCAATCTGCAAGGTGTGCTTGTCAAGCACAGGAGGAGTCAGCAGCACCCACGGCGTGCCAGGGGGAAGAGGGGCTGCAAAGGATCAGGAAGGACCTGGCCAGCACCTGATGCTTGCCGTGGCCTCTGGGCAGAGCACAGCTCCTCGTGGGAGGGCAGAGATGGCTCTGCCCTTCTGGGAGCAGGCTCGGGGTGCAGGGCAGAGTGTCAGAGCCCCTAAGGGCACTGAGGGGCCTCAGCTGCCCCAGCCAGCCCAGCCACACCCTCTGCTCATGGACCAGGAGCTCCCTTTAAACTCAGGTCTTAAGCTGTGCTGTAGGCTGCTCTGTCTCCAGCCCCATCTCCTGCTAGGCCTCTCTCAATGGCCCCACTCTGATCCCTCCCAGGGTGTGGATGGACACTGGTGGGTTCCTGTGTAACCTGTGGCAGGGACAGGCGTTTCGGAAGATTACGGGATGTTACGGAAGGCTGCAAGAACTCTCTCTTCCTTCCTCCCAGAGATAAGGATCACCCTCGGAATGTAACTAGGCATAAAACCCCTAAGAAGCAGATAATAAAGTCTATTTGACCATCCACCACATTAGTGAAAACGTTGTCTTTAGCCCAAGTGACCCAAAGATAATTTGAAGTCACCGTGCTGTAATTCTGAACCAAGTCGCCTTGCCTTCAGAACCAGAAAGCAACAGTAACCTGCTTTGCTCCTGTGCTGTGGGATGGTGCCCTCAGTGAGGACACAGCCAAGGCTGGGGTCATCCCCAGCTCCTGCCTTGTCTCCCTTTGGGCAGCATCTCCCCTGCTGCTGCCTCCTCACAGAGCACATTTGCAGCACAGCCTCCTCAGAAGGTCACTGGGAGTCTGCTGAGCTGCACAGGGGTCGCCAGACGAGCCCTGGGAGGAAAGGACTGCTCTGTGTTTGGCCTGTCACCTTGAGGAGAGGTGCCTTCCCCCCACAGCAAACACATTTCTTTGCTCAAATAATGAGGTATAAGTCCAGTGCTCCCTATTTCACATATCATGTACAGATCAGGGTTTATTCTGGCTTTTGGAAGAAGTGAGCTCAGAAATAACCCAAGGGTCAGTTTTCTAACATTAGGCTGGAATTGTCTTTATTTACTTCTACAGACTTGGCCCAAGCTCAAGGCACTGTAATGCTATGCATTCTTCAGTAAACACAATTAACTGGAAATTCAGAAACATTGATATAATCTTTTCCCTTGCGACTGGTCACTGTGAACTGCTGTCTCTAGCCAGGAATTCAACTTCCTTTTCCCCCAGGGTTGCAGAGTAGGTGGAAATCCATTTAGCTTTAAAAAAAAATAGAAATAAAAATAAATAAAAGAACCATTTTGATGATGCAGCTTAGCTTGGTTTATGGCAGTGGGAAGAATGGGAAGGTCAGGATTGTACAGAGCCAGTGGCTCCCTGCTATTCAGCAAGAGCTGGAGGTTTGTCCCTGAGGCAGCCAGGTGGGATCATTAGGATCAGGACATGCCATGTCCCCAACATTCAGCCACAAATCTCCACCAACATGGAGACCAAAGCTGAACTTTAAACTCCTGTTTTTCCATCTCCCCATAAACCCTCTCTGAAAGAATGCAGACAGGCCCTCTAGAGCTTCACCAAGCTCCAAGGCAGAGGCAGATAAATTATATTTTTAGTGGGAGTTCATCAATGTGGTGTTAAAAGCCCTTCTGCAGATGATCCAGTCTAGTACTTCATGATCTTACAGCTGGAAAAATCTTGTCTGCTGCCTAATCTAATCCTTATTTGGTGTAATTGAGGGCAAACATTTCTTGTCCTTACCCAGCCTGGACACACTAACAGTTTATCATCTTCCTCTCCATAACTGCAGCCTTTTATGGCTGTGATGTTGAGGTACTTCATGTATCATTACCCTGTGTCCCTTTGGTCTGCCTACTTCTAGATTGAACAAACTCTCATTCTCCCATCTTACCTTTTAGGTCTGCACTCTGGACTCTTTCCAGTCAGTCTGCAGCCTCCTTGAAGAGCAATATCCATCTTCCAGCCTCTGACTGAATGTCTGAAGGAGGTAGAGCCCTGTGCTTATCCCACATGTAGGTGTGCAAGAGATTTGTAACAGAAATACTAAGGTTGAAGTGAAGCCTGAATTGTAGTGTGTGTAAAGGATGAGAGAAAAGCAAGAGGGTGAGGATTAAAAGAATGACCTGTACTGATAAGGTAGAGCACTGCTCCCAGGACTGAGTTTCCAGGATGCCATTCCTGGTTGTAAAACTGAAGAATGTGTTTATGTCATGGCCAAAAGACCTTGCAGTCTGGTCAGATCATGGCACAGACAAGGAAGGCATCACAAGAGCCCACGTCCCACCAAGAGAGTGGCAATGGGCCACCAGGAAGGCAAACGTGTCCAGACTAGGAGAAGCAGATAAGCCTCAGATGTGAAGAGTTTAGCCTGTGCTGTTGGTGGCAGGAAGGGCAGTGTGTGCAGCTTAAGGCTCCATTTCTGCACACTGTCCTGTGCTCCTGGCAGTGTGGTCCCAGCCTGGAGCCTTTTACCTCCTGGGAAAACTTTGTCTGCTTAGCTCTGTAGTTGATTGCAAGCTTCTGTGTCTCATCCATTCATCCTGCCCTGACCTCCAGCAGCCTGGCAGGGTGCATGGCACACTCTGCTCTCCCTCCCCTTGTTCCCTGTGCAGGACTGCTCATGTTCTAAATCTCCATGCTTTTCCCCATTTCCAGTCTGTAGTTACACTGCTGCTAAGCTCTGGACATGCCAGGTTCACCACTGCTCTTCCATGGCTGCATATTTGGGGATTCTGGATGGATTGGAAAGGGTGAGAGTGTCTCCAGACAAGCCCTGGAGGGTCAGATGTACCTGCTGCTAAACAAAGTATTTGCTTCCCTGCATTGCAAACCCTGGATAGTTAGGCCAGTTTGTTCATGAGTGGAGGCTGGTTGAGATAGTCATGTTTCTACACCAGTACTGAAACAAGTTAACTGAAAAAGCATTAGCAGCTGCAAAACACAAAATAGCTGGATGAAAATCCAATGGAGTTTTGGCTTGGAATAATTTTCCTGTCCTTATATAATAATACCTGAATTTGTGTTCAGGGTCTGTTACTGTTTTGTTGTGATACCGTGATAAACAGAGTTCAAGATAAAGAATATTTGTAAAGTTTATTAAGAGGTAAAATAAGAGACAAAAGTCCAGTGCTGGGGTGCTCCTGGAGAGCAGCCAAAGAACGTGCCCTGTCCTGACAGTGTTATCTTTATATGGTTACATCCATTACATCCTGAGGTACATGCATATTCATGTGCTTCATACATTATTCAAACATTCTTGTAAACTTTCTAAAGTTTTGGGAACTTCTTTGTTTGTGTTCTTCACACTCCAGCTTATCTGCATAACATCCTGTGTGTCAGGTCAACATATTTTATTTCTTCTTGTGTCTCCATCCTGCTGTTTCACATCTTCTGATAAGATTTTTGTATGTCCTCCTTAAATTTAACATGGTATTCTTTAATTGTCCTCTGGTGCTCTGGTTTGTGTCACAGTTATCTTATTACTTGAAGGATTCAGTCAATGGAAAGGGGAACAACATTTTACACCATTTATTTGGTTACATAGAGGTATTTTAACACCTAGTGAATATGGTAAATTCACCCTACTACTATTTCTATAAACTATGCAGGACATACTGAAACTTATAGATTTTGTTATACTGACAAACAGCTAAATAAAGGTGTACATGATATGATATCTGAATATTTATGATCAATGCCAAACATAATATCTATAAATGTGAAAGCCAGTATCATATTGCAGTCCTCTTTTTTATTAACAATACTAAGCAGACATTTGACTGAATTATATACCACAAGATTGTTGGTCAAGGGCTGAGGGCAGAATATCCTGCCCTCTTATGAGCAACTCTAGGCAATATCTGAGAGGGAAATTGCAGTGGGGGAAGAAAAATCCTGCTTTTAGAGCTGTCCCCATTCCCCTTCCCATATGTACTGTATATTACCTTGTGTGACTCAGACAGAACAAAGACAAGCAGGATTTTAGAGATAATTTCTTCGAAAGTTGAGCCTACTTTGGTCTCTGCTGCTGACACAGTCCAGCCTGCCTTCTGTACTGCCCTGATGGGGTTTGGACCAAGTATGAATATACTGGAGAATTTAAAAAGCACAGTGGGGTTCAGCTTCTATCATCCATGAGCTGTAAGTGAAGGTAATCCACACCTGGATGTTGGAAAATGGAAAAATACAGCAGCAAACCCACTCTTGTCAGTGCTAGATTTCATGGAGCAAAGTAATTCTGGGAAGCTCAGCAAGATCACAGTGGTGCACCTTGCACATGAGAGGACACAGCATGGGTGTCCTCTGTTGAGAGACCCTGTTCCCTCCTAGAACGAGCACCATGGTGGGAATTGCTTTTTGAGGACTATCCCTGGGGAGATGGCACCGGGCTGAAGATGCTGCGGTGGGATTTGCTGGCTCCAGGGCAATGGATTCTTGAATGGGAGCAGTCTGAGCCTCCGTGAGAAATGCCTTGAGCTCTCAGGGGTTCGTGCCCTAGGCCACAGCCCTGTGACTTTAACCTTGTGTGATGGGGATGCAGCTCAAGGCAGCTGGCCTCTGTGCCTCCTGCTCCTTCTGCACATCTCCTGGAGCAGAGTCTGCTTCCAGAGGTGCTCATTCACCCTCCAAGAGAAAATCCGGTTTGAGCACAGTTTCTGCTCGGTACAGAAAGTGTCCCAGTGCTCACTGGGAAGCTGCAGCAGAGCAGCTCTGCAGACCAGTGAAACATGCTCAGGGTGATGCCTTCAAACCACTGGAGCACAAGGATCTGAGCACAAGCGATTAGCAGGGAAACCAGGCAGCTTCGGGGCTTGTTTTGATTTCTCTCTATCCCTCCAGTCTAACACACTTAGCACACATCAGGGAGCGGGGCAAGGAGACGCTCTGTTCTCACATCTTGTGAAGTCAATCAGTTGCATAATATGAAACACAGGCAGCAGGAACGTGATCAAGAGCAGAGAAGGGACACATCAAGCGCTTTATTGTGGCTGTGGGAGGGGTGAGCCAGGCCTCTCTCTACTCGATTTATCTTTTCCAAACTGCCTTTTGAGCCTGTTTTGCATCAGCTGCCTGTCACTCTAAACACAGCTCGCATTTCAAGGTAGCTTCCCTGGAGCCCTTGTCTACTAGAACAGGAGGGGTAAGCACCCCCTAAAGCCCCCGGAGCGATTCAGAGAGTTTAGATGAGCCATTTCCTCTGCATTATACTCGCAGCGGGGCAGGGATTGCTCAGGGACAGTGCAGGGCTTGCAGAGTGTGGGGGGAGCCAGCAGGTGTGTGAGACAGGTGAGAGACAGCACCAGGACAGGGGCACCGTATTCAAAAGGCTCCCATGAAAGGAGAGAAATGACCTTTTTTCCTTAAAATAAGGCTTAAACTCAGGGATTCTGCTGCTTTTGAGAGGTCTCTAGGCAGCTAATCCGGTGAGATGCAAGTAGATTTTTTTCAGTGTATTTGTCCTCCTTCAGTCAGGTGTGATGGTGGTCACAGGGGTTTGTAGAGGATGGAAGAGACAGGATCCTGATTCCATGATCAGAAGGCTTGATTTATTATATTATGATATATATATATATATATATATAACATTATAACTATACTACATAGAAAATAGGAAAGGAAAGGAGCTTCTTCAGAAGCTGGCTATGCTAAGAATAGAATGCAAAGAATAATAACAAAGGTCTGTGTCTCTGCAGAGAGCAACAGCAGCTCCACCATGAGTGGTCAGTAAATCCAAACACCTACGGAAGACCAACCACAGGTGGACCTGTTGCATTCCACAGCAGCAGATAATAATTATTTACATTTGTTACTGAGCTTCTCAGCTCCAGCAGGAAAAATCCTAAGAAAGGATTTTTCACAAAAGATGTCTGTGACAGTCAGGAGTACCTTTTGCACTGCCTGAAGGAGTGTGAGCACCAGGGGTTGGGGTATCAATCAACCCAGCCTGAGCCCTTGGTTGTTTCCACTCTTGAGCCTTCTGCTTGTCTCTCATCAACAAGTCCTTAAAGATTTCTCAGATCCGCAGTGCTTATTCAGAGATTGTGCTGCAGATGCACAAAGCCACATCAGGAGGGACAGACCCCCTGCACCACCCGAGGGCGAGCCTGAAAAAACACAGCAGGAATTGCCTCGTTGGTGCTGATGTAGAAAATTGCAGGTGCCATTCTGTTCTGTGCCAGTGAAAGGTTTGATGTGATGGTGAGCAGATACTCTGCACTCTTGCTGGCAGCTCAGCCCCGAATATTTTGGTTGAAGGAAACAGGGAACCCAGTTTGTTTTTCCTCAGTTTTCCCTAAAAGATGGAGAGCAACAATGTTGAAGGAAGAGGGGGCAAAAAGAAAGCACTCCAATATGAAGCCTTCCAGGCATCTGCCACTGTCACAAGCAATTTGCCTCCTTGTCTAAAAAACAGCAACAGCACTTGCTGTTCAAAGCATGTCTGAAAGCTGTGGGAGTATATAATGACCCTGAGGGGATTCTGGATTTTCTTGCTCCATTTTGAAATTCAGCTCTCATCCTTGTTATCTTAGCACTATTTTTAGCTGCTCCCACTCCGAATAGAAGTGATTCTCCATGATGCATCTCAAGCACGAGATGACAGTAAAGATGGTTGGGTGTTGCTGAGCTGAAGAATCATTCTGGAGCCCATGTGTGGCACAGTTCTCTTAAAGATCCTACTAGACTGTCCTAAAGTACTGGGGTGCTGCTTTCAGCCACTGTGACCTCTCTTGCAGGTCAGCAAGGCCACTCTGCACATGCAGATGCTCCCTCCAGGGACAGAGGAATGTCCCTGGAGATCCTTGGCTGCTGGACAGTGTTCCCAAGGATTGTTTTGTCCAGATGCTGTGGGATGTGTTCTTGTTCTCCTCCTTCCCATGGCTCATCTCAGGGCCTCTCCTCAGAGAGCTTCCTGCTCCTTCTGGACATCACTGGGTATTCTTTCCCTTTCCAGCTCTCATGACCCCAGCCTTTCCCATTCCCAGGCAGTGTCTCCATCCCATTTGTCAGCCTGGCCCTCCCTTCACAGGCACCACAGATGCTCATGGGACAGGGAGAAGTACAGCTGGTGTCTGGTGGCAGCAAAGGGCAGGACACGGCCCATGGAGCAGAGGTGAATGCACAGGGCAGTGTGGCAGTGGTGTGCAGCTGTCCCAGTGATACAGGCAGGGACAGGCAGTGTCCTGTCCAACAGGCAGGATTTCCTGGCTGATGGGATGTCGGGCATGTTTTCATGGTCATCCAGTGCTCTGTGTGACAACCCAAGGTCTGTGTCTGGCAATCCTTTCCAGGTGGGATGAGTCCATTAGGGAAGTTAAACTGAGGGGCAATCTCATGTTAGATTTTGGTGGATGAGGTTTAGCTGGACTGACTGGGACTGCAGCATAATTTCACAAAATGGGGAAATGCAATTTGCCACAAACTGCTATTTCTTATGATGAACAATAAGATAAACACTCTGTACTTATGGACTATAAAACTCTTTGTGTGTGATTTATACCATGACAATAATGAGCATTGCTGCTCTTTCAGTGTGATGCATGTCTTTAGAGCTGACTTGTCTTCCCAGTGATCAGAGACAGTGTCCTGGAGCTGAACATATTTGATCTGAGGAAGTCCAGGTCCATAATGTACCTTTGTGCCTGCATTTATAAGGTTATCCAACAGAGTATCTCCTTTGATTTTTTTGCATGACATCCTTAGAACCACAGTCCCCTGTGGATGACCATTTAGGATTGCTGCAGTAAGTGTTGGTCAGGTTCCTGGGTGATCCAAGTGATCCTGTGTTAGATGAGCCAATTATGGACACACTGGAGGCTTGATTCAAAACATGTGTAGAAGCCAATATTTTTCCTCAAAACTTGTTTCTAGCTGAAACACAAAGCATGAATTTGCCTTGGGATAGCAGCTTACCGGTGGCTCATCTGCTGAGCCAGTAATTGCAGTGTCTAGCATCCAGCCTGCACCTGGAGTACCAGAACGACTGGTTTCAGAAGGGGCACTAAAATCTCAGGCACTTGCATCCTGCTGAGAAGTTCAGAAGGATAAAATGTAACAACATCAAACAGTTGTTTCCTCTTTTTTTTTTTTAAAAAAAGGAGGAATTTCTGAGCAATAAAGCATTGAGCGTGGTCCCTCTGAGCCTCACCTGCTGGGCACAGCCATGTGCCATAGATTTTGCTCACAGCTCTTTCTCTATCTTGTTTTGAACTCTTTCTCTGTGGCACGGTGAAACTCAGATCTGCCCAGCTTTTCAGTACTCGTGCAACATAAATTTTAAATAGCAAGATGTCCTGACAAAACAGGGCTCAGCAAGCAGCCTCTGCCTGTCTGATATACAGGGTATGCAACCAGTCTCTGCAGCAATTCACATTTGCCCGCTGTAGCATTCCACATTTTTGCTACACTGCATGTTTGCCACTTGCAATTTAATTTGTCCGAGTCACCTCCAAGACAGAGGTCAAGAAACTTCAGGCACGAATCAACTGCTGTCAGCGTTTCCCCTTCTCCCTGTTTGTGAGGTTTAAACCAGTTGCACATCAGGGCTGACGGATCCATTGGATACCTGGCACCGTTTGTATTGTCCCTGGGGCTGGGGCGGCATGAAGACCTTTGATTTCTTCTCAAGCCATTGTATGCAGCACGCTGGCATCACTCGGTGCCTCTGAAAAGGTGCTGTCTCCCTGCTGCAGCTGCTTGTCCTCGCTTTTGTGTTTTCTAGCCTGAAATCGCGATTCTTGCCACCCCATTCACAGGCTCGTAAGAAGTCACCTTTTAAAGAACAGGCATAACCCTGAGACAGGCACTGACAGATGCTTGATGCTTCCAAGCTAACTTTTGTGAGCTGCCTTAAAGAACTCAGCTAAACTGTGATCGGAGCAGCGAGCAACGTGCTGGTGACACAGGGCCATGGCCTCAGTGACAAAACGTCCCCTGGGCTTTTCAGGAGCCAACAAAGCTCTGGCTTTTGTTCCCTGGCATGGGCCTTGTATGGCACCTCTAATCTTGCTAAGCTGCCACTGCAAAGATGAGAGGGAAGGGAGCAAGAAAGGTCCATTTGAGGTTAAGAGAGTAGATCCTGCTACATGAAAGATTTTGTTTTGTAGCTTGTGATTCTCATGCTGCAGTGCTTGTCTAGGCAGAAGATAGTTCACTCATATGGAAGGGTTGGGCTTTTTAAAGCTGGAGAACAGGAGCTGCTGCACAGCTGGGTTGCTAGGGTGCAGAAGGATAAAGAAGTGGTTTTGTTGCACACTGTACATAAAGACATCTTAATTTCTGATGCATCAACTCTCTTCCTGCCTCCCTTGACGCCTCCTCCTACTCTATACCTTCGGATGAGGCAATCAGCCCACAAGTGAGAGGTGTGTGCCAGCCACTGACTGAGAGCAAACAGTGATTGATGGGCCCCACAGGGTCACTCTGAGCAGTCCCACCACCACTCATCTCAGCTCCTGGCTCAAGGGTGTTATAGATGGATAATGAGATGATTGGATCTTGCAATTAAAGGATAACTATGGTGTGAATATTAAGAAAAGCTTTAGTGAGGTACAGTTATGTTATTGTAGTTTAGATGTCCTCTGCTCTCCCCACAGTTCCCTTTCCCCCTGTATTGTTGCCATCAGGCAGCCAGGGCTGTCCAGGACAGGCACAAAGGAGCTGCACAGGTGTCCCTGGCATGGGGCAGGTGGGATTGGAAAAGCTTGGGGGTGCTTGGGGGTGAGCATGGTAACACCTGAGCTCCTATCCAGTTCCAAGAAAGCAGTTTGCACTGATAAATGGCAAAGAAGAGCTGACTGACAGACTTTGTGACGGGCCAGGACTGGCTGATGCAACCCCCAGGGGTATAAAAGCCTGAGCATCCATCTTGAGGATTAACCAGCCATGTGGTGTGCATGCAGGCAGTTCCCAGTGCTGGGAATTTTTCCTTATGTAGTCCTTTTGCTGTATTTTTGTCAAGGTTTAATAAACCTTTTTAAATTCTTAAAATGAACAGTTGTTTCTCACAAGGGGATTTCCCAGTAAGCCTCAAGTAGTGCAAAAAGCTCGTGAAGAGCAGGAAGGAGCACAGAACTTTGTATTTAAATAAACAGCAGCTCACTGGCCATTGTAAAGACAGCATCTCCCTGCCTGGGGCTACACAGCCCTGGGAATGACCCACACAGTCTCACATCACTAAATGCAACTGGTTTGCACTGGGATTCTCAGAGGAATACACCAAAGGGCTCTGGGCAAAGAGTGGTTCTTTTGCATTCATTTAAAATTAAAACAATACTGGAATTGGAAAGCCACGCTTTCTGATTTTCCCCACAGCACTTTCCTGGAGAACTGGGAAGCCTGGGCTTTGGACTGGTGCACTTTTCACTGGGTTAAGGACTGGATGGCCAGGCCCAGAGAGCAGTGGTGACTGGAGTTACCTCCAGCTGGTGGCCAGTCAGCAGTGCAGTTCCCCAGGGCTCACTGTGGGGCCCAGTCCTGTTTAAAATCTTTATCCGTGATGTGGAAGGGGTGATGAGTGCACCCTCAGCAAGTCCACAGACACCAAGCTGAGTGGCAGTGTGGCTCTGCTGGAGGGCAGGAAGTTCTGCAGAGGGATCTGGACAGGCTGGAGCCATGAGCCAAGGCCAGCTGTAGGAGGCTCCTGGTGCTGGGTCCTGCCTTTGGGTCACAGCAATCCCATGAAATGCTCCAGGCTGGGGCAGAGTGTCTGAGAAGCTGCTGAGCAGAAAAAGAGGTGCTGGTCAGGAGTGGGTGAGCATGAGCCAGCTGTGCCCAGGTGGGCAAGGAGGCCAAGGGCATGAGGCCTGGAGCAAGAATAGTGTGGCAGCAGGACCAGGGAAGGGATTGTTCCCCCTGTACTGGGCACTGCTGAGGCCACACCTCAAGCACTGTTCCAGCTCTGGGCCCTTCACTACAAGAAAGACACTGAGGTGCTGGAGTAGGTCCAGAGAAGAACAATGAAGGTGCTGAAGGCTCTGGAGAGCACAAGTCCTGTGAGGAGCAGCTGAGGGAGCTGTGGGTGTTTAGCCTGGAGAAGAGGAGGCTCAGGGGTCACCTTATCACTGCCTGAAAGGAGATTGGAGCCACGTGGGGTTTCACTCTTCTCCCAGGCAGCCAGTGACAGCATCAGAGGAAGTGGCCTCAAGCTCCACCAGAGGTTCAGTCTGGACATCAGGGAGAATTTCTCCACTGAAAGGGTGGGTAAGGATCAAAACAACCTGCTCAGGGAAGTGGAGAAATCACCATCACCAGACTGGCACTCAGTGCTATGGCTTAGTTGGAATGGAGGTGCTTGGTGAAAGGTTGGACTTGCTGATCTTGGAGGTCTTTTCCAACCTTAACGATTCTTCACAATTAGTCCTCACCATTAAAGTGTTCCCTAGGATAGGGTGAGCTGTCCAGTCACATAGCTCTCAACTGTGGATGAGTTGGGGGGCACTATTAGTATGGACAATGGGGGACACACTGGAAAAGGAAGTGATGCCATTGATACCAGCTGACATGATCTAATGGAAAAATAGACCTTTTCTAATGAGCTTAATAGTCTTTTCATGAGGAAGTTATGGTGGTGAAATAGATTCATAAGTGAATATGATGTGCTATCAATATTTGGCTTAAAGTGTCATAAAATCCATACTAAATGCATTACAAGTGGCTAAATGAGACATTTCAAAGTGATTTTTGTATGAGAAAGCATCAGTGAACAGCCATGTGTTGACTGGTTTGTGGTGCAGTGATTGTCTTAGTGATTAGCAGGAAATGTTTAAAATGGATGAGGAGACAGGATTCGGGAAATTGGAAGGCAAGTTACTCAAATAATAGATTTTCCTGTGGTCTGATGGCCATGAAAAAAGAACAATAGCCAGACCAAAAAAACCAAACAAAAACAAAAAACCCCAACCAACCAATCAACCAAAAAAAAAATTATACAAAAAAACAACACTTATTTCATTAGCAAATCCAAACCAGGAGAGGGAAAAGACCCATCCATTTGGGCTGAACAAAATTCTTCCTTTGACACAAGTTGAAATATTTTTTTCTGGGTACTAACAGGACAAGTAGGCAAAAAACCTTGGGGTTGAAGCGAAGAAAAATATGACTGCCATCAATCCCTCAGAATGATTAGGAAATTCCAAGGCCTTAGAAATGACAAAAGGCCCCTGATGCTGTTGTAGGTGCACATAGAAGTAGGAAACAACTGAGAGCATGGGGAAATTGTCTGGATTCCATATTTGGTTGTATGAACTGTGCAAAGCTGGAGCTGAGGGAGACCACAAATGAATGTGCTAATGAGCATTGTTTTCAATGTCTACAGAGCATTGTTTCAGAGAAGAGCAGGCTCATCAAGAAACTACCACAGCAAACTGAAGCTGCTTTCCCTTGAAGAGTTCCATTTTTGCCTCGTGCATGCAGAGCAGAAAGGTCAGCCTGGAGGTACATCCCTGCACTGAGACATTTTCCACGTGAGGGGCAAATGACCCATATTGCACAAGGGTGACTCATCCCTCCTGGCAGGGCTGAGCTGGGGGCACATGGCCACTCCTCAGGCCACCTCCAGGGGCTGGCCACGGGAGCCAGGGCCGTGGTCATGCGTGGAGTCACACGGTGCACTGCAGAGCCATGGGAAAGGACAATTCCCTCTGCTGTGGGACACTGTTTCTGGGAATCCCAGCGCTGGCTGGAGGAGCCTAGGGGGATGAGTGTGGCCTCTCTGCGTGTCTCTCAGGGAGGTCAGGCTGCAGTCAGTGCCCTGGGACAGGAAATGTGGCTGCATGCAGTGTCGGGCTCAGACACGGGCTGAGTTCATCCATCCAAGCTCATTCCCCAATGGTCCTTCCAAGGTTCTCTGATCCCTGCTCATTAGCTGTAATTGGCTCAAGCCACATGCCTGCTGGGTAAGATGCAGCTCTCAGTGCTGGAAGGAAATCTTACCTGCTAACAGGTGTACAGGTAATCTTACCTGCTAACAGGTGTTCAGGTCCCCTCCCCACAGCAGGGCTCAGCACTGTGGCCACTCGCCTGGGCAGAAATGTCACCAGAGTGGCTACATGTGGAGGGCTTCTGCAGCCTGGGGGCTTGGGGACCAGTGCCAACCCCACTGATGCTGTTCAGCTGTGTAGGAGATGCTCCAGTTCCTCACCAGTACTGTCTGCCAGACACGTGTTGGATATGGCTGGCCATGGGAAAGACGTGCAGTGCTTTGCCCAGTGTCCACTGGGCACACCTGGGCATTTGCTCTCCCCCTCCCCAGGTGCCCGGCTGGCTCTGTGAGCGATGGCACAGGAGCAGGAGTGGCTCACAGCCCCTGCCAGGCAGGCTGGGGAGGGCAGGCAGCTGTGGCAGGAGAGGCCCCAGCCCAGCAGCCCATCCCCACAGCCCCACGTCTGCCCTCCCAGCTCCCAGCGACACAAAGCAGCAGCATCCTCCTGCTGCCTCCCAAAGCAGCAGCATCCTCCTGCTGCCTCCCAAAGCAGCAGCATCCTCCTGCTGCCTCCCAAAGCAGCAGCATCCTCCTGCTGCCTCCCAAAGCAGCAGCATCCTCCTGGTGCCTCCCAAAGCAGCAGCATCCTCCTGCTGCCTCCCAAAGCAGCAGCATCCCCCTGGTGCCTCCCATGCCACGGCAGCTGCTCTGGGACCAGAAGGGCAGGAGGGAAACAGTCTGGGGCAGCTCAGCTGCGGGCAATGACCACGGGAGCAGCTCCTGGTGCTCCCTGCCTCCTCCCACGGGCTGCCTCTGGCGGTGGGAGCCAAGGGACACATCCCATTTCCCTCCCACTCATGTGCGGGGTGAGCACATGTGTGTGATGTTCTTCCCTGGCAGCGGTGGGAGGGAAAGCTCCCTTCAGAGCCTGAGATGCAGCCGGGATGGAGTGGGAGGGCGAGGGATGCCACGGTGGGTACCGCAGACGTTTGCAATTGTGCTGGCTCTGAGAGCCCCTGGGTGCCTCCAAAGCCCTGCACAGCCCAGGGATGGCCCAGCCCACCCCCAGCCCTGCAGCCAAGCTGATCCTCACCGCTGAGCTCTCCATGAGCAGGTGAGGAGAGCCAGGGATGATGTGCCAGGCGTAAAACACGGCGAGAGCTGCTGCTTCACGAGCTGGCAGGGAGGAAGAGGAGGAGGAGGAGGAGAGGGAGAGTTTGGTGTTGAGCAGAGCACAGTCTGTACCCTGGAGGAAGAGGCCTGCCTGTGATGGTGGGAGATGGAAGGGGATGCTTTAGGTTGGAGACCAGCTGGGGTAGCTGAGAGGATATTAAACTGTGAGAGCTGGGAAACACAGCTTAGAGGAGAAACAGTGCACAAGCCCAAACTCCTCTCACGGGGTCCAGGCTGAGCCAGTCAGTGTTAATGAACTGGAAAAAGGGAAATTTCAACTGCAGCATTTCTAGGAGTCTCCATGCCCAGTCCAGGGAGAATGGTCCTTATTTTGAAGCCATTTAGGCTGGCTGTGCCAGAAATTCCTGATTGCAGCCTGCTCACACAGAAGTTGGGGAATGCAGAAGGTGACCTGATGTCAACAGCACCAGCATCTGAGTGTCATTACAGCCATGCAGCAAACGTGCTGGCAATCCACAGAGAAGTGTGACATTCCTGAATCTGGTATACAACATTTTGCAGACAAGGTGCAGAATTTTTGTGTTCTGCACAGGAGTTCATTTCCCTAGCAAGCAGCCTTTGTGACCTGCCTGAGCCAGAGCTCTAACCTTGCCAGAGAGAGGGGCAAGGTTAGAGTTTGCAAACCCCTTGATTGCATCATCCAGATGAGCTCTTGAATTGTTTGAATGTCAGTAACATTGCACAAGCTTGATAGTCAAATGAAATTAAATATATATTTATTTATCTATTATATATATATATTTATTTATATATTTGTTTATATATTTATTTATATAAATTTGTTTATTTGTTTATTTATTTATTTATTACCCAAGGGCTGTCAACTCACCAACACTAAAAGGACGAGGGCATTCACTCAGGTAAAGTTTTACACTGCCCTGAGTTGGAGCTGATTTTTAGTCCAAACAGTGCAGGACTCACAGGCTCATTGCCTCAGGTTTGGCAGCAGGACAGTCCTGTTCCTACAAAAGCATTTTACAGTTAATTAGAGCGTTGCCTTTCAGCACAATTAATGATCTGAGAGGGTGCAGTATGCCAAGGCAGGGAAACTCTTTGGGGATTTGGACTCGAGGCTGCTGGCTGTAGACTCTAGAGACACAGAAGGGAGAGGCTCATCTTGCAACTTCTGCAGGTTGTGAGCAAAGCACTGAAAGGTTTCTGGGCGAGGGGATGCAGCAGTGGATAGTGTGGGCAGGCAGCCTGCTGCTAATCAGAAGCTCCTTTATTTCACAGTGGGAGCAGGACTTAAAATGCAGCAGCCCATATGCACCTCCGTCTGCCCAAAGCCCTCCCCGCTTTGATAAGGGTGGTACAGGCTGTGCTGAGCTGCAACTCGATAAATATCAGCCAATTCTCTCTCTCCCTAGAGGGGCAGGGACAGAGATGCCTTCTGCACCATCCAAGGGCTGAGGACAAGTAGCTGAAGTCATCCTGTTCTTGGAACTGCAGCAGAGCCAGAGCAGTGCAGGCACCCCCACAGGTGTTCCACGGGTTCATTCTTTAGCATGAAGTGCCCTCAGATCTTCTTCAGAGGCTTTCTGGGCAGGCACAGTTAAGCCTTTTATTTAAATTAACCATCTTTCCTTGGTGAGTCCCAGAGTCCCCAGGTCTGACTTTTGATTTTGCAAATGCAAATGGAGAAGGTGCTGCAGTGATACCCATATCTAAGGCAGATGTGCTGCCAACCTAAATTCCTTTTTTCCGTGCATGTATGTGAGCTGTCCTCAAATTTATGTGCTGAGACATGCACATTTTATATTCCAATAGTGCCTTGCACCCCTTCCCCCCCGCCCAGGCTTTTGTTGCAGCCTCACCAAAAATATACATTCACATGACTCTGGAATAAAACAGGAAAGTCTCATCTGCCTGGGTAGTTCCCTGGTGAATTTACATTCTTCTTTCCTTAAGAGCTCTATTTTCTGCATTCATTTGGATTATGGTAACCTTTTCTGTTTAAAATTCTTGTCCCTTTTTTGATCCAGGTTACTTTAAATAGAAGAGGAAAGGAAATTAACAGAGGAACCAGCAAAGCTCATCTCACGTCTCAGAACTGATTCTCTGACCTTTTCTACTATTTGTGTCCCCCCCACGAAAATCTGCTTTTCATCTGCACCATCCCAACCTCCTGCGATAGAGGAAGTCCCCGAAGCTTCAAAGATTCCACCTCTGCAGACCCCGAGCTCCGTTCCTGGTAAGGGTTTCAATCTCTCTCACCCCTTTGTCTGGCTTTTTATACGTCACCCGCATCCTCTTGGGTGGGCAGAAAGGGGCCGGGTGCTGCTGCTGCTGCTGTGCTGACTCCTGACTGGGTCACCCGGCGCTGCTGGGCTGTCGGGCTGGGCTATAAAGCCGAGGCAGCGCGGCTGCCGCGCACACCGGACCGAGCCCGCGGCCAGCGCAGCGCCGAGCGCAGCCTCTGCCGCCTCTGCATTGTTGGTGTTGTTGTTGTTGTTCCTGGAACACTGATCCGACCTCGGCAGCAAGATGTGCAAGGGACTCGCTGCGCTGCCAGCCACTTGCTTAAAAAGGTACTGTTTATTTCTGAGCATCTGGTGATGGTCTCGTTAGCCCGGAGACGCGCTGATGCATTGCGCTTTGTGTCCGAGGCGGGAGGACGGATTTGGCAAAACTGATTGTTTTGCAGGATTAGATACAAATGACTGCTTGGAGGCTTTTGTGGTGTTTTTTCAGCTAGAAGCAGAATTGCAGAGAGGTTTTGTACTCTAAAGCTTTCCTTCCCATCATCCCCATCATCAAAACCAGCAGCTTTTAGCATTGCGATATTTTGATATTCCTGTCAGCTGCTTCTGCTGCAGTCTTTGCACCTCTTTTCTCCCTTGGCTCTTCTCTGCTAAATTTTCTCGGTTCTTTTGAGGGGGAAGCAAGGCAGACAGCATAACAATTAAGGATTATCCCCTGAAATGCATTTCAAACGCAGATATGCAGCGTGGCAGCACAAGAGAGCCGTGTGCCAGCGGGCAGGGATGCGGGCACGGTGGATGCGGATGCGGCACCGGCTGCTGCGGGCTCAGCCCGAGTTCCTGGGCGATGGTGGGAGGCCAGGTTAGGCTGTTCCCCAAAGCACAGCCCTGTGGGGCTCAGCACACCCCTGCCGTGTGCTGCCGGTCAGGATGGGCTGAGCTGTGGCCCTGCAGGACCTGGCTGCAGCCCGGCGTGTGGGATCAGAGAGCAGAGCCTGCACAGCCCCAGATGTGCCCTCGGCAGCATGGCCTGCCCCACAGCCCAGCACGAGGGGCTCTAGGCTGCTGTGAGCCCTCCTGGAGGGTGTTGGTCCCTTTCAGGTGCTCTGGAGCCTGGAGGTGCCCAGGAGGGAGGCACAATGCTCCTTTCTCATGCAGCCCATCCAAACTCGTGCGGGTCTCTGCTGGTGCAGCGCTGCCTTTCTGCCACTCCTCAGGCTGCTCCCAGCAGATGTGCAGCGCCTTGGGAAAATGCAAGCAGAGACTCAGCTGGCTCCCATCCGGGGATGGCAGCTAAAGATGATAGCTTTATCCTATCACCTGAGCATAAAGCTTTCTGCTCATGGTTGGATTTAAAAACAGGTGCTGAAAATGCGAGGAAAAAGTGTTGACACTTCCAATTTGCAGGAACGTTTGATGAGGATACAAAATATTGAAAAACGCAAGGAAAAATACATCTTTTAAACACCTCTGTCCGGGATTCCCAGCAAAATCCCTCTCTTCCAGAAAGCTGTGGGACTGGCTGCAAGCAGCAGTGTCTTGTTTCCTCCTGCTGCCACCCTCCTGCAGACCTGAGCAATCTCCTTCTCCTGGGCAAGGAGCATGACAGCACCAGGCAGCCCAGAGTCCCCTTGGGTGCCTGGGCAGAGCCTGGGTGGTGGTGTTGGCCACAGGCACCCTGCTCTGAAGCAGCTGTGAGCTCCCTTTGCTCTCCCCTAGTGCTGCAGCTGTTAAGGGAACATTTCTGAGGCAAGCAGTGAGATCAGGTATGGCCAGGACCCCTGGCAGGGCCCTGGAGCAGAGAGCAGTGCTGGGGGGCTGAGCAGCTCCTGGAGCTCCTCTCACTCTTTTCCAGGCTCACATCTGAGAAGGAGAAGAATTTCCTGCTTTGCACTATGGCTGCACCTTGGGGCAGGCCAGGGCTTGTGCCCCTGAGCAAGCAGGCATGGTTTACCCATCCCCTATTCTTAAACTGCAAGGAAACCCAGAGAGGTGCCAAGGGCAGTATCAGCTGCATACCTAGTAGTTGCTGTGAAGAAAGGATTGTCCTGAGCTGGAAGGTGGCACAGAATTAAGGATGAATCTTCAGAGGAGCTTGCTGTGGAGCGAGGGAGCAGCTTGCAGCCAGTGTGGGCTGGTTGTGGTGGAGCTCTTGGCTCATCCCCTGACTTCACCCCACAGTCTTGCTCCAAGCCATTGATTTCCACCCTTCCCTCTGTGTCATGGGCTTGGTGGGGTGGTCTGGCACAGCCCTGCTGTTCCTGTGCCAGCTGATGGGGTGGGGAGATGGCAGGGGCTGCAGGAAGGGATTAGTAAGGGTGAAGAACCACACATTGCCAGCTGGGGAAATCAGCTCAAGGAGAGGTGACACACACAGCTTGGTGATGCTTTTCTATCACAATATTTTTACTGTAAACAGTCAGAAAACAGCAGCTTCTCCCCCTTTGCCACCTGCTTCCAGTCTGATGACCTTCTCAGCAAGGTGCTGTTGAACATGAAAAATATCTTCTTTGGCATTGTGTTTGTCTGGAATGAAAAATGTGCATTATGCAATGAGGGGGAAATCAGCACTGGAGTCCCTGTCAGTGACCTGCATGTGTGGCACTGAGTAATGCTGGAGGAGGCTGCAGAGGGGGTGCAAAGCATTGTCTTCATCTCCTCCTTGATTTTTTTCTTTCAGTGCCAAAGACATGAAGCACCGTCTGGGCTTCTTGCTGCAGAAGTCAGATTCCTGTGACTACAGCTCTTCCCAGGGCAAGAAGGAGAAGTTATCTTCAAGCCAGAGGTAGGAGCAGGTGCTGTCACCCAGTTAATCCCAGACTGGTTGCAGTATGTTGTTTATTCCTTCACCAACTGGACTCCATTAGTGCTTCTGGTGCTGCTTCCCAGTTCTTCCTGAACACCTGTGCTTGGATCTAGTGTGGCAACAGCCCTCAGGTGTTGGTAGTCCTGTCAGCTGACCATCAGCACCTGAGGACTTCAATTGCCATGAAGAATGCTGAACTAGAGGTCCCTTCTGGCACCACTTTTGTGATTCAGTATGAATGAGCACAGGGGAGGGTGTGTGCATGTCCTGCACAGGGAATGACTCCATTCCAGTGCAACATTGCAGAATCAGCATCCCACGCCCCTTTGGGCTGGATTTGTGCAGTGCTCCACACAGCTGCACAGAGGTGTGGGCACACAAACCAGCCTGTCAGGGTGTCCCTGCTCTCCCCAGGCTGCAGGGACACAGTGCTGTCTCCAAAGAGGGCTCCAAAAGCCAAGGTTTGCTACTGGAACAGGTGAGCCCTAGGGTGTTCTAGGGTAGAGGGAATGAATGTAGGATGTGCTCCAGTTACCACACTCCTCTTTCCCACATAGCTACTGTTCCCCAGACAGGTTAAAGGAACCAGTCCTTTGGAGTTCACTGATGTGACTGCTAGGAGTGATTCCAGACCTGTGCTCCAGCAAGAGATGCAGCCAGGCACAAAATAAACATGAAGTCCACACCAATTTTTTTCCAGGAAAATTCATTTCTAGCCCATGGCTGGTGATGAGGATTGCAAACCAAAATTTCTGTAGGTTAGATCTGGGATCCCCGAGGGTATCTGTAAAACAAGCTGATATTTCATTCTCTGTCTCTCGTGTATGCTCTTACAACAATCAGGGAAAAAGATTTTTCTGGTGGTGTTGAGAAACAAACCAAATTTGTCCTTTCTGTACTCTCTTTAACTCAGCCCTGTGTTTCTCCCTTTGTCTCTTCTTAGGCTTAGCCAAGAGGAAGTCAGAAAATGGGCAGAGTCTCTGGAAAATTTGATCCATCATGACAGTAAGTGAAGAGGCTCTTACGCTGCCTGCAGAGCATGTGTGCTCTGAGCAGTCCTGGAGGGGACACAGGACATTGTCTGATTGTCTCTCAGGGGCACACAGGAGCTCCTTTGGCCACACACACCTCTGGGAGGGGTGGGGAAGGGGTCTCTTGCCCAGATCCAAGGCAAGGGTCAATCCCAATCCATCATGAGAGTGGTTTTGGCCTACTGCTGAGCTGTCTGCTTTGTGGAAGCAGCTGGTTTAGCCCTTGTGCAAGAGGAGGGCAAGACTGGGACACACAGTTAGTGGTGGGTCAATGTCATGTCCTTGAGGTTTCCTTCACATTGTTCCCATGGTCTGAGACTCTGTGGAGCGTGCTGGCTGTCTCCTCAAGGCCTCCAGGGAACACACGAGTTGCTTGTGTTGCCCTGGCAGGGACACTGAAGGTCACAGGGGGGGACAGGCAGCTGGGCCCCCACGTGTGACATCCCCATGGGACCTGTCTGCATTCCAGCCTCCCTACTGCCAGGGCAGCTCCTCATTCAGCTCTGGGAAGGAGAACCCACAATCACTGTTTGCTGGGATTCAGGGACCAACACCCTTGCCTGACCTGGTTTTCCTCTGACCAATCCGTAGGAGGACTGGCTGCTTTCCGTGCTTTCCTCAAATCTGAGTACAGCGAGGAAAACATTGAGTTCTGGGTCAGTTGTGAGGAGTACAAGAAAACCAAGTCCCCAGCCAAGCTCAGCCCCAAGGCCAGGAAGATCTACGATGAGTTCATCTCAGTGCAGGCCACAAAAGAGGTACGTGCACTGAACATTCCCTGGGCAAAGACACTGCTCTGAATTCTGAACCAGCAGCACAGCCAAGCAGAAGTCAATAATTTTACAAGAGATGAAGGCCTCTGCTAGTTAGCAAGGACATGGTGGGTCTTTTATTGATTTTTATATTAAATTTGGCTAGAGAGAAAGCGTGTTTAGTTACAGCCACATGGCCATTCCATGTGCACACTGAAATGGGAGAAGCCCAAGAGGACCATGATTCCCAGTGTTTCAGCTGCTCCCATGCAGTTTGAGTTTCCTGGCTCGCTGCATCCTGGAGGGATGTATGTGTCAGTCTCCCCTGACAGCTCTTCTGGTAGCAGAGATGCACTGGTATCCAGCTGCACAGATTCTGCTGAGGCTACAGGGTGTCAAACAGCCATTTCAGATAACTGCTCAGCAAGCACACATGGTAGAGAGATGCTTGGATTTTCCCTTTCCTATGCCCCATCTGGGACAGGTTCTACTTACACTGTCCTTTGGCCCTTTGGCAGGTGAACTTGGATTCATGCACACGGGAGAAGACGAGCCACAACATGCTGGAGCCTACACTGTCCTGCTTTGATGAGGCTCAGAGAAAAATATTCACCCTCATGGAGAAGGATTCTTACCGTCGCTTCCTCAAGTCCCCTTACTACCTGGACTTGGTCAGCCCACCCGGTGCTGGCTGTGGGCCTGAAAACTGCAAAAGAAACCACACTCACAGCTTAGATTGCAACTCCAACATCATCTCCCAGTGCGCCTGAACCTGCAGCAAGGCAGGGGCGGGCTGGGCTCTTGCAGAATATGTGGCAGCAAAAGCACTCATTGGCATGAAGCAACAGAGCTGTCTCCAGTAGCTGTCTAATGTTCCAGTTGTATCCCATGTCATGCAGCAGCCAGCATTTGTAACCCAATCCAGGCTCGGTGTGTGTAGCAAAGCCTCCTCTGCTGGGTCGGTGTAGGAGCACTGGGCTCTGTGTCTGGCAGGGGCTGGGGCAGTCACTGTGTGTGCTGTGAGCCCTGCAGGGTGCTGGGGAGCTCCAGGCAGCCCTGGCTCTGCCCACGGAGAGACCAGACTGGCGAGGCCACCGTGTGACACACAGAGAGGTGCAGGGCACAGGGGAAGCCAAGGAAGTGCTGGGGACTGTGATCTCCCCGTTATAATCTGCAAAGGTTTAGCTGAAAAGGGCTGGCGCTGGTTCTTAGCTGTTCATAACTCCCAAATGTCCAGGCTGGCAGGAGTGTTTGCTCAGAGCTCAGGCTGTGCTGCATTGCAGAATCAGGCACAGGAAGAGCTCCTACTCTTTCCTGAAGGGAGACCAAAACTTTTTGGACAGCCTCCCTCAGTCATCACAGCCACAGTTGCAGGGAAGCTCAGCCTCCCTCGGCCATCACGGGAAACTCTTCCCTCTGGCTGCTGCTCCCTCTGTAGCCCTGGTTATGCTGGCCAAGGATCTTCCCTAGGTGTGCAGAGCTGTCACTTTGGGGGAGGCTCATTATTTCCTATATTATTAATTGCAACCTTCATGCTCCCAGGTTAAATAGTCCAGCAGAGCAGAACAGAAACCTGTTCCTTCTCTCTCTAAACCTGTTCCCAAACAGGTTTATATTCCTGACTCTGGGAGTGCCATTTCAGGTTTGCCTGTCCTGGCTTGGGAGGGAATAGGACCACCATATCTGAGGAAGAAAGGCCCTGCTTGGGAGTACTTGAAAATGTTGGAGTTTTTTAAGGTGTTATTTATGTATTTCAGTAGTAGCATGGCTCACTTTTCCTGAAGATGGTAGGAGGAATGTGTCTGTCTCCTTACTGCTCCGGGGCTTTGCCAGAAGGCAGCTGACTCTTTAATTGCTGTGGTGAGAAGTGGCCTTTGCTGTGGGCTTTGGCACTGAGCTGCAGTGGGGAGCACAGGAGGCAGCTGCAGGGTGGCTGCTGGGAGCTGCAGCACAGGTGTGTCACTGTCCCCCAGCCTTGGGCTCTCCCTCATCAGGCATCGCTGCTCTGGCCCCTGTGCATCCCAGTCCAGACAGCAGCTCTCACACCGGGGTTTTGGCATGGCAGGAGGAGGCTCTGGCTCTCCAGGCCCATAGAGAAACTTCTTTTTTGTTTTAACATGTGCTTTATTTTGTATTTATTCAGTGTACCAACACCTATCACCCTGCATGCTCAGCTAAGAGATGGAGAGGCTTGCTAAAGCACTGAACATAGCCAAGCATGTGGCTATGGTTTTTTTTTCCCCTGGTACTGGGAACTCTTGGTAACTATTGCAAAAACTGTATCAATATTTAAATAATGATGAATGCATCTAAATAAAATGTTTGTGTTAGTCCCTTCTAAAATGCTATTATGTGAACAAAAGAAAATGCATGGAGATCCAATTCATTGGACAAGGTCGGTCTTAAAAGTTTTGTTACAAGTGGCCTCACTCAGAGATTGTTTTAAGTCACAGAAAGATGAAACAGCAGATGAAGCAACAGCAATTATATCCTTCAGACACCTTCAGCACCAAGAGCCTGGGGGATGAGGGGTTTTTATGGGTCTGTGCCTTGCCTGGCCACCAGCTCAGCTTGGGGATCAGCCATCCTCAGCAAGGCTCTGGGGTGAGTGTGAGCCCCCCTGACAGCTTTGGGGTGAGGCAGATCAAGGAGCCCTTCCCTGATGCAGATGTGCTGCAGCCCTGAGGGGACAGAACACATTTTATCCCAAAGCTGAGCCTGTCCCTGGGTGCAGAAGGCAGGCCTGGCTCTTGCTCAGCCCCAGCTGCTGCTGCTGGAGCCTGAGCTGGCCGTGGGAGCCAAAGCCTGGGGCAGCACAGACCAGGGGTGCCTGTTCTGCACCAGCCTTGGGGTGTTCCTTCTGGATCAGCTCCCTGGGGTGATTCCCTTTCCAGTTCACTGAGAAACCACTGCATCACTGCAGCAGAAGCTCCCAGAGACTTTTGGTCTTGCCAGGGCTTTTGGGAGTTTTTTTAAGTTTTGGGAGTGCTCTGTAGTGGGAAAGAAAGTGCTGCAACTTCTGAACAAGGAGACACAATGAACAGTCCATGGAGACAGTAACAGAAATACATGTTTATGTGTGGATTACTGAGTGGTACATGAATATGGGTTAACACAACTCCTCAGTGCACACATCTTCCCCACATGACAATCCCATGGAGAGCTCCAGACTGAAAACCTGCAGCTCCTGGGTGGGAGGAGTTGATGCACCCTCCTGCCTTTGCCCCAGCCCTGGGCCACAGCATGCAGCACCCTCCAGGGAGTGACCAAGGCCTGAGGGCAGCCTGGGTGAGCTCTGGGACACTTTCAGCCACCGGGCTTTGGCAGTGCCCAAGTCTGGGACCGGGCAGCCCTGGTGGTGCCCAGCCCAGCACGCAGGGCAGGAGCTGCGTGGTTCTCCCTGTGACTGATGAGCTGTGAGGCTCCAGGTTGCTGAAATCACCATAAAACACACATGGAGCCATCCTCTGGTGTCCCCCCGGGGTATGCAGCTGCAGGGAGCCATTTCCCACGTGTGCCTGTGGCAGGGTGGTGTGGAGGCAGTGCCTGGTGCCCCCTGCCCTGGCTGCAGCGTGGGGCTGCCTTGCCCCATGGCAGAGAGAGGGGCCCTCCAGGGCCACGAGACCTGTGCCCTGCACCAGCCCAGGTGCCAGCATGGCACACAGAGGCCACGGGCACAGATGCACCTTTGTGTTCTCTCAGCTGGATGGCCAAGGTTTGCCTCAAGAGGGTCTGGAGCAATGCAAAATCCACAGACACTCCTCTCTGTGATGGACCCCAAGCAGCACATCTTTGTGGTGTGGAAACTCTGCTTTTTGGCTCTCTGACTCTCAGGGGGTCAAGATACCCATGTTACAAGTATATATATGTGTGTGTATGTGCATATATGTATACAGGAATACAGATGTACATGTTGTGTTTATATACTGCTATATATGCCAAATTTCACAAGAGCTAGAGTGATAAAATACATGAACTATCTCCTACCTGAAATATGATGGTTGGCATCAGCCCAATAGCAAATACCTCTGGGCTGATGGAAAGCTGGGCCGTGGGGCTGGTACAGGTGTTGTCACCTTTGTGGGCAAGCCTGCTGGAGTGATTAGCCAAATGGCCCTTCTACACAAACACAGCTTCCCTAGAGCTCCAAAACGCTTCTGTGGCCACATTTTCTGACCACCCAGTAGATCACGGGCAGCCCCCAGAGTAGACTTCCAACATTTTAACAGGGAGGGGTTGCCAACAGAGCTGTGGCATTTCTCCTGAATCCAGCCTGTGCCTTTCTTTTCAGCACATACATACCCAGGCTCCTTCTCCCTGCCCCATGTGTCATTGCTGCAGCAGTGACATCCCAGGATTTGATGGTGCATAGCAAGAGCCTCCAGCAGCATCCCCACTTTATGGCAGTGGTGGTGGTGGCATTTAACTGTGAAACATGTGAGGGGACCTGGAAATAGCTGCCAAAGGATTAAGCAGAAATGAAAGATCCAGGTCTTCCTGCAGGGAAGCCTGTTGTGTTTTGCTTTTCTGAGTCATGCTGTAAATGAGGAGCTTGAACATGCTGAAGCCACTTGAATTGACACCAGTTCATGGAGACTTTGGGAGGGTGCAGGGAGCATGTGCAGGCAGAGCAGAGGGGCTGGCCAAGCCCCCCATCCCACACCTAGCCCTGCTTCTGCCTCCCCCTTGTTGCCCACCTGCAAGATGGACACTGCTGGGGGGTCCTGTGCCCTTTTGAAGGGACCCTCCTACTGCTCATGGGCTCCCTTGGGCTCTCTAGGTCACCCAAGCCACCCTGTGCATTCACCCCAGGGGAATGCCTGTAAGCATCGACCCTGCTGCTCCAGCACCGACTTTCCCAGGCCTTTTGCTCCAGAGCTTAAAAAAAGAGTCACATTTGTGACTGCCTCCATCCTTCCCCTGCCTCCCTACTCCTGCCTGGAAAACACAGCCCATTTCCTGCTGCTTGGGATGTATTTTTCTTCATTGCCATAGTGACGGCGTGTAAATATTTGAGACTGGCAGGGTTTTGATTGGATTTTGAAAGTCTTGAAGAGGCTGGCAAATCCATTGTTTATGTTACTGCATTTTGCATAGAGTCCCATGACTGGCAGTGAGGCAGAGCAGCCTTGAATGCCCGTGGGCAGCAGGGCCATGGATGTTTTGCTGGCACCTGTCAGGCTGCTGGCTGAAGCAGCTCTTTGCAAGCCATGACCCTGTGGATGATGCACCAGGAAACCAACTCAGGGATGAACCATCTGGGCCCTGTGGAGCAGGGGTTTGTCACATTTCCCTCAAAGCTGAAATGAGACCCTGTGGGCTGCTTCTCATGAATGCCCTTGCCCCATCCTCAGGTGTGATTTATTCTCTTAGCAGAGGGCTGGCTTTGAATGATTAGAAAAAAAAATGATTCTCTACTTTGTAGAGACAGCCTATGGAAACACATGGCCTGGGTAGATAGGAGGAGACAGCAGAGAGAGATGCAGGCTACACAAACTCAGCAGGGTCTACATTCTGTTCTAGAAGCCAGGGGGTTATTTTTCACATTTCCAATGGTGGGTTTGTGTTTGGTTTGGATTTTTTGAATTGGATCTGAACAGCTGGAATTTCAGCTTTCTCTTTCCTCAGCATGTCTTCCCTTCCTCCTGTGTGATGCCAGGTTTGTGCAGGAGCATTGCTTTGGCGTGCCTACTGCAGAGAGAAGCAACTGAAACAGGAGAGCAGCCCCCAGAGCTGCAGCCCAGCACACCACCAGGGCTGTGCACTGGGATGTGGCACAGGAGGTGCCCTGGCAGCTCAGGGCGCTGTGCAAAGGCTGGAGTGAGCAGGAGTTGTGGCTTGCTAAGCAGTCCCAGTGTTTTGGACCAACAGGTCTCATTTTATCCTCTTGTTTTTGTGTTTAGAGGGAAGTGAACAGGCTGACCCGAGTGGAGCTGCTGGGGAAGAGGTGCCACAAGCTCGCTCTGCCCAGCCCTGGTGCCAGCCAGGCACACCCTGCAGCACCTGTTCTGCTGTACAGCAGTCCCTGCCCTCCGTGTCACAGTGCCATCCTTGCTGTACGCGTCAGTGCCACCGGTGTCCCTGCTGTCCCCCGTCCCTGGCCGGCTGTCACTGTGCCTGCTGATGGCTGCTTTCAGAAGGAAGGTGATGCAAATCAGGCACTGGATGTGTCTCACATCACCTTGGCCAGGGAGGGGAACACCTGTGCAGTCTCAGCAGCAGCCGGGGAAGGTGGGAGAAGGGAGCGAGCCTGGGCCCAACTGGGCAACACTGGGAGAAAAATGGTCATATTCTAAGGAGCCCTAAGGAGGCAAAACCAGCACCTCAGAGCCTCCAGCTAATGCTGAGCTCTGCAGCACCAGGGATGTGTCAGCTGGCCACATGGCTCCTGGTCACTGCACAGCTGGGGCTGCTCCCTCACCCTTCTGGGTCCCAACTCCAGGGAGTTTCTGCAAATTGGTCTTTTGTGGGAGAGGAAAGAGATGGTAAGAGAGGAAACACCAGGACATCGGACAGTCCAAAGCATGGGGGGAGGAGCTTAGCAACACCTCTGAGTGCTCTGGGTGGTATTGAGAAAGCAAAGCAGCTGCAGGAGAAGGGGCAGGTGTTTAGACAGAAGCAGCAGGGATGCCTTGCACAGCCCTGCTGCATTGCTACTTGATTAATTCATGATAAAACTCCGACCGCAAAAATCTGGGCAGGGAGTCTTTTTCCATCAGGGCAAAGATCCTCTTCTGGGCTATGTCAAAGCTGGTTGGTGATGGCTCCACCAGGTTCTTCATGGTCACAGCCTTGGTGAAGTGGTCGATGTTCACCTGTCACGAGAGTGTCAGAGGGATGGGAGCCTGCCTTTGGGGGGCTGCTCTCCCCTGGCCACCCTGTCCCACCAACAATGGCACAAAGGGTGAGGGGAGGGACTGAAGCAGATTCATTTCTCTGGCAGAATTATTGGTGGCAAAGCTGTCAGGATGAGCTCTGTCCTGCTGCAAAGCTAACTTGGGGAGGAAGATTACTGTACATTGCCATCCCTTATGACTGATGTCATGCCCCACGGGGAGGTGGGGACAGGTATGTGTTGGAGGTGCCCACAGATGGAGACAGCCCAGCAGAGGCTGAGCATGCAGACAGGGGCTCTAGGGTTGTGAAGGATGGGAGTGCAGCACGTGGGGATGAGGCTGCCCTTGACAAGGACACAGCCCTCTGACCTCTCAGCCACGGCATGAGGTGCTCTGCAGCCATCACTGTCCTTTGGGACAGAGGCTGACAGGGCTGCAGCCGCTTCCCTCCCAGGACCATCTCCTGCCCCATGGCCACTGACCTCTTTGGGTGCCTCAGTCTGGATGAACTCCTCGTAGATCTTTTTGGCCTTCTCTGCCATCTTCACGGGGGACTTGGTTTTCTTGTAGTCCTCGCAGGCCACCCAGAACTCGGCGTTCTCCTCGCTGAACTCGGAGCGCAGGAAGCTGCGGAAGCTGGCAAGCCCATCTGGGGGCAAGGGGGAGGTGAGCCCTCGCTTCAGCACTGGCAGTGCCAGGGGGGCAAAGCCCTCCCTGAGCACCCCAGGGGACGTGGAAAGAGAGGAGGTGACCAACGGCAGGGAGATGTGAACTTACAGGGGTTTTGCAGGAGCTTCTCCAAGGAATCACGCCACTGCAGAGCCTCCTCTGGAGAGGGCCTGACAAGAGTAAAGAAAGCCCAGGTGGTCCATGGTTACCCCACAGCCCCGTCTGGGCTCCAGGGTTTTTAATAATTCCTTTGAAAACAGGGAGGAACAGAGTAACACATTGCAGAGACTTTCACAGTGAGGCAGCGGTCTGGGGATGGAATGGGAATGCTGCTGCACCACAGCCCAGGCGAGGGTGATAGCCGAGTGCAGGGAAGGTGAGGATGGGGTGGGGAAGGCGAATTCCCCCGTGCCTGGGGCTGAGCTGCAGAGCGAGTCCCTTGTGCAGCTCAGGGCTCCTCCTCGCCCGCACACGGAGGGCAGCGCAGGGCCCTGCGGCCGGCTGGGAAGCATCGCTGAGTTTTCCTGCTGGGCTGGGGAAGGATGCTCCCCGCTGGCCACAGGGCCCGGTCACTGCGGGGTCGCAGCCCTCGGCTCCCACAGCCCGCCCGGCCCTTCCCACGCCCTGCGGCCCCGGTCACTGGCGCCCTTCCCACTGGGAGCCTCCGGCTTTCCATCTGCACAGCTTTTCCTCTTTTTTTTCTCTTTAATATACTTTTCAATGAGATGTTTGCAGTAAGACTGAAAGGGTTTGTGGGGGTTTTGTTGTTGGTTTGGGTTTTGTTGTTGTTGTTGTTTGTGGCTTTTTGTTGTTTTATTTAAGCCCCCAGGAGTTTCACTAAACTGCCCTGGGCTCCCAGCTCGTTCCCTGTAGCCCTGCCAGCATTGGCTGGAGGGCAAGGGAAGCCCCCCTGCTTGGCACTGGGTGCTGGGCTGGCTCAGGACCTTCTCCACTCCTTGAAGGCAGCGCTGCACTCTCTTGTTTTGCTGCTGCAGGGGCCACACATGGGGGTTGAGTCCCCTTGGCTGAGCAGAGCATCCCTGGGAGCAGGGAGGGAGAGTGGGCAGGACAGCCTACCCTGGTCCTGGGGAGCCCAGGAGCTTCAGTGGTGGCTCTGGGGGAAGTACAGGGGCTGGTGCCCAGCCGTGTCACACTGCCCATGTGGCTCCTGCAGGGAGAGGAGGGTGGCAGGAATGCCAGGCTGGCTCAGGGTGGGTACCAGCCCCTTCTTGTCACCAAACCATCAGCAGCAGGCACCATGACAGTGGTTCTTATCCTTCATTTTCTGGACCTTGAACTGGGTTTGCACTTCTGCCAAGGATCAAAGCTATCCCTGCCCCCATGTCCCTGTCAGGTGACTTCTCACCCCAGCGAGGAGGAGAATCACTGCAGCAACCTAACACAGCCCAGATTTCCTGGAAACCACCAAATTCACTTTCCCATTATCTGAATGTCCCTGGGATGATATTAACTGCATATGAGATGCTGACAGGTGAGTGATGCCAGGGCTGCCCAGTGATGCACTGGAGGAGAAAACAGCTCCTCCAGAGAGCAGGGAGTTGGGAGTGGAGATGTTCTCTGGCTTTCTGCAGGGATGGCTAATGGAGATGGACAGGTCTCTGTCACACAGGCATCTGGGGCATGGCAGTGATGGAGTGAGCACCACAAAATCCACCAGGCTCTGCCAGCCCTCCTTGGCACGGGCAGCTCTCAGGGGGCAGCGCTGTGTCAGGCGGGCACCGTGCTGGCAAACATCCCCCTGTGTGTTACCCGCTGCACCCTGGGTTGCCAGGCAAAATAATTCATGTTTCATTTGCTTTAAATAATGTATTATACCAGCTTGGTGCTGGGGAGCAATGGTCAAGCCAAAGGCCATAGGGTGAGGAGGTCCCATCACCATGAAGCTGCCCAGAGCCAGCCATGCTGTGAGGCTGAGCACCCAGCTCAGGGACACACTGCCACCCCAAAGCCAGACGGCTGCAAAGGCTGGCACCTCTGGGTTGAGGCAGGTGACTCAGAAAAGTCCAAGTGCCATATGCCTCTGGGAAAACTTTTATCAAATAATATGAAATCTCACCAAAAGTAAATTGAGTTTCCATGGGAAATCTAGTTTCCACAGAGCTGTATTACCTGACATGTCTCATGCTGCCCTGACAACTTCCTGAGCCTGCACCTAGCAGGGAGGTCATGAGGAACGTGCCACAAGCTGCCTGCCACACAGAGGCTGCTGGGCTCAGCTCCTCTGCATCCCAAAAGGGCTTGGATCCACCCCAGTGGCTGGGCACACATCATGCTGCAGCCCAGCCCAGTGCAGTACTCACTTCTGGGCCTTGGGTGGCTTCTCTGGCTTCTCAGGGTAGGGGATGATGAAGTCAATGGTGGAGTCAGGCTTCTGGAGCAGTGTGCCCAGCTTCGTCTTGATCTCCTTGGCCCTGCAGCAGGGGAGGAGCAGACACAGGTCAGGCAGAGGAACAGGGCAGTGGGACACTCACAGTGCCTGCCCTGCACCCACTCTGTAATTAATTCCAGATGAACAAATGGACCTTAATGCTGTAAAGGCTCTGCCTGTCTGTGGTGGTTCTAAACAGGCACTGCGCATTAGCGGCAGCTCTTGATCTCCATCTCCTGCTCTGTGCCCATCTGTGGCCAGGATAATTGTATCAGCAGGGCTGTCAGGCTGCTCTGGGGCTGAATTAGGGGTGTGTGTGCAGCACTCAGTCTCTGTAGAGATGAGGTGAAGGAGCTGCCTCTGGAGAAGAGGCCGTGCTGGGGGTGCCTGCCCCACGGTGCCACCCCACGCTGTGCCCCCAGCACACGCTGCTGACAGTGCTCAGAGCCCTTGGACAGATGTACAGCATGGCTGTCAGCAATACATAAACCTGTATCTGCAATGGAGAGGGTCCTGTGAACAGGCACCTCCTGGGTGCTGCCTTCTCTGGGCAGAGAGGGAAAAAACGTTTCAGGAGCTGAAGACTGCCAAGGGCTGCCTGCCACTTCCCATTGCACCAAGGCCGTGCTCCAGACCTGCATGTGGAGGATGCAGAGAAAACAGGGGGTCCTGGGGCTTGGCAGTAGGCCCAGCTGACTCCCAGAATGTTCTCTCTCATGCAGTACAAGTAGTAATTAGGTCCTGAGCATCTGAAACTGCTAAGGAGGCTCCCCCAACCACCCTGCAGCTCAGGGGTGGCAGCAAGAGCAGGCTGAGCTTTTGCAGGGAACACTCAGGTGTGCTGTGTGAGGCTGAAGAAATAAAGGAGTGAAAACAGACACCCCTTGCCATCACCAGTCCCCATCTTTGCAAGGCAGGGCTTTTCCAGGTTATCTGGTGGCTTCCAGGTTATCTTGCTGGCACAGGAGGTGAAGGAGAGGGGACACACAGCTCCTCACAGGCTGACTGGGCTGAGCTTTCAGCATGGCAGGCAAAGCTGGACGGCAGCTCCCCGCAGGGCTCCCTGCAATTTTCCTCTCTGTTGTTTATTTTCTCAAGCCCTCTGTGGATGATCACTCCCTTGCTATGTCTGCTATTTCATTTCAATTCCTTTGCTTTTTTCCCTCCTTGTAAAACTCTCTCTCTGTGTGTTTTGGTTTCCACCCGCCAGTCCCCATGGGTGACATTTGGAGACCTGGCACAGGGGTGAATGCTCTGCTCTGCTCCCTGCCAGCTGCCCCCCATTTCTGCTGCAGAATCCTGCCCCTGAGCAGGCACCCTTGCAGGAGGTGGGCAGCAGGACCAGGCAGAGAGAGCAGCCAGCCCAGCCTGGGGCTGCAGGGGCCCCTGCAGTGGGTGTGCAGCACAGGGCAGTGCACACCCAGAGGCACAGCTGCTGTCAGGGACAGCGTCAGCAGCCACAGGGACACTTCCCATTGCCAGTGCTTCTGAGAAAACCTGAACCTTGGAGAGCTCATGACCTCAGGAAAAGGGTGACAAGGTCACCATGCTCCCACACAGAGCGTCTGGGATGCTGTCCTTCATCCTGCTGTAAGTAAATAAGTAAAATGCAGACAAGTGCTCCGAGCCAGAGCTGGCTCTTGGTGTCCTGGGGCCAGCTCTCCAGCAAGCCCCAGCTGCCCCCTGGCACCCTGCTGGCCAGTGCTGCTGTACTGGGACCAGCTGGCATGGTCCTGACCCACGGGGATGGCACAGCTGTAGGGATGGGGAGCAGGTGAAGTGGGCAGCCCCCTTAACACCAAAGCAGTGGGTGGGTGCAGAGGGAGCCACAGGAGAGCTGAGGGGCCAGGCTGGCCTCTCCCTTGACTCTCCTTTCCCAGGCACCTGCACTTGTGGTTCCTGCAGGAAGGGGTCACGTGGGCTCAGGGAGCATCTCTCAGGAGGGGCTGAGCAGAAATGCTGGGTGCCACCTTGTGCCTCTCCCAGTGCCCCAGAGGGATGAGCCAGGATGTTGCCACGACCAAGCCCCTGCCAGTGGCAGGTGCTGAGCAGCAGGGACAGTCCCCTCCAGGCAGCTGCTATGTGTCCCATCATGGGTGGCTCATCTGGCAGGAGCAGGGGGGAAGAGCAAGGGCTGGGGGCTGCCCATCTCAGAAGAAAGGACAGTGGGTACCAGGAGTTCCTGGGCAGGCAGAGGGATAACACAAACTGTGCTGGGAGCAGGGGCATCCAAAGCCAAGCTTAGCCCAGGATGACCCAAGGAGCTGGGAAGAGAGGAGAAGGACTCTGCTGCTGCCAGAGCAGCACCTGGGGACGCCCTGGTGTGGATGAGGCCAACACCTACACGAGGTCTGGATGCAGCTGATGGTGGCTTCACACAGCAAGCGCTCAGACATGGCTCTAAACCTTGCTCTCTGCTTCCCATCCCCTGACAGTGATTCATGCCAGGCTCCAGAGGCTCTGAGGCCCTCAGCAGCCCCTGCCAGCTCCATCCCCTGGGGCTGCCAAGGGACCCCCAGCAGTGTGGGGACAGCAGCAGGAGCCTTCCCCTGCAACACAGTGGGACCTTCATGACATCTGCAGAGACAGCAGAGACAAGGAAGGTTGTTAAAAGGGAGCAAGGAACTACAGGAGAGAGCTGAAAGCCTGGAGGCTGAGGGAGGGAAGGGCTATTTAAAGACACCATGCTAGAGTCCTCCAGCAGATGGATTACAAGCTATCAAGCAAGGCTTCAGGGAAGGCTAAACAGCAGGGGGAAAAAGGCAGCTATAAACAAAAAAGGCATCTTTTAAAGGAAAAAACCCTGGGCAAGTGAGAAAAAGCAAGAGGATTGTAAATGGTGGAAGGTCAACTGAGAGAACATATGGGAGCAAGCCAAGAAAAAGTCTGAGAAATATCTTCCAAGAAGCATTAATAGAAAATATGGGCTCTGTCAAACATACCAAGGACAAGAAGGGCTGCTGGGGAGGGCCAGGAGAGAGTCCAGCTTTAAAAGTGAAACAAAAATAGAAGCTCAAAGGAGTTTAAAGCCATAGCTGAAAGGCAAAGGTGCTGCTGTGCCTGAGGGCAGGGAGGTGCCAGGGGAAATGCCCCTGCACCTGCAAAGCCTCCCGAGGGGATTTGAGGAGCCACAGAGCTGCGAGGGTGATGCTGTGGGGCATGGCAGTGGCACTGTGTCACACCCTGCGGGACACATGGACAAATAAGGGCTGCTGGAGAGGAGGCAAGGCTCCTCTGCTGCAGGAGGAGATTCCTGCCAACCTGTCATCCTGCCTGAAGAGACCAGAAAACACAGAAACAGCTGTGGGGGAGCTGGGGGAGCACATCCTGGGGTCAGCAGGGATGGGAGCACACACCTGTGTGGGGATGGGATGGGAGCACACACCTGTGTGGGGAGGGGAGCACACACCTGTGTGGGTAATGAGCACACACCTGTGTGGAGATGGGATGGGAGCACACACCTGTGTGATGGGAGAGATGGGAGCACACACCTGTGTGGGGATGGGAGCACACACCTGTGTGTGTGAGGATGAGGAGCACACACCTGTGTGGGTAATGAGCACACACCTGTGTGGGGATGGAGCACACACCTGTGTGGGGATGATGAGCACACACCTGTGTGGGGATGGAGCACACACCTGTGTGGGGATGGGAGCACACACCTGTGTGAGGATGGGATGGGAGCACACACCTGTGTGGGTAATGAGCACACACCTGTGTGTGTGAGGATGGTGAGCACACACCTGTGTGGGGATGGGATGAGGAGCACACACCTGTGTGGGGATGGGAGCACACACCTGTGTGGGGATGGGAGCACACACCTGTGTGGGGATGATGAGCACACACCTGTGTGGGGATGGGATGGGAGCACACACCTGTGTGTGTGAGGATGGTGAGCACACACCTGTGTGGGGATGGGATGGGAGCACACACCTGTGTGGGGATGAGGAGCACACACCTGTGTGAGGATGGTGAGCACACACCTGTGTGTGTGAGGATGGTGAGCACACACCTGTGTGAGGATGAGGAGCACACACCTGTGTGGGGATGGAGCACACACCTGTGTGGGGATGGGAGCACACACCTGTGTGTGTGAGGATGGTGAGCACACACCTGTGTGAGGATGAGGAGCACACACCTGTGTGGGGATGGAGCACACACCTGTGTGGGGCTGGCGCTGGGGAGGGCGGGCTCGCAGCTGCCGTTCAGCCGGCTCTGGGCAGGGGTCAGTGGCGAGCAGCAGATGTCAGAGCTGGGAAGGAGCCCGGAGGAGCCGCAGGAGCTCTGTGCACAGCACTGAAGCAGCTGCAAAGCCTCGGAGAGCGATATGTGATGTACAGGGGACACATGCAGTCCTGACTCGGCGTGCCAAAGTGTGAATGCAGCCTTCACGAGTGAGGGTTTGAGGGGATAGCAGATGAAAGCATCAGCATAGCAGGAGTGGGAGGGAATCTTTATGAAGAGAATTTATTGTTAAAAAGTGTCAGAAGTGTGGCAACAAGGGTGATAGAGCAGAAACGTGGATCACCCCCATGAAACTGGAAGAGGGCTCTTGGCTGCCCGTGGCACAGGAGACTCAGGGGAGCCCCAGCATGCATTCAGGAGCATCACAGAAAGACAAGTTTACAACAACAAAACCATCACAGGCCTGCGCTCCTGTTTGTGCCTGTGGTGAGAGTTTGCCTTTTGGGCAAGCAGCACCAGCCCTCAGGGGCACAATTTCGGCTGGAACTTCTCTGGAGCTCCCCTCAGAGCAGTGAATTTCCCACTGTCAGTCTCATCCAAAACCAGTGCTAAGGCATTTGCAGGGGTGGGAGCCCTCACTGAGGAATTCACTTGAGTCTATTGCTAAATTTCCCCTTAGGTGAAGCACTGAGTGCCCTGCTGCTGCAGTGGGACCTCAGGTGCCTGCACCTCTGCTTCTCCCCGACCCCCTCCAAAGCCCTTGGGAGCAGAGGAGAGGACAGGTTCCAATCAGCATGGAAATGGCCAGGGGCTGGAGCCTGCCTGAGCCTTTGCCACCATCCTGGGCAGGTTTTGGGGCGAGAACCAGGGTGGACAGGGATGGAGATGAGGATGGATGCCACAAGGGGGGCAGAGCTGGTGCCCTGTGCGGGGCTGAGCCTTGTGAGAGGGGCCAGCTCTGGCTATTCCATGTGCCAGTGGCACACAGGCAATGAACAGAGGGTTGTGAGGCACTTTGGAGAGACAGGGCTCTTTCCACCTCAGAAAGGCAAAACCTCTGTCCTGATTTCTTCCTCCTCTCCTCCCCGTGGTTTGTGGAAATTGATAAGATCTGAGGATGAAGCGCTCCTGCTCAGAACAGTGGAGGGCTGGGTTTGAGCAGCCCAAACTCACCCAGGACAATTTCCCGTGTTTTGTGGAAATTGATAAGATCTGAGGATGAAGCACTCCAGCCCAGAGCAGTGGAGGGCTGGGTTTGAGCAGCCCAAGCTCACCCAGGACAAAGACTCCCAGGGCAGAGCGGGGAGCTGGGACCAAATCAACCCTCACCCCTCCGAGGAACCTCAGCCACTCGCAGCACCCACCGAGCCACCCTGGCAGCCTCCCTTCCCTCCCTGCTCAGAGCCGGATCCTGCCAGTCCCGGTGGGAGATGCCCATCCTGGGATGCCCATGCTGGGATGATTTGGTCCCAGCTCCTCACTCTGCCCTGGGAGTCTTTGTCCTGGGTGAGTTTGGGCTGCTCAAACCCAGCCCTCCACTGCTCTGGGCTGGAGCGCTTCATCCACCACGGGGAGGAGAGGAGGAAGAAATCAGGACAGAGGTTTTGCCTTTCTGAGGTGGAAAGAGCCCTGTCTCTCCAAAGTGCCTCACAACCCTCTGTTCATTGCCTGTGTGCCACTGGCACATGGAATAGCCAGACCGGGCCCCTCTCACAAGGCTCAGCCCCGTACAGGGCACCAGCTCTGCCCCCCTTGTGGCGCCCATCCTCATCTCCATCCCTGTCCACCCTGGTTCTCGCCTGCATCCCAGGATCCCACCCTGTGCCCGCGCCGCCCCGGGCATCCCGCGCATCCCGGCCGCTCTCACCTCTCCAGGCACGTGTGGGGCAGCGCTGCTAATCCTTTGCACATCCTGGCGGGCTGTGGGTCCCTCGGCAGTGAGAAGGGGGTGAGCGATGGCCAAAGCAGCACAGGCTCGGTCTGCAGCGCGGCCGCCTCCCCCGCTCTATATAGCGGCGGCGCTGGAGCCCCGCCAGCCCCGCGTCCAATGCCGGCCGCCCTGCGCAGCTGGCCCCAGCCCCGCCGGCTGCTGGGCTTTGTTTTCTTCTCTCTAAACTCACTCGGAGGGACAAGGAAAATGTGGATTTGCTGGGGTGAGATCAGGTAATCGAATTGGAAGTGCCCTGTGGACTTGAGGAAGCGCACAGCATTTCTTTTAGTGATTCGTCAAGGTCCAGGGCAGTATTTAGAAGAGCCAGGGAGAAATGCTTCATTCAAGTAAGATTTTTCGAGGGAAAAATGGAACTTTCAGAAAAATAAAAATGCTTGTGAGAAGTCTTGCTATAAATTTCAAGGCAGTGGCTAATGTCAAAATATCCACTGCTTCAACAATGGTGGTGGCTCTCAGTGACTTTAGTTTCACACCTGGGCTCCTGGGTGACCATGAGAATGTGCCTCTCTGTGCTTTGTTTAACGCTGGGAGCTGGGAATAGGGACTTTGCTCCCAACCTGGCTGTCCACACCCAGGGGCACTAACAGCCACCATTTCCCTGGGTTTCACCCAGGGTTACATTTAAGCTCAGCTCTTGGTGCCCTGTCCCTTGTGCTGGGTCAGGGATGTGCCTGCCTGGCTCTGGCTTCTGCTGGATTTTGGGCCTGTTGTGGGGTTATGCAGCAATGCACTGCCTGCCTTCAGGCATCTGAGTACAGTAAGTGAAAGCTGGAAGTCTGCTGGAAACTGTGCCTCCCTGGAGAGCCTGGGCTGGCTTTGTACTGCTTTGTAGTGGAAACTGAATGAAAAAAAGTGCAGCTAACAATCTCAGAGGATGAGATGCTCAGATAATAACGGCTTGGGCTGATGACAGCCCCCAAGATGCACTCGGGGAAGGGGTCAGAGGCAGGGTGTGGTGGGCTGCCCTTCCCTCTGCTGGCATGGAGGTGCCCACCAGCTCCCTCGTGTCTCACAGACTGGGGAAGGGAAGAGCAGCACCCACAAAGGATGGAGGTGTCCTTTACTCTTCCAGGCTGTTTTCATGCTGCCCTGCTCTCAGGGGGAGTTTGGAGGTGCCTCACCCCCATCAGGGGTAGCCCCATCTCTGCAGGCTCCTGCTGCTCACAGAACCTGGAGCTTCCCCAGTGAGAACCCCTGGAGGAACTGGGTCTCTTCCCTGCAGACTTCAGTCTCCTTCAGCCCTAGGGGAGCAAATCCTCTGTGCCGTAATTCAGCGACCAGGGGTCTAAAATCTCTGGGGTGGGGGTTTAAGGAGTGCACAGAGCAAATTGGGCAACTGAGGTCCAAAGTGTGTGAGGAAACTCCATGTGGGAGGGTGATAAGGAAGCTCTACTGCGTGCTGGGATTGCAGCTGAGCATGTTAACACAGATTTATCTGAAACAATGAAAAAGAAACCCTTAGCACTGAGCAGAAACAAGGGTTACACAGAAACGGCTTGCATTTTTTGTCCAGCAATAAATGTTTGTTTTGTGCTTTTCAAAGCTTTGGAGTGCTAAGAAAATATTTCCAATAAGAAACTACACAGACCTTCCTCATCTTCCCACGACAGCTTAATTTCTTTAAGAGCCCTTCTGGGAGAGCTTTTTGGAGATCGGAGTGCACTCTGAGGAGCAGATTGTCTTGTGTACACAATGGCTGGTTTCCTCCAAGAGGGATCCAGGCTTGTGCCTCACAACTGACCCCTCAAAACCCACGTGGAATCTCCCATTATATCCTTGGCCCTGTTATTTCCAGACTTTATTATCCTTTCTAGCAACATGCCTTTTATAGAAGGCAGCCTAGCTGCTGTGCTGTTTCCTGGTTCCCACTGGAACTTTTTAAGAACTAGCATCATATTTAACAATATCGACCTTTTGGTAAAGGGATCACTGCAATTGTCACCCAGGAGAGTATTTGGACATTCATCTGAGTGCTCCTTTTGGCAGACTTTTAACCATGTGTTCTAAAAATGGTGTTAAAAAATATTTTTTCCCCCTGCATGCTTTGGGACAGTCATGCAAATGTGTGTCCCCTAAGGAATGATGGTAGTGTGAGCTCCCTAACAGCAAAGGGCAATGCAAGTAACTCAGCAAGGCTTTCTGTGATGGCTCATTCCTTCCTACAGAGCCTGATCACATCCTGTCCTTGAGCCTCCCTGGAGAACTTTCTGCTTCTCATTATAGTCATAATTCATGTTTATGCCTTTAGGATGCTTTCTCACATCTTCTGTGGCTTGCTTTTCACCTGGTTTTTCCAGAGCTTGAATTCTTTTTTTTTATTCTCTCATCTCAATTTTCCCTTCTTTAAGGTCTTGTTACTTCGGATGTTCATTTCCACTCCCTTGTATAAGCACGTGCCCTTTGAAAAAAAATCTCTTTGAGCACTGAGTGCACCATGCCCGTGTACCCCAGTGTTGCAGGTGCCCAGCTCCTCATACTGGCGTGATGCTGACCAGCCTACCTCTCATTTCCCTTTGTGCATTAAATACTGCTCTCAAGGTGTTGTTTTGCTCTCACTGGGGCAGTCTTTATCAGTAGCTGTGGCTCTGTGGCCCCTTTGAACTGAGCCCCTCACGTGGCTGAGGAGTTGTCTGGGTGCATGTCTGACCCGGCTGCTGTCTCTGCTCGGGCACGCGCAGGATGGTTCAGGGCAGCCGCGGATCAAAGGACCAGTCTGGACTCTTTGATATTTCAGTCTCCAAAATGTTTATTATTTCTTATCTCACAGAGTTTTCCTCTCTGCCAGCCGGGATCTGACCAGCAAGGCAGCCAAGGGCGCTCTGACCACCCACGGGGCCCTCGTGTCCTTTTATAATAAAAACTACGGACATCATATTTATCTTTTATCCCCAATACCTTTCACCCTTGTTAACAAGTGCACCTTCACCACAAACCAATCCCCAAGTGCCAGCACCACCACAGAAGATGGAGGCTAAGAAGAAGAAAGAAGAAGCATGAGACACGCCCCGATTCCTCCATCTTGTCTCCATAACCCCCTGTAGCAAAATCCCAAAATAAGTATTTCACCCTGTAAATGCACAATCCCTCCACCACTCAAACTCCAGTGACTTCCATGTCCTCACACACACCCTCAGAAGGGTCCAAGTGCAGCCACCAAGAATGCCTGGCAACATTGCAGGACCTCCGAGCCCCCCAAGGGTTCTCCCAGTGACTCTGGACATTCGGAGTGATGTGCTGAGCTCCCACAGGTGCAGGCCTACACCATCTCACTGCCTCCACCAACTTCCTGAGGCCCAAGCCAACGATGGAAACGCTTGTGCAGAAGGAGGAGATGAGGTCTAGGCTCCCTCCATTGGCCACATCCAAGTCAGTGACACAGGAGCCGCGGGTGAGGTCAGAGAATCCTGGAAAGCAGTGTCACCCGGAGCACTGGGATGCTGGCCAGCAGGGAGCTCGGGAGTCACGTATGTCCTGCATCCCCCGCGGGGAGCCACCGAGTTCCTCGACCCCGAGCACGGGGCCTGAGAACAGCTGGGGCCTGGGACACTGCCCTGCTCCTTGTGCCTGCTCCCCTTCTGGCACCTGGCCAGGAGCAAGACCCCTGCAAGGTGTGCACAGGGCTGACCTCAACTTTTGCACAAGTTGCAGAGCACTCCTGGGAAATGCAGAGCACTCCTGGGAAAACGGGGCTGGGCTCAGGCTTTTTTGTGCCTGCAAGGAAAGCCCAGAGGGACAGGCCTTTGCAAGTATTTGCACGGTGTTTTTGTTGCCTGACTACAGGTACCAAGTGACAGGCCAGGTGCGAGCAGCAGTGTCCCTAGAGCCCTGCACCATCAGCAGATGAGCCCAGCAGCGTCTGCACAGACCTGCTGCAGGCAGAGCCACCACTCCTGGGGCCTCAGCAGCTGCTGCTGAGCATCCAGGAGCTCTGCTATCCAAACAGCACTGGTGCCACCATGTGCTCTGTCAAGTGCAGCCTCCACACAGGCTTGTCTCTGCCTTCCTGTGCCTGCCACCTGCCTGGAGCATTCTCTGAAGTGACATGAGGCTGAGGCTGGGTTATTGGCATGTGGGTGACAGACATTATTTCAACACAAAGCCGGCACAACCAGATCAGTCACAGGGTTTTATTCAAGGCCTGGATTACATCATCTGTACCCGTATTTGTATTATGGATCCAGGCAGCAGAGCACATTGGTTATCCCCACCCAATAGCCAGCACCTGCATTGTTGTGATCCACTGACAGAATCAGCCAAAGTGCAAAGAAGTGGATGTACCTCTGGCTCCATGCTAGCCATGCAAGCACCCCACACCTCTCCCATGTGTGCGTTCATCCTCAGCCCAGAGAGCATCTGAAGAGTGAACCGAGCTCCTGCGTGTCATCCCTGCTGCTCTACGTGCCCTGCTGTGGCACTGCCTTCCCCAGCTCATGGATGGCCCTGTTCTCCAGCACCTTTACCTTCCCCTCTCCTGGCTGCAGTGCACAGGCCACCATAGCCCTGGCCACCGTCTCCACAGGCACAGAGTAAGCAGTGGGGAACAGCCGAGCCACAGCGCCCAAGAACTGCTGGGCTATCCACTCCATGGGCCGGGACTCCTGGCGCCTGCACAGCAGCACCCTGCAGAGCAAGGAGGTGAGCTGGGTCAGCATCAAACAATCCAGGCTGACAGCTAGAGACTGAGTTCTCCAGCTGCACCAGGGCCCAGAGAAGCTCCCTGAACTGACACGGGCTTTGGGGCTTTGGCAGGGTCATGGAATGTGACAGAGCTGAGCCCTTGGACACTAAACTCCTTTCCCCACTGTGCTGATGAAAGCAGAATTCCAGTTCTCCCAGGTATCAAGAGTACAGTACACCTGAAAGGACACAGGTGAGTGTTCCCTCTGCATAAGGTCAAGGTCCATCTGGAGCTAAGCTCTGACCTATGTGCCTCAACCTATGCTTTCAGCCCAAGGCTCCTGTCCTTGCATGGCACATGGCACTAGCAGTGGGATGGGCCATAGGAAACTGCAGAGATTGCTCCCTGCAGCACTGGGAAGCAGTCTGCTCATCCATGAGCTGCATTTGCAGCTGCTGGCATTCTCCACTTCCCTCCCCAGCCCTGCCCTCATGTATCCTTTTTCTTCCTTCATCTCCCAGTGAAGCATTTCCCTGCTGCCCTGGCAACCCTGCACCCTGTGCCTTCCCTCCTCCACACTACTCACGCTGGCCGGAGAATGGTACAGTGATCAAAACCAACAGCCTGGACCAGGTTTTCCACTTCTCCCTGTCAGAGTAGCCAGGCAGGACGAAAGGAGACAAGGATGACTGCAGGCACCATCCCTGCCACCCCCATGAACAGGCAGGAAAGGGCTGCTGAGCCGAGGGCAGGATGGCACTAACACCAGCGTGGGGCTGGAACGGGCCAGGCAGGGATCAGCTCTCCAGGCCAGGCAGCCGGGGTGAGGGCCCTTGGTGGACACGGACCACGGGTCAGCAGTGCACTCTTGCAACCATCACCAAACTGCTAAACTGCAACAGGCTGCTCCAGAGAGCATCTGGACTCAGCATCCAGCCTGGGGATGGATCCAGGTGGCACAAGGCGCTGGCAGGCAGCTCTGAGTCCAGCAGGTGTTGGGAGCTGCAGCACACAACACATGGACAAAAAAGCTTTTGCAACAGGTGTGGTCCTCCCTGGGGAGCCTGCAGGCCTTCCATCAGGAGAGAGATCATGTCTCACCTGGCCACAGCCCTGAGCCTCCCACATAGCTGTGAAGCTATCCCAGCTTAAGGCTGGGGAACTGCTGTTGCCCGGAGACCCCAGCAGATGTTTCTGGAGTTTGAGGAGGGAGGAAGACGCTGCATGCAGTTGTTGTGCTGCTTTATAAGAAGCCAGTTGCATAGCTGTCCAGCCAGCCCCCTCCCTTGTCCCGCAGCAGCAGGAGGACCTCCAGAGCCATTTGCATCTCTAAACCTCAGCTCCTGCTTGCTTCCCGAGCATCCTGGCACCCCAGGATTCCTGCACGAGCATCAGGAGCCCACCCCAGCAGCGCCCTCACCTTCACGCGGAGGTAGAGGAAGCGGCTCTGTGCGTTTGCCCCCCGGGAGGACTGCAGGATAAAGTGTTTGCAGCCCCCTGCCCTCGCCAGCTCTGCTGCCTGCGCCACGTAGTCCCGATCCACCCGGACAAAGCCATCCTGCAGGGAGAGGGGAGGGTCAGCGGGGCAGGGGAGAGGACAAGCGGGACCCCTGCTCGCCCGGGGGTCAGGGGGTCCCCACTCACTGCGCCAGCCTTGGCCCTGGTAGTGCCCAGGCAGCAGAAGCCCACGTCGTGTCCCTGGAAGGCGGCGGCGTGCTCGCCCAGCCGCTCGAAGTCCACCACGGCCTGCTCCTGCGGGAAAGCCGAGGGTCAGCGCCGCCGGCCCGGCCCCCGCCACCACGGCCAGCCCCGTCCCCGGCCCGCGCACCACGGCCGCCTCCGCCTCGCCCAGGCTCAGCCGGCGCCGCCCGATCAGCGTGACCCGTGCGAAGGCCCGCCGGGCCAGCAGCTCCCGCAGCAGCACCCGGCCCGTCTCCCCGGAGGCGCCCAGCACAAAGCAGCTTCCGCCGCCGCCCGCCGCCGCCATGCCGAGAACTGCGGGCGGGGCCGGGGCGGCGGCGGTTGCGCGGCCGCGCTTCGGCTCCGCGGGCGGGCGCTCCGTGCCCGGGGAGCCGCACGGGGCCGTTGCCGGGGCCAGGGCGGGGCTGTCGGGTCGGGGCGGGGGCAGCCCACGGACCCCCGCTCAGCTCGGGCGCGGAGGTGCCCCTTGGCCGGTCCTGCAGTGGCAGAACCGAACACCCCCCGAGGATCCCTGTGCCCGCCTCGCTCAGCGGAGGGGATGCGCGCTGGGGGGATGCTCGGAGGGATCTGTGACCTGCCCGGCGGCTCCTCTCCAAACCCCGCGGGGTTCAGCCCGTGCTGCCCGCCGGGTGCTCGCAGCTCTGTCCCCTGGGCAGGAGGTGGGTCACTCCCCGCCGGGCAGCCTTGCAGTGACTCCACTGTGAAGCAGTCCCTGGTGCCTGAAGAGCAAGGAGATGAAGCCCATTTCCTTAGGAACTCTCGCTGAGCAGGTCTTGGGATGTGCTGGCAGCGCAGACCCTCGCTCCGGACACTTTCTGTGCTTTGTCTCTCTGATAGGGAACCACGCCAATCTCACCGGGGCGGTCCGGGTCCCACCGGGACACAGCTCTGGAGCAGGCATGCAGGCACCCCGCGGCTCTGCACAGCCATTCTCGTGGGCAGCACCAAGGGGCCCCGCGGCACCACGATCTCGTTTGTCCTGATTCCTGGGGAGGGAGGTGCAGAGGCCTGAATGGCTGCTGTCGGGATCAGCCAGGTGGTTTTCCAGCCTGGTGTGTCTGTCAAGTGCTCTCCTTGGCCGAGGGCTGAGGATGATTCCCAGGTGCACGTGCCATTTGCGAGGCAGGACGCGCGTCATGACAGTCACCGGGTTAATGGCTGGCATCCCGCTCCACCTGCCAGTGTGCCGCCGGCACCCACGGCCGTGCCCTGCTCATTGGGCTCTGCTCCACAGCCACAGGCAAACCCAGGTGCGTGAATGAGGGGGAGGCTGGGGCCTACCAGGGCTCGGGGGTACTGGGACGGGTGCTTGAGAGTTGGCAGGGGAACAGTACAGTGTGACAGAAGTACAGGCAGCAAAGTATACGGGGCGCATGTGGTTATAAGGTATGGTGTGTTTCTAGGGTTTCATGGTACGGTGGGGATGCCACTGGGGAGGGTGGGATCGGGATGCATGCTCCCACCGCTCATGGTCTGCTTCTCCTCCATGGCAGGGCTCTGGGGGGGCCAGCCAGGTGCCGAGGTGCCCGCTCTCCCGGTGGCATGGAGACATGGTCCGGCGCAGCGCTGCCTTCGACTGTGTGCCCCAGCCGGCAGCCTGCTGCCCTGACTGGATGGCAGGGCTTCCCGACACCCTGCCCCTCTCCCACCTCTCCATCCCTGGCACCCACGACTCTCTCAGCCTCTTCGGTGGCCGGCGCCTGCGGTGCCAGAGCTGGGGCCTGGAGGCCCAGCTGGCGGCCGGCGTCCGCTTCCTGGATGTGCGCTGCAAGCTGTCGCGGGGTGAGCTCCGCATCTACCACCTCTGCACCTTCCAGCGGGCCAGCCTGCGCGGCGTCCTGCGCCGCACCCTGCGCTTCCTCCGCGCCCACCCCGGCGAGGCCGTGCTTATGCGCATCAAGGAGGAGCTGCCCATCTTCTCCCGGCCCGGCTTCGCTGCCCAGCTGCACCGCTGCCTGCTGGAGGAGGGACAGGGCTGCGTGTGGTGCCGGGAGGAGGTGCCAACGCTGGGCCAGGTGCGCGGGAAGATAGTGGTGCTGGAGGCGCTGGCGCGGGAGGTGCTGGGCATCCCCTACGAGCGGCTGAGCATCAGCGACGCCTGGAACGTGCTCTCGCTGGAGCGCAAGTGGGCCCGGGTGCGGCGGCACCTGGAGAAGGCGGCCGGCGGAGACCCCAGCACCATGTACCTCACCTTCTGCTCCGGCAATGGGCTCTTCACCTGCCCGGAGGAGGTGGCCCGCTTTGTGAATCCCCGCTGCTGCCAGCACCTGCGGCGCCGGGCAGGGCAGCCCGTGCGCTGGGGAGTGGTCATCGTGGACTTCCCTGGCGCGGGCCTTCTCCGGCTCATCGTGGAGAGCAACGGACACGGCACAGCGGCCCCCGGCACCCCCACGGTCCGGTCCCGGCACCGCCGCGGCACACTGGACCGAAGCCGCCGCCCGCACAGCCCCGCACGCCGCCCGCGCCGCTGTCCCTCGGGGAGGACGCTGCTTCCCGGCCCCGCGCCTCTCCCGAAGGGCCTCCGGGCCTGGAGGGCAAAAGCGGCTTTCTAGGTCTTGCAGAGCACCGGGAAGCCTTCGTGTGACGATGGTGTGACAGCCGCAGAGGCGGCCGGAGCCGGGCAGCCCGGGGAGCTGCGCCTTGCCCTGAGAACTCAGCCAGGTACGGTGCCGGTACGGGGCTGGGCCGCCTGAGTCGCACAGGGCAGCAGGGGTGGCTGGGGGTAGAACGTCCTGCCTCACCTCCTGTCGGGCCAGTGAGTCCTCCCAAGGTGCCTCTCTGCGAAATAGTCCTTTTCCTTAAGGGTAAATAAAAATAAAAAGAAGCTAGGAAAGCACTGCTAGTGTTGCCTTGCCATTTCCTGTCAGAAAAGTTGGAGAAAAGACATTTTGGTTTTGCTTCTTAGATGTGAAGGAGCTTGTACCCCTCTGCCCATGGATGAGCACTTTTAAATTGTTGTCTGTGACCATCTTGCTCTTAAAGCAGCGCTGCAAGAGGTCAGAGGAGTAAGAACAAGTGGCTAGGAACAGCCCTCCCCTCATTATTTTAGCTTTTGTTTCTTTCTTGCAGGGGCTTGCCCCAGAAGTCAGGACTCCTAGGAAGAGCCAGCTTCAGCAAGGGCCACCCACCCTGTGCATGGAGCACTGGATGGCCACAGAGACAGCGACTCAGACAGGGGCTACCCCGTCCCTGGGTCACACCAAGGGATGCTGCACTGGGCAGAGCCCAGCAGTTTGCAACAGCTGGGGCAGTGCAGACAGGGCACTTTGTAGCTCTACATTAGCAGGGTGGTTGAGGCACAAAAAAGACTTTAAAACAGGTTGTGCCAGTGCCTGCCCTATGTGCAGACAATCAATCACTAATCCAAATAGACAGCACAATAAATCCTTTGAGCAAAAAGGTAACCAAGGTCCCAGGGAAGAAATCATCACCCAGGAGAGTGTCTGCTGCATCACTGGCAGCAGCCAAGCCAGACAGGCTGTGTGCTGAAGCAGGGAGGTGAGAAAGAAAGAGGAACTTTTAGAAGAAGAAAGCTCAGTCTTGGCCTGCCAGAAGGTGAAGAATGTCTTCAGGTTGCTTCTGTCTCGGGTGAAACACAGCTGGGCACAGCTGGAGGAGATGCCACAGGTGTTCCTGGCCCGAGGAGAGGATGTGTTTTGCTGTGCAGGGGCTGGCCCTGGCTGGCGACACAGCTCCTGGTGCTGAGTTCATCTGCTGCCCAGGGAGGGGAGCTGGCAGTAGTACACAGCAGGTGATGCAATAGAACACAGCAGGTGACAGAGGTGACAGGCAGAGGAATCTGTCTCTGGGATTGCTGTGTGAGATAGGAGAAGGTTGAAATCTCTGCATTAAACCTGACATGCTACAAAAGCACTGGTGGTGTCCAAGGTGAGGGTGGCCTGGTTCATTGGCTGCCAGTGCCTCCTGTGCCTGGGCTGCCCCCACACCAAGCCAGTGGTGGTACCACTGTCCTGCCAGGAGGATGGGTTCTGCTAGGGCAGGGCCGGGTGGGTCGGTGGCTTGTCTCAGCTTGTGCCAGGGATGCACAGTGCCAAGGAGAGCCAGGCAGGACAGCAGCAGGGCAATCACAGTTCCTAGGAGCTGTAGGCTGAGTGGTTTGGCTGTCACTCAGGGCTGCCCCTGGATGTGGCACATCCCTGCAGCTGCGCCCCAGCAGTCTGTACCCACCCTGTGCCCCAGCTCGCTGGCAGGGCAGGGGTGCTGCCTGGGATTCCCCGGGTGGGCAGAGTCACTTGTTTACTCCGTGTCACTCAAGCAGTGAGATAATGTCGGTGTTATCTAAGCCCCAGGCATCCTGTTTGGCAAACCCTTATCTGTGCCGTGCACATGTGGCTGGTGCCAGGTGCCAGGGCAGGCAGCGTGGGCAGGGGTACCCGTGTGACAGTGATGCCCGGTGAAAAGGGTCTCCAGCACCAGCTTCGCAGTGAAAGGCAGGAGGCAGAGAACTGCCTACAGCTGAGGCCAAACAAACATCTCTGAGAGGGTCTGGATAGGGTGGGCAGGAGCGATTTGCCCAAAACTACCCCCATATTCCACAGCCAGGGCTGTCCCAGCGCCTCAAGGTCCCTGTGGGTGTGGGCTATGGGGCACCTGCCCCTGGACTTCTGGTCTTGGCTAATCCTTGCAATCATCTCAGTCCCTCCAAGCCAGGGCAGCGCCCTTAATGCGTCTCCCGGTGTCCAAACGCTTTCAGCTTGTGAGAAAGATTTTATCAGGTGCTGCTTGAGGCGGGGCAGCAGCTGATAAAAGGGTGGGGGAAGAGGCTCGGGCTGCTGGAGCTGTGCGCTGGCACACTTGCCCAAAGGCACTCTGCAGCTCGGGGACACTCTTTGGGTCACACGCTTCCTGGGGACCTGTGGTGCAAGTGATGTCCTGCTCGCCATCAGGAGATGCTGCTAAAGTCTCAGGGAGAGCCGACCGTGTCCCCAGGGAAGAACGGAGGGATGGCAGCAGCGGGGCTGTGTAGTCGGTGGTCACAGGGGTTTGTAGAGGATGGAAGAGACAGGATCTTGATTCTATAATCAGAAGGCTTGATTTATTATATTATGATATATATATATAACATTATAACTATACTACATAGAGATAGAAAGGAAGGGAGCTTCTTCAGAAGCTGGCTATGCTAAGAGTAGAGATAGAAAGAATGAATAACAAAGGTCTGTGTCTCGGCAGAGAGCGAGAGCAGCTCCACCGTGAGTGGTCAGCAAATCCAAACATCTACAGGGGACCAACCACGGGTGGACCTGTTGCGTTCCACAGCAGCAGATAACCATTGTTTACATTTGCTGCTGAAACTTCTCAGCTCCAGCAGGGAAAATCTCAAGAAAAGATCTTTCACAAAAGGGTGTCTGCGACAGGGCTGCACCCAGGCGTGTGTGCCCTCGCCGGCAGCACCGCACAGCCCTGGCGGGGGGATCGGGTACCTGCAGCGGGCTGCTGAGCCCTGCCCGGGGCGAGCGGCGCTCCAGGAAGGTGCCCGCTGTATCGCGGGCAGCAGCCGGGCAGTGCCGGGTGACTCGGTTCCTCTGCGGTTTGCGGACACGTTGCACAAGGAGGGGAACGGGCTGTGCCAGCCTGGGGCGGGAGCCTCTGCCCTAAACAAAGCCCGGCCGTGCCCCTTCCCCAGGAGCAGAGCCTGCGACACCGCTCTAGGGCGCTAAGAGCATCGTCCCGAGGGCTGCCCAGCACTGGAGGCGCTTCTCCATCCCAGTGCCTGGGTCTAGAGGGACAGGGCAGAGGTGACACAGGAAAGGGTCTTTGTTCCCGCTCCCCTGAGCCCATGCTGAGCAAAGCCCTCTCTGGCAGCCTGCCTCGTGTCCTCAGAGGGGTGGCTGGGGGGACAGGATGTACCATCCTGACGCCTGGGAAATCCCCACTCTGCTCAGCCCCTTCCTCGGTGAGCAGAGCAGCAGGAATGCAGCAGGAGCGTGTGCTCTGCAGCATCCTGAATCCCTGCCAGGGAAGCCAGCCTTGGAAATAACCCGAGATGTGAAAGGGCTCCTTGTGATTAACCAGCTCCCAGCAGAGCTGATTCGGGTCTTCTCTCCCCTCTACCATGTGTACTTTTTTCCACGACCTGCAAAGCAAGCCCCCATCCTGCCAATGTAGGACCACCTCTCTGAACACAGGCACGGGGCACCTGCCTCCACACACAGCTCCAACTTGGCCATTTTCTGTCTGCACAGCAGCAACAGCCTCTGCATCTCAGACACCTTGATTCCATTTTTAAAGCAATACCAACAACTATTTGTAGCTACAAAAACAAAGGTGGGAGTATTTTTTTCTACTGCCCTGCCCTACCATGTTGGGTTCCAGCAGAAGTGAAACTGGCAGGGGCACAGCCTGCTCTGCCCTGGGGCTGTGTACCCATGAACATCCCTCTGAGTGCCAGCAGTCTCTCACCAGCAGGAGAGGCAGCTCCCACCCTGCCCAGGTGACCCTCAGCACTGCTCCTGCCCAGCAGCTGCCCCTCAGCCTCTCTGCCTGCCTGGCTGCTCCTTCCCTTCCCATAACTGACCACCCTTGGCAGAGGAGCTGCTAGAAATCAAGTGTTCCTGAATTACTGGGTATACAGACTCAGCAATTCCATAGAAAGAAACAAGTGCATTAAAACATTTTTCAAGGAAGATGTCCAGAGACAGGAAACAAGGTTCATTTATACTGGTCAACAATAAATTAATTGTAGTGGGTTATGGCTCTTGTGGAATGGGTTCCTCCTTTTGTCTAGAGTGTCCTGGTGGAGCAGCATCAATTTCTTTGGAACTGGAAAATACATGTGACCTGCATGGCTCTTGTTTGGCTTTAGCTGGAAGTGAGCAGAGTAATTTCTGCAGGAAACCTGGCCAAGACAATTCTACTTACGAGCACGACAGGGTAAGAAACGATTTATAATTATTATAATGATCCAAGGGGCAGTGGACACAATTAGACATGTTCCTGAAACACTGGTGGAAGTTCCTAAAGGATATTAATAAGTCAGGGGGAAGTTCCTCTGGCATATTCCTGGACCTTTCTCATAAAGACTTAAAGGCAAAGACAGAAAAATACATTGTGTAAGTAAGTGTTTATAAATGGTATATGAAGATTGACAGACAGAGCAAAACACCTGCATGCAAGGAGAGTGTCTGGCACGGAGCTGGGAGGTGGTGAGCCACTGTCCTGCTCAGCCCACAAGGGACCTCATCACACCTCAGCCTCCTCTGTCCTCCCCCAGTGTAGGTGCTGCCACAAGGACACGGTGGGTCAGAGAGGTCTCGGTGCTCTGGGCATCAGGGACTGGGGCTGAACACTTTTCAGGGGGCCCTTCTCCTCCTTCTGGGGTGCTTGGGCAATCCTGGCTGGTTGTGGGTCATTCCTGTGGCTGTCCTGTCCCCATGGCAGCGGGGATGCAGCCAGCTCCCATGCCATGGGGCTGCTGCCAAGCCAGGTCCATGAGGGCTGTGGCCAGTGCTGAGCCCACCGTTTGCCTCCAGCCCCGGGCTCAGAGAAGGGTTTCTTGGGGCTACAGAGGGAAGGGGAGGGCGGGGGCGTGGGGCAGGATGTGGGCTGGCTGCGGGGCTGGGATGGGAGGGGAAGAGGCCGGGGGCAGGGAGCTGCAGGCTCGGAGGAAGCGCGAGCAGCACTGCCCACCGAGGGACAGCTGCTGCGGGCTGGGCACCAGCATGGTAAGAACTGCTCCTTTCCTTGGGCACGACTGAGGCTGTGCCCAGACAAGGGGGTTAGGGGAGGGCAGGGCTGTGGGCAAGCACTGACAGGAGCCACAGCTGGGGGCTGCCCCGGGGACACCCTGCCTGAGCCACCCCAGGCTCACGGGACACTGCCAGGCACACAGGGCACAGTGATGCAGAGGTAGATGCCAGCCCTGGCTGGGCAGGAAGGGGCTCCGGGGCACAGGACACCGTGTGTTCCTGCGTGCCAGTGCCATGAGTGACTGCCCTTGTGTGAGCCAGGACTGCCTGGCAGTGGTGTGGGTGCACCCCCTTGGGATGGGCACGCTCATGTCTCCCTCTCTGTCAGGGCACTGCTGTGGGACTGCGATCTGCCAGGAGGACACGGACTCTGGGCTCTCCTGGCACCTCCCTGGGCATCGCCGCCATCACATGGGGTAAGCCACCCACCACCCGCTCAGTAAGCCCAGTGTGACCCTGCTGCCAAGGAACCTGCAGGTCTGAGAAACTGGAGAAATGTGACATTGCTATTTTGGGGGCTCATCAGCCCATCCCCAGGGCAGGATCCCTCTGGGCTGGGAGGGGGCTGTGCCAGCTCCCTCCAGGCAGACTGTGCTCCCCCAGGAAGGGCCAGGCCATGGCTGAGGTCCCTGCAGGATGTTTGGTTCCCCAAATGCAGCATGGCAGCTGGTACTGTGAACTGTGTTATGAACAGGGGAAAGGGAGGGCAGCTGTACCCACTGCCTACACCCATGCTCGTGCTGGGGAGTTGGGCATGGATGGACTCACAGGACCCATGGGTGTGAGGGTTCATGGCACAGCTGGGGCAGCACCACACAGAATTAGAGCTGCTAATAGACATCAGGAGTACAGAAACTAACTTGGTTTTGCTGCCTGTAGGGTATTTCCTTCACACGCTGGCATTGCACAGAGCAAAACTTACCGGTGCCTGCTCTGGCCCTGGAAATCCTCTGTGAGCTGAATTATTTTCCTAAGAACCTTAGTGACTGAGCTAAGGAACAGAAATGAGGTGAGTGCAGTGTCAGGAGGAGGCAGAGATATGGCTCTGAGAGAAAACAAAAAGGCAAAGGCACCTCAACCGTGGAGGGTGTGAGCACCACCCTAGGAAGAGGTATCAGGGCTGCCACGGGAGCAAGGGGTCAAACCACAGGAAAACAGCTCTTGTTTGGGGGCTCAGCACCAGGTGGGGCAGGGAGAACTAGCATAACACCGGAGATGAGCTGTGCCATGGAGAGGGTGCAACTGGTGGAGCTGGAGGAAAGAGGTAGGAGAGCATGTGGCACTGCAATCTGCCAGGAGGACACGGACTCTGGGCTCTCCTGGCACCTCCCTGGGCATCGCTGCCATCACGTGGGGATGGGGAAAAGAGGACAGACATGGAGCAGATGTCAAACTTTGGTCCTTCTCAGTTTGGGGATGGGCTGTGTGAGAGTAGCACACAGTAGCTACTCCCCAGCTGCCTTGAGCTGTGCTGGGGAGCAGCAGGGGCCAGGGGAGGTTGGTGGGAGCTGAGGATGGGGCAGGCTCCCAGAAGGTGCCTTGAGTTCCTGTCCTGCAGGCCCAAATTCCCAAAAGGTAAAGAGGGAACCACATTTTGCCCAGCTTCAGTTCTGTTGAACAAAGAGGATAGTTTGCTCTTTCACAAGAAAAACCAGCAAATTATGAGAAATTACTTACAAAAACGTACAACAATGGACCAAAGTACAGCCTTAATTAGACTTTAGAAGATGTGTATCTCATCTGCAATGCCTGGATCTTTGCACAACTGCAGTGTGATAAAATGCTCTTCTGAGATACAGTTTAAGCTAGGCTGGTTGTTTGGAGCAAACTTTGATCCTCATCTCCCTTTCTGCACAGATGGAGATATGATATCCCCACATCACTTTCTGCACTTGTGGAGATAGCTGCTCCTGGGGAGAATGGAGGAAGCTTCTTTCTGTGGCTAAAACCCTTTGATTGCATAAAGTTGTGGTGTGAAATGCTGTAAATAAGAGCAGGGTTTCAGCAAAGTGTCCTTCACTTCTGGGTGTGGATTCCAGTTACTTTCTGGCTTTGCCCTGCCTGCTGGGTTATGACCATAACATGAGCTTGTTTTTGAAAGACCTTGTTTTGCAACACTGAGTTTTACAAGACTCTAGACCATCTCTGTCTCAGATGAGCAGGTTGGGATCCAGATGCTTTTGGGGGTGAGGGCATATTTGCTGCTCTGCCTTGCTCCAATCTGGCTCTCATGTAGCAGGGTAAAGCAAGAAAATGGAAGTATGCACATCTGCACTCAAGGAAGGAACTGTGTTTATGGAACCATCTTGAAGCGGGACTTTCCTCTTTGGGAAGCTTTTGCGGGCAGGGGAACAGGACCACGGGGCTGAGCTTTCAATCCTGATGTTGGAGGAGGGTTGGCATCACTGCTTGGGGCTCTTCTGCCTCCTGTGCTCTGCCTGCTTCATCCTGTGCTGCCCCATCTCAGCCTTCACCCTGTCACCTCCACCTTCCTCATCCCTGTGCCGTCCCCCTCTGTCCTCATCTCCTTCTGCCACGTCTTTGTGTACTCATGGAGTCCCATTCTCATCCACAGTCACCCCTTCATCCAGTCCTTTCACCCAGCCTGTCCCTGGCATCTGTTTGCCATGATGTCAGGCTTAGCCCACCCTCATGTGCAAGGGATCCCACCCCTGACCCAGCTCCCATCCTTTCTGCACCAACCCCAGACCTCCTCCTCTTTCCCAGGCATGGTGCTGTGGGTGCAGGTGGGTGCCTGGACCTACCACTACAGTGACCAAGGGGACTACATGTGGGAGCAGGCCAGGAATTTCTGCCAGACCTTCTTTACCGACCTGGTGGCAATCCAGAACCAGCAGGAGATCGAGTACCTCAACAAGAGCCTGCCCTTCCACGGGCGCTACTACTGGATTGGCTTACGCAAGCTGGGCGGCACCTGGACGTGGGTGGGCACCGGGAAGGCGCTGTCCAAGGAGGCAGAGAACTGGGCCCGGGGGGAGCCCAACAACCGCCGCTCCAACCAGGACTGCGTGGAGATCTACATCCAGCGGCCGCAGCAGGCCGGCAAGTGGAACGACGAGCCCTGCAGCCGCAAGAAGAAGGCGCTGTGCTACCGGGGTGAGCGGGGGCACTGCGGAGCCGTGTAGTAACTGCCACAGGCCCTGCTAAGGCACTGTAGAGGCTTTAACAATAAGATTGCTGACACAGCAGTCCAGAGATGTCCTAACCCTAAACTCTCAACATATATTTGTTCCCTTATAAAGAAAAAACCTTGTAACCCCTTCTATTGGTCACTTGTAAAACCTTTAACCTGTATCCATTAGTCCAATTTAGAGCCTAGCCAAAGGTATATATGTAGCTTACTGTACCCTATTAAGTGAGAAGAAGAATTGCTCTGGACCTTTCAAGGTCTCCTGAATAAACCATCTCCAGTAGAACTGACAGTTCTTCTTCTCCTCTCTCCGTCTGCCTGAGCCTATGCCCAGAGAAGCCAAGCCTAACAGCAGCTAAACCCTAAAGAGCTGAGATCCCAGAGCTGTTGTCACTACAAAGAGCTGTTATCACTCTGCTAGCTGCAAAACTCCCCGTAGTTTCAAGACCAAGCAAGCTAGACTCCGGAACTCTGTCCTTTCCTAAAATAGAGGTCCCGGGCCAACACCCAGCTGCTAAGACCCCCAAAAAACTCACAATAGAGCCGAGCTGGATTGGGTGGGCTGGGCACCTTGGCAGGGTGCTCAGCAGCTCCTGATGACCATCCCCTGTGTGTGCAGCCTCCTGCCAGCCCTTCCTGTGCAGCCAGCGCGGCGAGTGCGTGGAGACCATCGGGAGCTACCGCTGCGAGTGCTACCCCGGCTTCCATGGCCCTGAGTGCACGGATGGTGAGACATCCATCCCCACCCCTCCTTCCCTGCTGGAGAGTCCCCACCCTGGTGACAAAGCAGGGTTCTGGTGCTCCCGATGGGCTGTGGCACCGTGTCTCTCCCAGTTGTGCAGTGTGCCAAGCTGGAGCCCAAGGGAGTGCCCATGAACTGCAGCCATCCCTACGGAGACTTCAGCTACAACTCCACCTGTGAGTTTGGGTGCCACGAGGGATTTGAGCGGCGAGGGGCGGGCATGCTGCGGTGCCTGCCTTCCCAGGAGTGGTCAGCAAACATCCCCACCTGCACAGGTAGGGCCTGCCAGGGCTTGGGGGGCTCAGGGATGCAGTACTGGTGCTCTGGGGGAACCAGCCCCATGTGCCCAATGCTGTTCAGACAACTGTTGCTGCGCCCTTACCGACTGTGGAAGCATCTCCTGGTGCTGCATCATGGGATGGGATTCCCTGAGGAGCTGCAATGGGCAGAGCAGCTGTGAGCTGTGAAGCCCTGTTCTGCCTGGCTGTCCCAGTGCCCGTGTTTGCTGTCCTGAATCCCACTCAGATATGCTGTGTGCACCAAGTGTGGGGTCAGGATGGTGTCCTGGCTCCTCTGTCAACTCTGTGCCAGTGTCCCTCTCCCCTGGCCCACTTGATCTGCCTTGGGAAGGCATTTGGCATCTTGGGAAAGAGAAAAGAGGGGCTGCTGTCCCACAGCCAGGGGAAGGGTGTGCCCTGGCAGGGGTGGGCCACCTTGAACAGGGATAAGGACTCATGAAATGAGGTTAGATTTAAGCTGGGTGGGACAGAGTGTGGCAGGAAACCACAAAGGAGAGAAAGCTGTGATATGTTATTCTGCAGGGGCAAAGAAAGTCTTCCTGTCAGTGGCTTGAGGGTTTGCAGCCAGGCACCAGGCATCCCACAGAACTGCCAGGCTTTTTTGGGGGTGCAAGAGTCTTGCTCCACCTTTCTTGTGCTGCTGTGGGGTACACCTACAGCCTTGCACAGGGATGGGGTGAGTCAAGCAGACGTGGGACATGGCTGGGACTGGGAAGGAATGGGACTGGGAAGCATCTTTGTATATATATTCTTTTTAAAAGAAACCTGCCTTGAAGTTAGGGCTGCTGCTGCTGCCTGTGCTGGTTGGGCTTGTGGTTCAACCCAGGACCTTAGGTAGCTGAGACCAGCAAAACTGTCTGCAGCTAAGAGGAACAGGCATGGAGATGTGATGCATGGAGATGGAGATTCTATAACCAGTATCCCCAGCAGGGTCAAGGGCAGGAGATGGCTCCCAATTTTGCAAAAATCCCCACTGACAAGCTGGGCTGAGTCTGTGTGCTCCAGGCTTTTTAGGCTCCTAGAGGCTTGCTTTCCCAGCTTGTTTTTTTTCCTGCTGGCTGTAATATGATTGATTTTTTGTTTTATTGCAAACAATCATATGAGTCAGTTGGTCGCCTGTGCTGGTAACAAAATGATGTTAGCAGGCATTGCCAGCTGGGCTTACTCCAGACATGAGCAGAGCAAGGCTGGTGGTGCAGCAAGGACTGTGAGGGGCAAGGCTGCCTGTCCTGCCTCAAACTCTGCCCCGTGCTCATCTGCAGCCATTGTGTGCCCACTGCTGGCTGGCCCCCAAAGGGGCTGGGTCAGCTGCTCCCACCTGCACAGCACGTTCACCAACAGGCACCTCTGGGGACTGGGAAAGCAGAATTGCCTGTAAAATAGCTACAAAAGGAAAGGTCTGCCCAGGAAAGTCATCCTCCTGTCACTGTGACAAGGACAGAGGCTGGTCTCTGCTCCAGTAAAGGTGGGGAGATGAATGGGACTGCAGCAGCTGTGGTCCTTCCTCCCAGAGGCTTTGGCCCAGGGTAGTGAAAGGGATAAGCAGGGCTCTGGCAGAGCAGCAACTGTGTCCCCCTGAGGAAATCACTTGTAGGGCAGAAAAACCATTGCACCAACTACAGTTTCAAAGAGGTGAGTGTGGGTAAGATTTGATTTGGATTCAGCATGAATTATTAGATTTAACCTCATCTATCCCATCTCTGAGCTCTGCTCTCCATTGCAGCCGTCACCTGCCCAGTGCTCAGAGCTCCAGACCAGGGAGAGATGCACTGCTCCCACATCCATGGGGACTTCACCTTTGGCTCCACGTGTGCCTTCTCCTGCCAGAAGGGGTTTGTGCTGATGGGGCCGGGGAGCCGTGAGTGCACAGCCCTGGGGACCTGGACTGGGGATGCAACAAGATGTGAAGGTAGAGCTGCAGCTGGAGTCCCAGCTGCCACTGGCCTTGGGGTGACACTGTGGTGTTCCCCAGCCCCTTGGTCCCAGAATTTTAGTCTCCCAGCTGATGTGTACCTCTTCACTCTGCAGCAATTGCCTGCCCAGTGCTCAGTGCTCCAGACCAGGGAGAGATGCACTGCTCCCACCTCCATGGCAACTTCACCTATGGATCCACGTGTGCCTTCTCCTGCCAGACAGGATTTGCCTTGGTGGGGCTGCAGAGCCGTGAGTGCACAGCCTTGGGGACCTGGACTGGGAACACACCACACTGTGAAGGTATTGCTGCTGCCCAAGGTGTCCCTGGAATGTTCTCCAGTGTCCTGGTCCTTTCATTCCAACAGTTTAGCCTTGTTGTCCTCAGACTCCTGCTCAAACTGCTTTTCCACCCCTGCAGCCATTACCTGTCCAGTGCTCAGAGCTCCAGAAAAGGGAGATCTGAACTGCTCCCACGTCCATGGGGACTTCACCTTTGGCTCCACGTGTGCCTTCTCCTGCCAGAAAGGGTTTGTGCTGATGGGGCCGGAGAGCCGTGAGTGCACAGCCCTGGGGACCTGGACAGGGGATGCAACAAGATGTGAAGGTAGAGCTGGTGCTGGAGCTCAGGGTGTCACTGGCCATGGGATGACACCAGGGTTTCCCCAGTCTCCCAGACCAAACAGTTTATCCTTGTAGTTTTCAGACTCCTCCTTGAACTGTTTCTATGTCCTTGCAGCAATTGCCTGCCCAGTGCTCAGTGCTCCAGAAAAAGGAGAGATGCACTGCTCGCACCTCCATGGCAACTTCACCTTTGGCTCCTCGTGTGCCTTCTCCTGCCAGAAGGGGTTTGTGCTGAAGGGGCTGGAGAGCCATGAGTGCACAGCCACGGGGATCTGGACTGGGGGCACCCCACACTGTGAAGGTAGAGCTGCTGCTAGAGCTCAGGGTGTCGCTGGCCATGGAGTGACACCAGGGTTCCCCTGAAGCTTCTCAGGATGAACAGTTTAGACTTGTAGTCCTCAGACTCCCTCTCAAACTGCTTCTCCACCCCTGCAGCCATTACCTGTCCAGTGCTCAGAGCTCCAGACCAGGGAGAGCTGAACTGCTCCCACATCCATGGGGACTTCACCTTTGGCTCCTCGTGTGCCTTCTCCTGCCAGAAGGGGTTTGTGCTGATGGGGCCGGAGAGCCGTGAGTGCACAGCCACGGGGACCTGGACAGGGGATGCAGCAAGATGTGAAGGTAGAGCTGCTGCTCAAGGTGTCACTGGCCTTGGGCAGACCCTGGGATATTCTCTTTTTAGTTCTCTCTCCACAAGAATTCAGCCTCATAGTCCACAAGCTGCTGCCTGAAGAGTGCTTTTTGCCCTGCAGCAATTGCCTGTCCAGTGCTCAGTGCTCCAGACCAGGGAGAGATGCACTGCTCCCACCTCCATGGCAACTTCACCTATGGATCCTCGTGTGCCTTCTCCTGCCAGACAGGATTTGCCTTGGTGGGGCTGCAGAGCCGTGAGTGCACAGCCTTGGGGACCTGGACTGGGAACACACCACACTGTGAAGGTATTGCTGCTGCTCAAGGTGTCACAGGCCTTGTGTTGAGCAAGGGATGTTCACTAGAGGACCCTCTTGGTCCTGTTCTTTCAACAGTCTAGCCTTGTAGTACCCACATTTCAGCTTGAAAATGTTTCTCTGTCCTTTCAGCTGTCACCTGCCCGATGCTCAGAGCTCCAGAAAAGGGAGAGCTGAACTGCTCCCATGTCCATGGGGACTTCACCTTTGGCTCCACGTGTGCCTTCTCCTGCCAGAAGGGGTTTGTGCTGATGGGGTCAGACAGTCGCAAGTGCACAGCCACGGGGACCTGGACAGGGGATGCCCCACGCTGTGAAGGTAGAGCTGCTGCTGGAGCTCAGGGTGTCACTGGCCGTGGGGTGACACTGTGATGTGTCCCCAGCCCCTTAGTCCCAGCAGTGTAGTCTCCCAGGCTCCTTTCTGAGCTGTGCCTCTTTACCCTTGCAGCCATCAAATGCTCAGCACTGACCACCCCCAAGATGGGCCAGGCTGCCTGCTTCCATATCCATGGGGACTTCACCTTTGGCTCCACGTGTGCCTTCTCCTGCCAGAAGGGGTTTGTGCTGATGGGGCCAGAGAGCCGTGAGTGCACAGCCATGGGGACCTGGACTGGGGACCCCACACATTGCAAAGGTAAATCCTGTGATGTCACACATATCTGTTGGAGCAGAGTGCTCTCCCCAGCACCCTGGCCTATGTCAGTTCATCCCCTGGCTTGCCAGCCCACATAACCCATCTCATTGCCATCAGTCCTGTCCTCCTGATGCTCCTGCTG